>OW804095.1:8359663-8814663 GCA_942159475.1 Sthenelais limicola | reverse complement strand
TCAGTAATAATCCTATAACAGTAACCAATTCTATTTCTTCTCTCCATTTCTTCCCGTCATTTTCGCCAAGGAAACATCATTGTTAACCAAATACCGATTCAATAATAAAGAATTATCGAATTGAATTAACATAAAATCCTGCTGTTCAAGCTGACACTTCTCTCACTCATTCAATTGTAAAACAGTAAACCACGCAAGTCCTTCATTTGAGTTATATACAATTACTCCAGCGCAAATAATATAATTATGGCACCATATAATTAGTTCAGTTGTGCCACACAAGTCATGACATCATGTGTAATGTGTCACAGGGAAATGCGTCACAAGTCACAAGAAATGGATTTTGAGATATCATCACATTTGAAAAGATGAGATCAAGCCGATTCTAATGAATGTAAACATTAAGGACATCTGATAAATATTTCTATATTTTTTTATGCATAAAAACAAAGTTAAGTGGTATTTCTTGCTAGTCAATGACTCCTTATAGAGTCATTTACTCCTTAGGATAACCACAGATATGGATAAATACCTTCAATATACAATCTTGAAATGTGGTACATGTATTCATGCTACTACCAGCGCCAAACTCCTATAAAAAATGAAAACATTCTTATCAAGACTTCCTGTGAAAAACACATTGGAAAATATCCTTTTCTGCGACTTGTGACTCATTTCCTTGTAACTCATCACACACGTGTATTCTTACACATTAGTTCAGCTCTAAATACTGCACAATCTACTAATTTAACAGAAACAATTACAATTTCTAATCGTTATCCTTGATTCTTATTAGCATTTTATCAAAAATGGATATAATATATAGAAATCGAGCGATAAAAAGGGGCATGGCCGGAGAGTTCCCAATTATTTATCTTAATCTTCTAATATTTTCTCTAACGACACTAATTGTAAACCTCACACCCGATTATTCATTGCATACCATTGGCACTTACGAAAAACCCTTGTAGTTAACGTCTCCCCCTCTGAAATATACCTTAAGGCTGATTTGAGAACTTCAATGTTGATTAGGCGTATATTTACAGTGCAGCTGGCAGTGATACTTTGTATAGGTTCATAAGGGGTTAAGGGGCTTTAAGGCCTTAGTCCACTAAGCCTATTCTCACGCGATTTGGCATCGCAGAGGACTCTTTTCCACTAAATTCTGTGAAAATCGCATGAGAATCGTATGAGAATCGCATGAGAATCGCTTGAGAATCGGCTCAGTGGACACGGCCCTTTAGATAGGCAGTAGCGGTTTGGGGAATTGTTTTAAAGCTGCGTTTCTTTCAGCTCAATAACTCGCAAGAGTCGTTTCCTAACCAACTCATTATTACAACGACAGGGCATCATGCTCCAAAATCTTGCTAAAACAACCTTCAGATATATAAGAAAAGAAGAGGGAAACAACTAGGAGATGTATTTTCTTGATCGGCTTTAGCAAAGATCGTAGTTTTAAGCGGCTACGGAGGCTGCTCAAGGGGCCTAGTCATAAAATCTGTTCTGTTATATTTTATCGGTCAGATTTTCAGAAAATGTACAATTGGCAGCTGTACACATTTAGTAAGTTCTGCAAAATTTGGCTGCAATTCGGTCAATACTAGGTAAATTCGAGTATATTCAGCATTGCATTGATTCTAGCTATCTGTTTGGTTAGGTTGAACTGTGTTTATATCTGAAATCTTGGTTATTTGAGAAGATTGGCGAAGTTGGATAAAAGCCAAGTCTTAGAATCTGTTCTGTTATATATGAAAAATATTGAATTTCAAATTTAAGAAATACATTTTATTCTAATTCTTCTATTGTAAATATGTGATTTGAACATAGAATTGCAATTCTCTAGGTAAAGGAGTCTTAAACCGGCACCACACAAAAAAGAGATTAGCAATGTATAATATATAATTTGAATATACGTTTGGAAATCTCTAGGCAAAGGATTAAATTGGGTCAAGTTTCCAGCAAATATACAATTTACCTTCATTAATCCCCTTAAATAACCCAAATTAAGACCAAAATCAGGTTCAAAATACAGTTCAACATAACCAGACAGATTTATTGAATGAATACAATACAGAAAACACTCAGATATTTATCAGTATTTATCATTTTTCACTCTAATTTGCACTCTATTTAACTCTATTTTGCATTTTTTGAAAATCTTACCCAGATACAGGAGCCTCAGTAGCCGTTCGCCTGGATACACCCCCATCTAATACGTTCGCCTGGATACATTCACCAAGGATACACCCCCATCTAGTACCCTCGCCTGGATACATTCACCAAGGATACACCCCCATCTAATACGTTCGCCTGGATACATTCACCAAGGATACACCCCCATCTAATACGTTCGCCTGGATACATTCACCAAGGATACACCCCCATCTAGTACGTTCGCCTGGATACATTCACCAAGGATACACCCCCATCTAGTACGTTCGCCTGGATACATTCACCAAGGATACACCCCCATCTAATACGTTCGCCTGGATACATTCACCAAGGATACACCCCCATCTAGTACGTTCGCCTGGATACATTCACCAAGGATACACCCCCATCTAGTACGTTCGCCTGGATACATTCACCAAGGATACACCCCCATCTAATACGTTCGCCTGGATACATTCACCAAGGATACACCCCCATCTAATACGTTCGCCTGGATACATTCACCAAGGATACACCCCCATCTAGTACCCTCGCCTGGATACATTCACCAAGGATACACCCCCATCTAGTACGTTCGCCTGGATACATTCACCAAGGATACACCCTCATCTAATACGTTCGCCTGGATACATTCACCAAGGTTACACCCCCATCTAGTACCCTCGCCTGCATACATTCACCAAGGATACACCCCCATCTAATACGTTCGCCTGCATACATTCACCAAGGTTACACCCTCATCTAATACAAGAACATCTCAATTATTCCCACAAGCAGTGTCCAATCCAACCTCCACACACAACCACAGATTCCACTACACCTCCCGTGGCTTTTTTGTCTTTTCATGCCAGCACAAATTTGCATGCTATATATAAGAATTAAACATCATCTTGGGACGCCAGGATCCAATCTTACTACATACAAAAACATTAATTAAAGTAGTTAGGGGTCAGACTTTCAGAAAATGTACAATTGGCAGCTGTATACATTTAGTACATTCTGCTAAATGAAGCTGCAATTTGGCCAATACTAGGTAAATCCGTTTATATTCGGCATTGTATTGATTCTGACAATCTGTTTGGTTGGGTTGAACTGTATTTTGAACTTAATTTTCGTCTGAAAGTCGGGTTATTTGAGAGAACCAGTGAAGGTGAATTGTACATTTTCTGAAAATCTGACCCTTAGATTAATTGTCCTCCTCCTGTAGTCGCTTGCTGGTGTGAGGATACTCCTATACCGGTCAATTAGCCCGCTAATGGCTAATGGTATAATCCAGTGGTGGAGTGGTGGAGAGTGTAGGAGTGAGTGTGCCAGGGTTATGGCCAGTGTATAAGTACCAGAGTCTATTTCTCAGCTATATAATTACTCCTCTCGAACAAAAAAAAAAATAAAAAAAAATTACTCCTCTCGTTTGTTTGAAGCTGTACGTACATTCCATGTGTCCTTCTCTTCCTAGAAAACAGCAATAGGGGAGTTGTACATGCCACTGCGCATGTTAATAGGGGATTTGCACATGCCACATGTTAATTCCATTGTATTGAAGAATTCAGCGTCATTCTCCGATGAATATTTAGGGCCAGCAGTTGAGCGAGAAATGAATCAACGCAACAAACAGAGATGTGTGTTTCAAGCGGGAAGAAAGGTAGTTGGCCTCTGAGACGGTAGGGGGCGTGGCAGATGTATGTCTGAATGAGACTTCCCAAAATAAATTCCCAACTTTGCAAAGTCTAAGCCAGAATTTTACAGTATTATATAATATGGGATACATTCAGCTGAAATCTGACTCAAGACTCAGAGCTGAC
This sequence comes from Sthenelais limicola, assembly GCA_942159475.1. NCBI lineage: Eukaryota > Metazoa > Annelida > Polychaeta > Phyllodocida > Sigalionidae > Sthenelais > Sthenelais limicola. The sequence goes on along the minus strand of OW804095.1, from coordinate 8,810,689 downwards.
TTGGTCCTGGTAAAACAATACAAGTAATAGAATAATATTAAAAATCCCAGTAATTGATAGAAAAAATGGTAAAGCGTGTCCGGACATTTTTTTATAGCACATGTACAATTACATTGGAGAGTATGTTCCATTTCTTATGGCATTACATATACATGAATCACGAATATGCATTATATAGGTTTACTATTTTATCCATATCATACAACTCACACCAATCCTGACCAGTCTATATCCAAATGGGAGCCAACAGAAACCCCCTATTGTTAAAACAGAAAAAAAGAATGCTAATAGAGAGAGAGAGAGAGAGAGAGAGAGGAGAATGTTTTTCCTTTCATTAGTCAAGTACATTCCCAACTTAACAAGGTTCTTCGCAATACACCCTAACACCAGATATGTGAGTTGGCAGGATAGTCGCATGGGGGTAATAAACACTAAGGATGTTCCTTTTTTCTAGAAGAATCGATACACGATCCTGTTAGTTTTATCCCGTGGTATGTAAATACATATGTTCATACATTTGTACACAAGCACTTGTATTGTGACGTATTGTATTGAGTTTATGACGAACACACATGTATATAGACATGTATATATACATACACGCACACCAAATGCTAATCCATGCTCTTTTTGGGGGGTGATTTTTTCACAATTTTTTCTCTCTGACAGAGACTATTGTCTGTCAGAGTAAGTAGTATCCACCATATCATCAAAGGTACTGTACACTTCCCGGTGAGGGGCAGTAACAACTGTCCAGTGTTGTACGACGCCATCGCCGCCATTCCTCTGACGTCATAGCTTTGCTGTGTCTATGCGATCGAGGCGGTCGATGTGGTTGGTATGTGACGTCGTGTTGTTGTTAGGGTAGCGATCCTGGCGGGGAACGCTGGCATAACCGGAAGTAAAATAGCGGAAGATTTCCCAGAAGAGTTCTAAAACCTCTGTGAGGGTTATGACGGAGATGCCAACCCAGAGGCCCAGCTGTCCGCCTATATCGGAAACTAACTGATTCCTTGTGTAATCAGCAGCTTCCTGAGTTTTAACAACGTTACTGTCGGCTATATACACATTCAAACGAGCGAAATCCTTCATTGTGTTCTCTCTGTTATCTGTGTCGAAATATTTCTGAAACAGCTGATACTTTCCCCTCGTTTTGGAGGTGTTAAAGCGTTCGTTAAATCGCTCGATGCCGAACACATCAAAATATGCTGCGTCACCCTCATAACCTGATGCCGGCCATTTTGAAAGGCTGTACGAAACGTCATAAGCGACCTCGTCACACGGGGGGTAGCAGGTGCACAACTCCATGGCCGTGGTATTCTTGGTAAGTTTGGCTTTAGACGATCGTACGCACTGTATTCGCTTGTGTAGTTTCTGAAGGGTGTCGAAGCACTGCTGAGTAGCATTGAACATGCAAGAATCAGGGAATTCATCATCATTTCTGCACAGGGGTGATGTGACGTTGGGAACATTGGGCAGCCCAACGTCAGAACAGTTGCACGTCTTGACGATGTAGGATTGGAGGCACATTTTCTGACAGGACATCAGTCTGTACCGCACAGTCTCTGTATCAAACGGGTTCCTGTCAGAGCAGTTTCCATGGGGTGGTCCAATTCTTATATTCCTTCTGGGCTTGATACCAAATGAAGCTGAAAAGCCTGGCGGTACATCATAGCCCTCAGTGAAGGGGTAGGGTTCTGTTCCTGGAGGGTGGATGACCACGCGGACCCCCTCCGAAGCTGACACGGCACTTCGCCACTCATGCAACCCTGGCAACATCCGCACCTCCTCGTTCTTATCCAACATACCACTCCCAGAGAGCAGAATAGCTGACCAACCATTCTCTATCCCCTCTGATAAAGAATCCTCCATTTCTGAGAACTCAGGGGCTTTGTATGTAAAACAATTGAAATAATAAGGGTCAAAGAAACGCACAAAATTTCGCTCTTTATTACACCGATGTCCAGCGTAGTGACAGTTCACAACAAAACCTTCCAGCTGGACTGCAGCAAGGCTTATAATATCCTCGCGAATATTCGCGGAGAAAGTAGTCCTTGAAAATATTTCCTGGAAGACTTCGGGGAAGTCTTCTTGATAGGTCCACCATAGCGGCGCGTATTTCGCGACTGATCTCATATACTCGTTGATAAACGGGTGGTCAGATTTGTTAATGTGGTTATACGGTTGTTCATCTTGGATGAACATTTGGTTTAAGGTGTTGAGAACATGGACATCTAGGTTCCTCATGTTGCAGATGGATATTGATGGAAAAGGCACTGGGGTTGGCACCACCTCCACTGTCACCTTCTTTGGATAGGAGAAGTATCTTGTCAGGACCTGTGGAAAGAACAGAAATAGTCTCATTATATTTTATATTTTTAGACTTTATGTCAAGTTTAAATGTAATTGCGGATTTCCATGACTTGCATAAGTACAATCATTTGGGTGGATTATCACCAGTATGTATTCATTAGATTATATTTAGGAGAAGTATCTTGTCAGGACCTGTGGAAAGAACAGAAATATAGTCATTAATATTTTGTATTTTAAAGAGTTCACTATGTGGACTGTATGTCAAATTTAAATGTAATTGGGGATTTCCAAAAATTGCATAAGTACAATCATTTGGGTGGATTATCAGAATTATGTATTCATTAGATTATATTTAGGAGAAGTATCTTGTCAGGACCTGTGGAAAGAAGAGAAATAGTGTCATCAATATCTTATCTTTTAAAGAGGTCACTATGTTGACTCTATGTCAAATTTAAATGTAATTGCGGATTTCCATTAATTCCATAAGTACAATCATTTGGGTGGATTATCAGAATTATATTATTTAATATTTGGAAATATAGTTTGAGTAGAGTAGAGTCGCTGGGTCTATTGAAATCTATAGGAAGTAGATCTTTAGCTGTGGAAAGAACAAAAATAGTGTCATTATTAATCTAAATTTAAAGATTTTGAGTTTTTTTTAAATTAAAAGAAATGACAATTAATGTTTCCTATCAAGGGCCTAGTCCACTAAGCCTAGTCCACTAAGCCGGCTCACAATGCGATTTTTGCCACAGAAGACCATTTTTGACTAAATTCTGTGAGAATCGAGTGAGAAACGACCCTTAAGTGACAATTTATGTATCTGACTTTGGCGCCTGCTTTGCCGATCAAAATGAAATGAATAATAGCTGTTATGGTTAAACTAGAGTATAACCTATTAATAAAGGGCAATGTGCCCGAAAGATCTGGTTAATAAACCAACACTAAAAATTATCTTTTTACTTCCTCAAGTTTCATCAGGCAAGTTCCTACACCCAACCGGTGCAGTCAATATAAAGTGATACCCTTATCTCTACCACACAGTACATATACAGAAATACCTGGGATTTGAGGCGGGAGTGAATATTCACCGATGATGGTCAACGGGTGGTAGCCCCGCAACCGTTATTGGTGAATATTCACAACACCAAGAATCCAAGGGTGGTGTTGCGTCCCAAAGTCGTCACCTGTACGACCTGTGTAATATTACAGACTTTTCTTCTTTTTTTGCACATATTACGCATAGCCAAAATCCATAACAAAGACACCTTTTCCTATTACAATCTCGTTATTCCTATTCCTTGAACAAATAGTTTCATGGCACTGACTATTTCTTCATTACAGAGGTCTTTTCACCCATGACAAGGAGTCTTTTTACTATGACGACTCCCCTATCACCCATGACGTGTGCCATCTGCTGCTATTGCACATGGCACTTAGCTTTTTTGAGATATGACACTGATCGGATCTGTTCTTTTTGCTCTAAACCTTTCTGTCATGCATAGACTAGCGCACCTTGATTATTTATGATTTTTGATACATATAAATATATGTGTAGTAATGAAATCCATCAACTCATAGCCGTTAATTTAGAGGCAATAGTTTTAAGACAATTCCTAAAATAATGTTTCTGAAAAAAAATTGAATGTAGCCTACAGGAACCAATATCTTCGTTTGCAATTTCTTCTCTGTGAGAATGGGTAAAGGGACTTGGTGTTAGTCTACTTCCCCTTCCTCTGCCATAGCCACACCGAGGTCAGTGCCTGCCACTGGTTAAAGTTGTGGTTAACCTATTTCCAAGTAGCAGGTTGACTGTGGTATGGACAGGATATCCACAAGTCATGTTGATTATGTGTTAGGATATCTTAGAAAAGGAAAATGATATTCGAAAAAGAAAAGTGTCAGATTTGTTGGATATTTACTATGGCACATGTTTATCCTGACAGTTTGGGGACAAAACAGGTGGTTCTGTGTTTATTTCACCCCACACACTGAAAAAATGCTAAACACTGATGATTTACGGCCATTTTGACAAATAAATATTCATTATGAATACTTCACCTTCATATTTTTTCACTCGATTTGCTTTATTCCAAGCACCGGAAGTACTTTCAGCCTGACCCAGAAATCAGATATTATCCAATGAAAACACTAGAAACTAGGGCGACTGTGTATTGCCCGTAATATAAGCAATGTAGCTTCAGTTACTGACCAAACAATGTACAGGGCCTATGCTATTTCTATGGGCTGAGCATATCAAGGATGAAATAAAACCTATATTTACAGATGCCTCTCCAATCTGGACACCTCAACATAATAGAGTTTTTGAACCAGTCTCTTAATGACCCATTATTTGAATACTAGAACCTAGGGGTGTTCATAACAGAAACCCAGAATATAACAAATTAGGGAATTATTGCAAAAAGATTTCACAGTTCATGTTTAAAAAAACATATTTTCAGCTTCCTCGTTGGACAGTTTACTACCTTGTTAAGCTGTTTTAAACAGAGTTTTATTCTCTTTGGACACAATTTATTTGACAAAAGAGGACCATTACACCCATAAGCTGTCACTTAAACAAAGGCAGACAGTCAGTACCCTCATCATTCACTGCGGACCGTTATTTATAATACATAATCCTACCGCTGCACCAAAATGAACCTCAAGACGATTTTCTTCAAAACGTAACCACAAATTCTCACCTGAAGAAGGGCTATTTGTCCCGAAAGCTTGTGTAAAATAAAAAAAAAACTCCAGTAACAACAACTACTTTATAGGGGATTTGTATAGCCGCCATTTTGAATCTTGGTTCGCATGGAATTATGCATGGGACTAATGGTACAGTCTAAAATCTATAAAAAAAACCATGCCATGTTCAGCATGAACTATTTATCAACGCTCTTATGTCAATATTCATATGTTTTCCATGATTCCATAATACAAGTCACCATCTTTCCCATCATGCATTTGGTTTTCATAGATTATTTATACAAGATATGATATTGATGAAAACATTTTTGCAATTTTCGATAAAAATGTTGCCATATTTTTGTATGTCAGATTTCATCAGAATCAATCTCATACAACTCCCCTATTATAACTCATCATTCTCATATCTATTCAAGAACGACCATAATTGATATACAGCGACCCCTCCCATCTACCAACTTAAATACAAGGCAAACAGACTGTGAACAGCAGCAAGAAGGCCTTATACAGGGCGATGCTGAAAGACACCTTTTTGGGTGAAATCGCCAGAAAATGCACAATTCGTCTTCACCAATCCTATCAAATAACCCCAATTAAAGATAAAAATGATTCTCAAAATGCAGTTCAACCTAACCAAACAGATTGCTAGAATCAATGCAATGCCGAATATACTCGAATTTCCCTAAATTATTGACCAAATTGTAGCCTAATCTAGCAGAATTTACTAAACCTGTACAGCTGTCAATTGTACATTTTCTGAAAATCTGACCTTTGTAATATTTATACTGTTTTCATCTCGTAACTTTCATGAATCTCCTGATTGGCATTTATTGATTATAAATTAATAGCTTTGCCTTTGACACACAATTATTGCGTGACTTTTTCTATAGAAAAATATTAATTGTTTGCTGTGATGGAGGTGATGGTTGTGAAGAAGCATATGGCTAAACGCTAAAAACAGGTGCTTTTGGATGATATGGCGGGATTCATGAGCAATTGGTTAGATAATTCTTGGATTAAAACTTGTCTTGTATGAGCACATTAGCATTTTAGCTTTTTCTTTTTCTTTTTCCTGTGTAAAGTATGAATGTTTTTAGCCATTTACATTGTGTTTTTACTGCCTTCACTGTATTTCTGTTGTATGGTGGTCTCAAGACCTATTTGTACCTAGCTAGAGTTCATTCTGATTTTTCTAACATTTCGCATTATGTATAATGAATCTGAAAAAGCTTTCTTTTTACTTTGATTAATATTTCGATAGCAGAATTGGGTGAAATCAGACTATTGTGCTGTGTGTACACACCAAGGTGCTTCTACCCACGAACATAAGCCCTCTATATATCGTCAGTAGTCTACTAACGAGGCAGGCTGTTTTTCCCTACTGGAGCACACACAATTATGGCAGTGTTACTCAAGAAACCTATAAATAAATCAATATAGCTCTTGATCTTCCTTCTTAAATACCTCCCCACGGAGGCTGGGGAAAAACAAGAACTTTCTGGCTTAAAACACCCTCGGGAGCCAACATGAAAAAGAGTGGACTTTTACTGGTGAACAAAGAAACTCTATCATTAACGCCTTACTGTTGTTCAGCTCCCACTCTGTGTTATCATAAATATTTCCTGAAGGTGCTTGCTCCCGGGTGGGGGGTGTACATGTGGAGAAGGAGGTTGGAAAGGGCTCCGTTGTATACTTATAGCTTAAAACTGCACTCTCAGCTAAAGTTGATGAAAGAAAACTTTAAAGCTACATTCCCAGCTATTCCGACACAACAAATCTGACCAAATTTATTCGAATTATTTTTTTTAACAGATTTTCGTTCAGGTACAACAAGAAATATGCCAGTTGGTTATATATGGTTCAGGTAATCTCCACCTGTTGAGCGATTTCCTACCATATCCTGAGTAGTATAACTTATAAGATTGAATTCATTTTAAAGTTTGAAACATTTCTGGGTGGATAATTACTAGTAAAGTAGCTGAATATAGACTATAGGATGAGCACAGAAATATAGCATGGATATATTCACTGTCTTGAAATTTGGTTCATGTATTCATGCCAATAACAGCGCTAAGCACCCCAAAAATGAGAATATTCCAACAAAGAGATCTTGTGAATAAATCTCTTTGAAAAATATCAAATTTGCGACTTGTGACTCATTTTCCTGAAACACATCACAAATAATACACAATGAAAGTCAAATAGGGGAATTGCATGTCTCACTGCGCATGTCTACTGCAGTGCCTGCTGGGATGGATTCTGTTGTCATCTGACATACAAATATTTTGCAAAGTTTTTATCGAAAATTGCAAGAATGTTTTCACCAATATCAGAGCTTGTAAAAACGATCTATGAAAACAAAATGTATGATGGGAAAGATGGGAACTTGTGTCATGGGAACATGTATGACACATGGATATTGACAAAAGAGCATTGATAAATATTCCATGCTTAACATGACATGTTTCCTATAGAGTTTACACTGTACCATTACTCCCATAATTCCATGCGAGTCAGGATTAAAAATGGCGGCTATGCAAATCCCCTATTGAAGTCTAGATCTAATGGAATAGGCGCCATCTTCTAATTTATATTCCAAACATTCGCCCAGACCAAAACTTCAATTCATCTCCTAATAGAAACAGATGCAAATCTAGCGATACCATTAATCACTCCTTATTGCAATCAGTGTTGGACTAGGAGGAAATTACTATATTTAATTAAAAAGTAATTCCTTGGACACAAATCTAAAATAGTTCTTTCTACGATCCTGAATAGAATGTGATTAAAAGGATTCGTCTGTCCTGATCTGCAAAGATTGTTGTGGGAAACAAAGGCCTCACAAGTTCTGTGATCTTTCTTCATTATTCAAGAAGCATAAAGCACTTTCAAAGAAGTGGATAGCTACTGTTAAATATTCTATATGGTGTCCGTGATGTATAGTAGCTAAATGCAGTCTATAAAATGACCTCAGAAAGGCATGAATATATTTGATACAGTCTTGAAATTTCTCAGCTCTATATTTCAGAACCGCAGATCAAATCTTGACTACCAACCCATCCACGATTTCACTTTTTACCCACGTTTTCACTTTTTTCTCCAATTCGTGCATGTGTAGGTCCAAAAATAGGCACGATGTCAGGCAAATAAGCACCCATGATTAATCGTAGATCCTGAAAACGTGGATGAATCTCAAATCGTGCATATGTATTCAGGCTTTTATGAATGAATCACTTTGAAAAATAGCAATTTTGCGATCTGTGACTCATTTTTCTATAACCCATTACATTTATACAGTTGCTAGACAACTACTGAATAACTAATGCTGCTGATTATTCAATGCAAACCCCGTGTAACGCTGTTCCAGGAAACAGATTGGTAAGGAATGAGTGTGAATATGATCCAGTTGAACAAATGTATCATCGCTCAGTATGTGACTAGCCTCTGGTACCATGTGGGTGTGGTATCTGAAATATGTACAACCAGAGATACTAGAATATCTTCACTAAATCTCCCCAAATTCAGACAATAGAACTTGGTAATTGGAAACATATGAATAAGGTTTTTCTCACACTATGCTGCTTTTTTACATGCATGTTAAGACCAGTTCTGGCCTCGCTCATAGGTGAGAATTAAGCGGTCCAACCACTATCACAAAACCAAGTCAATGCAAAGACAATACAAAGACGATGCAGCTACTGATACCCCTTTTTTATTGATGTGCATCGCCTGCAATAACATCGTCTTTGCATTGACTTGGTTTTGTCGACAACCTGAATAAGATTGGCAACTAAAGTGGTCCAGCCACTGTCGACAAAATGGTCATGATGCAAAGCCAATGCAAAGACGGTTTAATTGCTGGCAGTGCATATATATTGGTAGCTGCATTGTCTTTGCAATCACAACTAAAAAAAATTCGGCAACTATAGAACTAATTTTCATGCCTTTATATATACAATTTTATCGACTAGGCATTGCTATGGTCATTACCTCCATTGACAATGCACAGATGCAAAATCACATCGGCGGGAAATATCAAACATGTTTGATGTTCATCCCTGCCCTTGCCGATGCAATTTTTACATCACCCACTCATTGCAAGTCAACGCTTGTTGTGCCAAAGCCATAGCGATGACAAGTTGATGCAAAGACGGTGCAAAGAATTTTATAAAAAATTCTTATTGACTGGCTCATCGCCAATGCTTCATCAACGATTTTGTCAACAGTGGCCGAACCAGTTTAAGCAGAAGTGTTAGAATTAGGCAAAAGTTGCCCATTCCTTGAGATTGTTTAATGGCAAGTGTACATAATTTAGAAGCCCAACCCATTTACAGCACCCATAGCCAGACTATTCAGGTATTCATCCTCACGTCCCTGGGCAATAGATCTTTGTGCAGAGATTATAATTGTCAACATCCGATCTAAAATAGAAATTAATTGTCAATAGGGCTTGAGGGATGCCATTTATGCCAGAGCAGGGAGGGAAGAGAGGAGGATAGATGGATAGATAGATAGATAGAGACAGACAGTGATGAAGAGAAAGGATTGTCAGGGAGAGGGGAGATAGAGGGGAACAGAGGGAGAGAGAGAAGGAGGGAGAGAGAGGGGGAGAGGAGAGAGAGAGGGAGAGAGAGAGAGTGAGAGGGAGAGAGAGGGAGAGAGAGAGGGAGAGAGGGAGAGAGGGAGAGAGAGGGAGGTGAGAGAGAGAGAGACAGGGAGAGAGAGAGGGAAAGTCGGAGAGAGAGAGGGAGAGAGATTTTTGTATTTAAATATTTTTATTTAGCCAAGCGTTATGTGATACAATATTCTCAGTCAAAGCTAATAGAAAAAAAAGAAAAGAAATTACCAGTACAGTTATACAAATCGAGCAGATCAACAAAAGTGTATTACTGAGATTTACAATCAGAAATAAAGAAAAAAGAAAAAAAAACTATCTTAAAAACCTACAAAGAAGTTAAGATCAAGTGCAGAATGAGGAGCATCGTCATACTACATCAGAAATAGACATACAGGCGTCAACATACTCATTATCAAGACAATCCATAGAGAGAGAGGGGGAGAGAGAGAGAGGGAGAGGGAGAGAAAGGGAGAGAGAGAGGGAGAGAGGGAGAGAGAGGGAGAGGGAGAGAGAGAGGGAGAGGGGGACAGAGGGAGAGAGAGAGGGAGAGAGGGAGAGAGAGGGAGGGAGAGAGAGAGAGGGAGAGAGGGAGAGAGAGGGAGAGAGAGGGAGAGAGGGAGAGAGAGAGGGAGAGGGAGAGAGAGGGAGAAACAGGGAGAGAGGGAGAGAGAGAGGGAGAGAGGGAGAGAGAGGGAGAGGGAGAGAGAGAGTAGAGAGAGAGGGAAAGGGAGGGAGAGAGACGAGAGAGAGGGAGAAAGGAGAGAGGGAGGGAAAGAGAGGAAAAGAGAGAGAGAGGAGAGGGAGAAAGAAGAGAGGGAGGGAAAGATAGGAAGAGAGAGAAGAGAGGGAGAGGGAAAGACAGAGAGCGAGAGACACATAGAGAGGGAGGGAAAGAGAGAGAGAGAGACACACACAGAGTGAGAGAGAGAGAGTGAGAGGGGAACTTGAGTGGAAGGAACAGACAAAGTGATGTAAGAAGAGGAGAGGGAGTGAAGGAGGAAGAGAAGAGGGAGAGAAACTGAGCGAGAGAAACAAGTTCAGATGATACATTAGAAAGGTAGACATAGGAAGACAGATTGAGAAAGGGAGAGTGAGAGGGACATCAAAGATAGGGGCTTGCATCAGATTATTGTACTAATACTTCAGTTACTCTCTAAAAGCGAAGTTGACCTGAATTACTTAACTTGTATATTTATAATAATACTAGCAAAATGTGATGTAGTATCTCACAGGGGATTATAAATAGAATGTGTAGATCCCCATTTAAAAAAGGCTTCAAAATCACATTTCTACCCCAGATACCTTCCTAAACCATATACGACGTCCTCCAGAGAGGGTGGACAGAACTCTACAGATGAATAAAACGGTTTGTAAAACAACGAATTCCGAGAACATGTGAGACAAAGAAACCCCTCTTTTTTACCTAAAGAAACCCCTCTTTTTTCTACCTCTTTTTGTAGAAATCGCTCTTCCCGTATATTATATGGATTATAATAACACAATGCATTGTAAAATGATTATCATAAATGGAATATACAATACAATGGAATCTAAACTAGATATGCAATCTTTCTCAGATACAGGTACATCAATGACCCCAGTGTCTTATCAGAAGGAGAAAATGGATCAAAATACTATTTCACATTTTCAAAAGCATCATCCCTTCTCTCCTTAATATTCATTATTATTCTAGAGAAGATTAGACTCGTCAACTTACTGCATTAACGTGGAACGACAGGAGCTAATGAAGAGAGAAGATTGAAACTATTTTGGGAATGAAGTTAATCGAAAATCCATTCATTACTGAATTTATATAATTAAGAATTGTTGGAGCTTTTAGAGAAGGTTGATGGAAAGTGAAAGTGAATTTGATTAGAAGTGAGTATGATTTGTCAGCCCTGTCTCATAAAATATATTAATCCCAATAAAATATATTGTCCCTAGACCATGGCCAGTCACAGGTCTAAAACAGACTTGTTTCGGTAATTTTGTAACTCCAACCCATGGTCACTCACAGGGCTCCTACTGCCTTGTCTCACTACCTCTGTCACTCCAACCCATGGTCACTCAGATGGCTACTACTGCCTTGACTCTCTACATCTGTCACTCCAACTCATGGTCACTCACAGGGCTACTAGTGCCTTGTCTCACTACCTCTGTCACTCCAACCCATGGTCACTCACAGGGCTCCTACTGCCTTGTCTCACTACCTCTGTCACTCCAACCCATGGTCACTCAGATGGCTACTACTGCCTTGACTCTCTACATCTGTCACTCCAACCCATGGTCACTCACAGGGCTACTACTGCCTTGTCTGTCTACATCTGTCACTCCAACCCATGGCCACTCACAGGGCTACTACTGTCTTGTCTGTCTACATCTGTCACTCCAACCCATGGTCACTCACAGGGCTACTACTGCCTTGTCTCTCTACCTCTGTCACTCCCGCCCATGGTCACTCACAGGGTTACTACTGCCTTGTCTCACTACATCTGTCACTCCTATCCATGGTCACTCACAGGGCTACTACTGCCTTATCTCACTACATCTGTCACTCCAACCCATGGTCACTCACAGGGCTACTACTGCCTTGTCTCACTACCCCTGTCACTCCAACCCATGGTCACTCACAGGGCTACTACTGCCTTGTCTCACTACCTCTGTCACTCCAACCCATGGTCACTCACAGGACTACTACTGCCTTGTCTCTCTACCTCTGTCACTCCAACCCATGGTCACTCACAGGCTACTACTGCCTTGTCTCTCTACCTCTGTCACACCAACCCATGGTCACTCACAGGGCTATCACTGCCTTGTCTCACTACTTCTGTCACTCCAACCCATGGTCACTCACAGGGCTACTACAGCCTTGTCTCACTACATCTGTCAATCCAACCCATGGTCACTCACAGGGCTACTACTGCCTTGTCTCTCTACCTCTGTCACTCCAACCCATGGTCACTCACAGGGCTACTACTGCCTTGTCTCTCTACATCTGTCACTCCAACCCACGGTCACTCACAGGGCTACCACTGCCTTGTCTTACTACCTCTGTCACTCCATCCCATGGTCACTCACAGGGCTACTACTGCCTTATCTCACTACCTGTCACTCCAACCCATGGTCACTCACAGGGATACTACTGCTTTGTCTCACTACATCTGTCACTCCAACTCATGGGTCACTCACAGGGTTACTACTGTCTTGTCTCACTACTTCTGTCACTCCAACCCACGGTCACTCACAGGAATAGAACTGTCTGGTCTCACTATCTCTGTCCCTCCAACCCATGGTCACTCACTGGACTAAAACTGTCTTGTTTCAGTACCTCAGTGCCTTTACCTCCCCACTATCCCACCCACCTCATATAATCCTAACGTATCCAGACTAATACAGCCTCCCGAAGTACTGAATTAAACTCATTCTTTTCATAAAGTATTCCCCAATCAACATACACCATTTACAAACGATCATATTGGTATTCATACAAGGAGTCTGACCCATGGACACCACAAATAGCCTTTTACCTCAGTCTATAGAGTGACTTGTGGAATATTGAGGCGGTCGTTTTGTGTCCTTGGGATGAGGTGTGCGGGGATACAGGAAGCAGATAAAGAGACAGCCAAGTGCGCATGCGTGGGACGCAGGCGATGTAAAGCGCCCTCTGGACGTCATCTCAAGTACTAGATAGTGCCCATTTATCGCTCAGCCACTGACTATTTCCCTAAGCTGCCAATCATCACTGTAAGCATTAATAATAGGGGTCGGATTTGTAGAAAATGCACAATCTAAAGTTCAACACATCTCTCAAATTCTGGTAAATTAGAGTGAATAATTGTAAATACTGGGTACATCTGAGTGGATTCTGTATTGTATTTACTCAATACATCGGTCTGGTTATGTTGAACTGTATTTTGAACGTGATTTTTGTCTTAAATGTGGGTTATGTGAAGGGATTGGTGAAGGTCAATTGTACATTTGCTGAAAACTGACCCAAAGACCCATAGTTTAGCACAGCGCTGGTTCTGGAGCTATCTTTCTTGATGGGAAGGTGTGGGTGGAGTTATGGGGCTAAGATTTTTCTTTTAATTCGTTAAAGGCCAATTCATTTAACAATAATTCAATGGAAAAACACTATCCACCATGGATTTCTTTCAAGCGTCGCCTATAAAAGAAAATTCATCTAGTGATACTAGTATAACACAGATGTTTTTTATTATAATTTTTATTTGAAGTCCTTTTATGAAGCTGTTTTGTGAGAAAAGGTCCGCAATAGAGATCAATTTGATTTGATTCAGAATTGATTAATTAACCGGGCACTGTCACTTAAAAGAAGTGTTAAAAGTATTTTGAAGTTCTTACGATAGAAATGAGATTTGGACTGTATCAGAGATAGTGTATATAATGAACCTAATGAGAATGTGGTATGAAAGACACAATTGCACTGTCCGAGATGTGTGTTTTTTTTGCGGCCCATGAGTCGATAGGCGAGTGGGTTATGATAAAAAACAAACATTGAGGACAGTGCAATAGTGTCCTGAGTACCACATTCAAATTTAGATTCTATATTTACTCCCACGTTGCTATACATGTATAAGTATATAGCTCTGTACTGCGGGGAGGAAGAGGGAATGGCAATGTTATACCACATGCGTTGAACTGGTGCAATATAGTTTATATAGTTTATAGCTAAATGAAAGTATTAATAAAACTTTTGTAATATATTTAAACACCGCTCATGCTGAGAAAATTGGATTTGGAAAAATGTCTAGCTGAATAAAATATTTAAAACAAACAAACAAACAAAGATGGATGACCAAAATGTGCTGTAAGGTTGCCTAAGTTTGCCGAATACTTCAAATGTGATGTGTTTCAGGAAAAAGAGTCATAAGTCGCAAAATTTATATTTTTTAAAGTGATTTTTCCACAAGATCTTTTTATTGAAATGTTCTGATATTTTTAGGCTTTGACACTTATCGTCACGTAAAACCATGTAACAAATTGTAGAGAAATTGTATTAAATATATCCTTGCGTTTTGAAGGCCTTCGTATCGAGTATATTTAGTTACTTTACTGGTAATTTCCCAGCCAGAAACATTGCAAACTTTTTTTTTCAAAAATAAAAATATCAAACTTAAAATATGAAAATATATATTAGGCGTCCTATTGTTTATTACCATTAGAATCCGCTTGATCTCATCTTTTCAAATATGGTGATATCTCAAAATCCATATTTTGCGACTTATGACTCATTTTCCTAAAACGGATCACAAATAACTTAAATAGGGGTAGAAGAGAATGAAATGAAAATAAAAAGATGCATCTGATATCGATATCAGATGAGAAAACAATGAGGTCAATAAAACAAACCAAATGATTTAGATCAACACAATACTAAATATACTCAGATATTCCTAGTATCATTTTTCAGCCTAATTTAGCAGAATCTGATAAATGTGTAGAGCAGCCGATTGTACATTTTCTGACGCCCTCAACCACCTTCATGCCCACGAGGCATTTCTTTTTTTTTAAAGATTTTATTTATCCAGCATCTCAAGACATGAATCACAGTAAAACAGTCGAGAACAGGTAACACTAGTAAATTGTGGCCTTCTACCTGCTGCTGCAGTCTACATTTCAACAGGTTTAGAAAAATTTAACCAACACAACCATCTAATACATTCAAGGGATGATACGACACATGGTAATACACAATGATAATAAGTTGAATAGTGTGATACAGGACAGCCACGCCTGCCCTGTTAGATTGACTTACACAATTAACCTCAGGTACCTGATTGGATATTCAGCGATGCAGTGACCCAGTGGTAGTGCTAAATGGGTAAGAATTTCAGAAAATGTACAATTCAACTTCGCCACTCTTCTCAAGTAACCCAAATTTCAGACGAAAATAAAGTTCAAAATACAGTTCAACCTAACCAAACAGATTGCTAGCGTCAATGCAATGCCAAATATACTTGAACTTACCTAGTATTGGCCAGATTGAAGCCTATTTTAGCATAATTTACTAATAAATGAGGGGCAGATCAGCGCTATTTCGACCGAAAAAGTCCTATACCACCTTTCAGCTGCCAATTGTACATTTTCTGAAAATCTGACCCAAATATAGAAACACTCTGATTCCTTGATTGGCGGGTAGGACTAGAATGCTCATTTAGAATGTATGAGTCCAGGCCAAGTGTTGCCGTATCAATCTATAGTTCTACACATCTATCTAATTCTGCTGAATTAGAGTGAAAATATATAAATACCAGGCATATCTGAGTATATTCTGTATTGTATTTATTCAATAAATCTGTCTGGTTATGTTAAGCTGTATTTTGAACCTGAGTTTCGACTTAAATTTGGGTTATTTGAGAGGATTGGTGAAGGCGAATTGTACATCTTCTGAAGATCTGACCCAGAATGCCCATTTAGAATGCATGAGTCTAGCAGATGTGTTGTCGTATATTTAGTCACTAGGTTCAAAAGCAGAATGAATAAAAGGATTGGATTAGCAATATTGTGATGTTTTCAGGAAAATGATATTTTCAAAGTATTTTAGTCACGAGATCTCTTTGACTAAAAGTAGCTGTAAAGATTTGATATGTTTTATTAATACTGAAATTGCACATAGCTTTCATGGAAATCTTTGAAGTAGCTTCTGCAAAACATCTATTTCTATTCAACTTCCATACATACATTTTTATAAATACATAATTTATTATGATACACGCATTGCATATTGCATTGCATTGAGCATTGTGCATATTTCACTAGTGAGTTATTTGGGGTTGTCATGGCAGCCAATTTGAGTTTTTACTAAGATTATTGCTGATATTCTAATTTATGACTCGATTTATTGTCTATTTTCATGATTGAAAGCATATATAATGAATGTGTTAACTAACTGTTTTTTTTAGTAACTTACAACATTGCACGAGTTGTATATTTGATTTGAAAATTGTTTATTCATCCCATGTTTTCCCGCTGTTACCTTTACTAGAGAAGAAAATATAGGAAAGTTTCATAGAGACTAATGGGGAACTGCACAAGAGTAGAAAATACAGAGTTTATAATCAAGATAAAAATATAAAATATAAATCAAACTCGAGGTAATATATGTGGTCCGTTTTAGGAAAATGAGTCATAAGTCGCAAAATATGGATTTTGAGATATCACCATATTTGAAAAGAGGAGATCAAGCTGATTCCAATGATAGTAAACACTAGGGCACCTAATAAGTATTTCAAGTAATTTAAGTTTGATATTTTTATTTTGAAAAAAAGTTTGCAATGTTTTTGGATTAGTAATTATCAGTAAAGTAACTAAATGTACTCCATACAAAGGCCTTCAAAACGCAAGAATATATTTAGTAGAATGTCCCAACATTTGTTACATGGATTCATATGACTATAAGTGCTAAACCCTCTACATATCAGAACATTTCAATGATAAAATGTTGGGGAAAAACACTTTGAAAAATATCAATTTTGCGACTTGTGACTTATTTTCCTGAAACACATCACATTTCTGGAAGCTGGGGCATACTCTCATCCAGGTTCCAGTGTTAAAACAAGACAAGCCTTATTAAACCCAACCGAGGAGATAATTAGACATTTCTGACAAGAAAGTGATTAAACTTGCGAAGAGGACTTCCCCCAGTAGAATTACTTGTTGGGTAAAATTTTCAGTAAATGTACAATTGGCAGCTGTACACATTTAGTAAATTCTGCTAGATTAGACTGCAATTTGGTCAATACTAGGTAAATTCGAGTATATTCGGCACTGCATTGAAACTAGCAATCTGTTTGGTTAGGTTGAACTGTATTTTGAACTTTGTATTCGTCTAAAATTTGGTCTATTTGAGAAGATTTGTGAAGGGGAATTCAATTCAATTCAATTCAATTCATAGATTCTTTTATTTTGCAGATCTTGAGTTTACAAATATACAGAATTGTACATTTTCTGAAAATCTGACCCAGTTGTCTATTCGGGCTGCTGGTTTTAACTGTCTGGTGACATGCTGACAGCAAGCTGTACCAGGGCTGTCAATGCCTTTTGGATACGTGTCACAATTAAATTACACCTGTCATAACCGCTGTCACGCCTGGTATTACAGTACTCATGGAAATGTTTCTTTTTGTGGTCTCTGAACTGTGGATGGGTATATGTAACGTGTGACAGGAAAATGAGTTACAAGTCTAAGAGGTGAAAATAAAAAAAGAAAAGATTTTTCTCTTTTTAAACATACAGGTTTCTATCCTTTACGAAAAGGGCACCTGTTTTCATATCATACATTGTCATATTTTATAAAAGCGGAAGAAAGGAATACCAACAGAATTCATCAGTTTCTACACATGTTTTCAATTCAATTCAATTCAAGACATTTTTTATTTGCATAGATGATGACTACAATGTTTTCATTTTCTTATTTTCTCTGAGCTATTCTTTTGTGAGTTTCGGAAAAGAAATCAAATGCAAATAGAAATCATCGGAAATCAATGGAAATCACCAAAGTCTACTTTCAGATGTATTGGAAACGAATCGATAAAATATTAGCAAATCTAATTCAAACGAAAGATAGCCTCAGGTATAAATATTCCATTGAAATCTCAGCGCATAATATTTGCAATGCAGGGAAGTTGCCAACAGCAATCAGACAAAGTCTGGACAAAAATGACAATATAAGCTCTCACCCCCGACCCCAGTAATGGCTCCCTGGATGGAGAAAGGGGAAATTCGCAAATTTAAATTCCTGAAAGAGCCCAGTTTGAGGACACCAGAGATGAAGGGATGGATTCACTTGATGGACGAGTCCCCAGGCATACACACGGGTTAATGGAAGTTCACAATCCAAATCTAGAATCATTTATCAAAGTCAGATATGTGAATTCGTAGATAATTATATAGACATTCCCAGTAGTCCCCTATAGATTAAAAACTGTTGATATTTCAATCTTCTATAACAAAGAGGAGTGATATTTGCCATTTAATGTAAATCTTTGTTACTTATGTTGTTAAATCCTCTTCCATTTCCACTCTTTTGTTTCTTTTTGAGTACCCATCTGACATAATGCTTATTAGTAGAGCCAGGGTCAGGTCAACATAAATTATAACTTATATATTTGCTTTATTTGGGGGCAGGGGGAGATAGCCCACTAGGGGAATTACCCCAAAATTTAGAAATCCGTTGATTAAAGCTTCATTCCCAGCTATAGTGACGCAAAACAATTTTTCTTGTTTTTTTCCTTTATGCTGAGTACTGTAGAACGGAAGATTCAACTAAAGAAAATGCAGACAAATTTATATTTCTTCGAATTTCCTGAGTTTTTCATGAATTCTTGGCTTTTTCTAGAATATTTTTGTGTTTTTGTTTTTTGCTGATCTGCAGTGGCAATCTGAATTAAATGGGTTTAATAGTGCAATTAGTGGGCTTCTTCATATACCTATCTAGCCAGTGTTATCCTTACATTCTCGATTCCAAAGGGTTCCCAAAGATGATAGAGAGTCAGACTGAAAAAAGTGAAAATTCGGCGGGTCCTCTAAATACTTATTTTGGGAGATAATACAATTTCACACCAAGAAGAATAATACTCTATCTGGGTGACCTTTGGATGATCTGGAACGAATAGACCATTGAATAGACAATTTAATTTGTTTACGAAAATAAGCTGACAATTACATTTGTTGACGGGAATTAGCTGAGAAGGCAGCTTTAAGTAAAGAAGTAAAGAGGGCACGATCTTGCAAGGGTCCAAGGGGAATAGACTCCACAAGCCACACTCCTCACACAAGATCCATGTTCGGGATCTCCAAGAATACATTTGTTGATAGTACAAAACATGGTGGGATGGCGGTAGGGTCACGTCCTCACCGATCTCACCGATCTGGGTATGAGGGACGGGTGGTGGTGGTGGGGGGGGGGGGGGGGGGGGGGAGGCCTACACCCCCTCATGACTATGGACCCCCCCCCCCCCTCATGACCATGTCTGTAATATTCCAATATCAAAATTACTCATAGAAATATTGAAATCACATATTTATCATCACCCCCAATAAAGGGACTACCATGGCCAAAACTAAAAACACACTTAAGGTCGGTAGAGGATAACTTTGGTTAACCAGTGATTTTTCTATTTGTGATGAGATTGAAAGAAATGTCTAGTAAAATACTAGAATTGTAGTAAATATTATGAGAATTTAATGGCTGTGTAATCGGTGTTGCTAGTAGAAAGTGTCTTGTTTTTAGCTTGCGGCGAAAACATTATATGTATTGTTTTGATATTGTCATTGAGGCCAAAAATACAAAAAAAGGGATATTGTGTCAATATATAATATTGTATCGATTGAGACTAGAAATCTGCTGGTTTAATTAGAGGGTTGTGATTGAGTAAGTAATGATGCAAGAAGAAGCTGTACTGTATATGTAAATTGCTTAAATGTAACTAATGTTTTGTATTGATTGTTTAAATATTGCATATTACATTTTTCAATTGGAGATGAGACCTATCACTGTTGTGAAAATCTTCCAATTAGAATTGTTAAAAAAAGAGTATTCATCTGTAGTGCCATACAGTAACCACTGTTTCCTTGTACTACTTACATTGGTTTGAGGGAAGGGTGTGGTGGGGGTCCTACACCAAACATTTCAATGTGTGTGTGTGTGTGTGGGGGGGGGGGGTCCTGCACCCCCTCATGACCATGTTTGTCATATTCCAATATCAAAAAGAAATCATAGAAGTATTGAAATATTGGTATATTTAGTTCTTGGCTGTGTCCACAGAGTAAAATAACGCAATTAAGAACTTCTGGGTCCAGATAGTGTGCTAGCAAAGGCTTTTTTACATTTGTCTCATTTTGGGGTTATTTTTATTTCTTTTAAAAATTTCGCTAATATCTCCACATCTGGGACTCGGTTTTCTTTTAAACTCACAGATTTAGCTTTTGATGTCATTTACTTTCGATTGGTGAAAGCATTAGAGAGTCTAACAACGAATTAAGCCAGAAAAGTAAGTTAGAAGGGTTTAGGCATACTATGGATCCCCTGACCTATGCCATGGGTGGAGGAAGTAGCTTGTGTTTATTTTTGGCGAAAATTGTTTTCGTACAGGGTCGTCTTGGCCCAAAGATGGGAGAGTCCCCTTCAAACCAAGGGAAAGCCTCTCGCGTCAAACTGCAATGTGCCATTAAAATTCCATTAAGACCGCAAAATGTCATTACAATCCCATTAGAACGCCTAGTTCTAGGCCAGGAAACTGATGAGCGAAGTAGGCGTCCAATCACTGACATAGCATTCTTATCGGATCTGAGGGTTTGGGGCTAGACAGTCCTAAAAAACATAAGGCAATCTGAGAATAGGTTCCTTTCCTAGACAACCCCAGCCCCTTCCCCACTCCACATACACCCTCTCCTCCATCCCCACACCCCCCTCCTCCCCTCCCACACCCCTTCCTCCCCTCCCCACACCCCCCTCCTCCCCTCCCACACCCCCTCCTCCCCTCCCACACCCCCTCCTCCCCTCCCCACACCCCTCCTCCCCTCCCAGACCCCCTCCTCCCCTCCCACACCCCCTCCTCCCCTCCCACACCCCCTCCTCCCCTCCCACACCCCCTCCTCCCCTCCCCACACCCCTCCTCCCCTCCCACACCTCCTCCTCCCCTCCCACACCTCCTCCTCCCCTCCCACACCCCCTCCTCCCCTCCCCACACCCCTCCTCCCCTCCCACACCTCCTCCTCCCCTCCCACACCTCCTCCTCCCCTCCCACACCCCCTCCTCCCCTCCCCACACCCCTCCTCCATCCCCACACCCCCTCCTCCCCTCCCACACCTCCTCCTCCCCTCCCACACCCCCTCCTCCCCTCCCACACCCCCTCCTCCCCTCCCACACCCCCTCCTCCCCTCCCCACACCCCTCCTCCCCTCCCAGACCCCCCTCCTCCCCTCCCCACACCCCTCCTCCCCTCCCAGACCCCCCTCCTCCCCTCCCACACCCCCTCCTCCTAAATGGGATGGTATGATAGGCAGGATGGGGTGATGGTGTGCGAGAGGGTCCTAAGGTCAACATCTTTTAGGTTTGATGATGGATTGTTAGACACGGAACTATTGCCCAAGGTCGTGACCTTTGAGGCCAAGGTCATGACCTTTGACCCCAAGATAGGGGTTGTGGTACCAAGCAGAAGGGCTGATGGATTTATATGTATCCTATATTTCAAATCCTCACATATGGAGATATTTCACAGAGGCATGTTTTGAGGACAGGCACATATATATAAAAGGGCTCTGTTGATGCCTTGAAACCGGAACAGAAATCATCACGATTTATACAAAATGATCCTTAAAATCGTCGTCTTTTGTTTTTCTGATATTGCCCCCCCCCCCACCTATTTCGATAATGTTTAAAGAGGTTACTAATTGACAGAATCTTTCGAATATCTATTGGGTATGTTATAGAATATATTTGAAAAGTATTATATATTATCATAAGAACAGTACACTTTATTTTATTTTTTTATAAAAAATGTATTCCCTAGTGCATATAGTTACTTTCATGAAGTATCACTAATTATAATTTAATCTTAAAAGTTGTGCTAGATCGTTAATAATAGCAGTTTGTATAACAATATTTGTAATTCATGTGTATACATACAATAATTAACATTGAACCTATACCTTTAGGTTGCATCATATATGTATATGTGGACTTGTATTGTGTTACCTGTTCTCGACTGTATCGTGCATATTTGTCTTGAGAAGCTGGATAAATAAAATCATTAAAAAAAAAAATAAAAAAAATATTTGTTATAAATAATGTCCATATTTTATGGTCAAATGGATGGGGTTTGCTATAGGGTCAGATTTTCAGAAAATATACAATTGGCAGTTCTACAGATTTTGGAAACTCTCCTAAATTAGGCTGAAACATAATGCATATCGGGTATATCTGGGTATATTTCGTATCGCATTGATTTAAAGTATCAGTTCTGTTATGTTAAACTGCATTTTGAAGCTCATTTTTGTCTTAAATGGGGGTTATTTGAGAGGATTGGTGAAGGCGAATTGTACATTTTCTGAAAATCTGACCCTATAGCCCCTGAGTAAGGGTCATGAACTCCCAGTGTGTGTGTGTCCGGGACCAAGTTCACTGCATGAATCTAGTCCCGTGTGCACTGATCATTGTGCCCGCCACTCAACTAAACCACGCAATGCAACCCAAATTTTAGACGAAAATAAAGTTCAAAATACAGTTCAACCTAACCAAACAGATTGCTAGAATCAATGCAATGCTGAATATACTCGAACTTACCTAGTATTGACCAAATTGCAGCCTAATTTAGCAGAATTAACTAAATGTGTACAGCTGCCAATTGTACATGTTCTGAAAATCTGACCCATATATGATATACCCTGGATCTATAGAGTCTCCTCCTTTCAATTCCATTTTTCTTTACAAATAGCATTAAACTTCAGACATTCATGTGTAACTCAAGCCCTTTATTTTGAGAAAACACAGCAGTATTAAAATGGACCTTTACTGTCTGATACTGTTCATGTGCTAGGAAGACTGAACGTTTTGCCAAAAACCAATTAACTGCATAGCTAACGTTTCCGAGTCATATGAGACGCTTTGCCTTCTATTTCTTTAAAAACTCACTGCACAAATAATATATTTGGGTCAGATTTTCAGAAAATGTACAATTCAACTTCGCCAATCTTCTCAAATAACCCAGATTTCAGACGAAAATGAAGTCTAAAGTACAGTTCAACCTAACCAAACAGATTGCTAGAATCAATACAATGCCAAATATACTCGAATTTACCAAGTATTGACCAAATTGCAGCCTAATTTAGCAGAATTGACTAAATGTGTATAGCTGCCAATTGTACATTTTCTGAAAATGTGACCCATTTACTTCTATGAGCAGCTCCTTTTGATGAGTGGGATTATCTTGTGGAATATAACCCAAGTGTGTCTAGTGCTATGCTTATAGCTAGGAGAAATCCTTTTGATCAGACTGATCATCAATACTATGCATTACATTTTCCTATTAGGATAGCAGTGTGTTAGGCTATAAAAATGATATTTCCCAAGAAAGTTTTCCTCAGCTTTATCAGCATTTTCATAGAAAGAATAAATGTGATCGGTTTCAGGAAAATGAGTCAAAAGTCGCAAAAGAACGATATCTTTCAAAGTGATTTATCCACAAGAACTCTTGTTTTTGTTTTTAGGGTGCTATAAGACTGTTAGAAACATGCATACATATACCACATCTCGAGACTGTATTGAATATACAAATGCATATCTTAGCTTATCCTAAGGAGTATATTTAATTAATTTACTATAGGGATTGACCATCAAGAAATGTCGCTGAAATGTTGCCGGAAGAAATGGGTCAATTCATCATATTTTTCCCATAAGGTATATCAACCAGTTTGTCTTCCTCATAAGCAAAATAGTTGTGTACATCTTTAAAGACAAATAAAAAACCTCTTATCTTATCTTAAAATAAAAATATAGAAATACTTATTTGATGTCCTAATGTTTACTATCATTGCATCCTTTTCAGATATTAATATGATATCTCAAAATCCAATTTTCGGGACTGATTTTCCTGTATCACATCCCATGTTACAATATGGGTACTGTGAAGGTAGGTACAGAGATAATCCACTAATAGGGACATTTAGCAACCACAACGCTAATGCTAACGCTAACGTAAACGCTAGTTTCTCACGATAGGGTGGGCCGTATGTAATGGCAGAATTCTATCAGTTTTAGTGGTGGAGAGGTGTTTTCAGAGGGCAAAAAAAACACACAAATTTCATGAATTTGAGTAGTGTGTTACACCTGTATACAAAGAAAAACACCTCCCGCTCATTTGTACATAAAAATGAAATGATAATTGTCCATTATTTTAGCGTGAAATAGACATACGTTGGGAACGTATTGACACACCTCTTAGCGTAATTGACATCCGTATCTCAGGTAGCAAGCTAAGAATAGCACACCTAGTGGTGACGTAGTCCTCACAAAAGATACGTTTACATTAGCGTTAGCGTTAGCATAGGGGTTGCTAAATGTCCCTAATGACTATAAACAGGCGCGGTACCCATACCTTGATGATCTTGCCCTCACATTATATCTTTTATGATGTGTCATATATGGGTCAGATTTTCAGAAAATGTACAGTTCTACTTTGCCAATCTTCTCGAATAACCCATACTTCAGACGAAAATGAAGCTTAAAATAAAGTTCATTCTAACCAAACAGATTGCTAGAATCAATACAATGCCAAATATTCCCGAATTTACCTAGTACTGACCAACCTGCAGCCTTATTTAGCAGAACTTACTAAATGTGTTCAGCTGCCAATTGTACATTTTCTGAAAATCTGACCCATATACACAATGTGACACTATATGAAGACTTTCCCAAAACCTCTTAACTGCAATTACGGGAGGTGCAATGCAAACTGTCTACGACTATGTAGCGACTGCAAGGGCTTTCATAATTCTGCGATTGAGGTATAAGAACTCATTGTTTTCTTCACAACTGTGAAATGACAACCAACGCATTTATCATGGTTTTAGTGTAAGGTTTACAAAGATGTTAGGTATGTTTTTGTTGACTCATTAATTTGCCTTTTCATGCAAATCTACAAATCTGCATACAGTTAAGATGAAAGGATGTGTCATTTTTCGATAAGGAGATCATAAAACGATTACTGATATAAGAAATAAATAGGCAAAATGTACTAATATTAACTTATGGAAGATACTGATTGTACTTTTTCGGACTTCCTTAAATTCATAAATAATCAAAAATAAACCTATGTTCATATATAACTTCGCACGAGTGTGGCATAGAGTCCATGAAAATAATCTCATATTTATCGACAAACATTACGAGTATTGTATCATATCCAGAAAGCATGAGGAATTCAATGACAAAAAAAAAGAAAGTTATATAAGTTAGTTAATTTCAAAATGATAACAATACATGTACATGTATAATTTGTTCCTGAGTAAACATATTTTCAAATCCAATCAATACATAGACATAATAAGTAATCTCTAATATTCTGATATGCTATTTATCAGCACAGTAGGTAGAGTTGTTGGGGAGATCAATGTGTACACAGCCGTTAGTAAATAAGGATTATATGTGATGTGTTTCAGGAAAATGAGTCATAAGTCGCAAAAAATAGATTTGAGATACCATTATATTTGAAAAGATGAGATCAAGCTGATTCTAATGATAGTAAACAGTCTAATAATCTAATAAGTATTTGTAGGTTTAAAGTTTAATATTTTATTTTTGAAAAAAATGTTTCCAATATTTCTTTGGGTCAATAAACAGTAAAGTAACTAAATGTAGTCCATATGAGGACCTTTCAAACGAAAAGATATATTACACAGATTGCCCTCATATTTGATACATTAATTGATATAGCTATAAGTGATGAACTCTCCAAAAACATTCCAATAATGTTCCAATAATGTTATCTTGTGAAAAAACACTTTGAAAAATATCAATTTTGCAACTTATGACTCATTTTCCTGAAACACATCACATATTTGCTTTCTACTAAATTTATCATCAGAACTGGAACACGATACTAGTGTATATAGTCTAACATGATATAAAGTAGGAGGTATTATTCTGAACTGGCAAAAGCTTTCTGATGGGCCAGGGTGTACACTGGCCCACAGAGCTGGTTCTATTCCTGGTCTTGAAGTACTAGGTTCGAATCCCATGGCATGAAACCATAGAGGTAATTTAACCCCACCCAACCCCTGATATGATAATTTAGTATTTCATGTTACCAGGTTATTTATTTCTATACAGCTCCTACAGGTGGTCTTCCACTAGTGGAAGGGAGGGAATAGTGAACAATCTTGGCCTTGGCAGGGTTCAAGCCCAGACAACTCAATGTTAAAGCAAGACGAGTATTTTCTGAAATGTATTTTGATGACGAATTCAGTCAATAAAATAATTTAAAAAAACAAAAAAACAAAAACAAGTTATGTCTCTGGGTGCGAAGCCTAGCTGAGACCACTGAGCCACCTCAACTGCCATCAGGACATTAAACAAGCAAGCTAAACGAACATTATTTTATAAATATTTTGGACAAACTAAACAATAGCTCTACCGTTAGCCCAATATCAGTACATGTTGGCAATGAAAACTGAGTATAGTCAAAACAAATAAAAGAAATATATATGAGTGTATTATAAAAAAAAGTTTCTTCCAATATCTTTTCTTTTCTTTATCACTTGACTGTCACACTTGAAGCTTGACTGGGTGCACTAAGACTCTTAGTCAGTGGTACAGTGCACTCCCATAGTAAATGAATACATGGGTCAGATTTTCAGAAAATGTACAATTTAACGTCTCCAATCTTTTCAAATAACCCAAATTTCAGAAGAAAATAAAGTTCAAAATACAGTTCAACCGAGCCAAACAGATTGCTAGAATCAATGCAATGCTTAATATACTCGAATTTACCTAGTATTGACCAAATTGCAGCCAAATTTAGCAGAATTTACTGAATGTGTACAGCTGCCAATTGTACATTTTCTGAAAATCTGAACCACATGTTATTACCACGTTTAACCTGTTCAACATGGCTTGGAAATCTCTTTTGTATAACTCATATCAATTGCCTATATTATAACTATAGTAAAACAGAAATAAAAAGTAGAATATTATATTAGTGTATTATGAAAAATATTATGAATCTAGTAAGAATACATTACCTCTGTCATTTGAAGGCCGAACATGGCACCAGCAGCGAGGCAGACGAAAGACCAGAAAACCCTGGCCACGGTCGACCTAGCATTAATAACCTTGGGCACGCCGTGCATAGTCGTATGGTCAGAGAACACCTGAAGCACTTCCCTAAACGCCATGGCTCTGACGTAAGCAATCCATGCGCTCTTCACCTGGCAGGAATAGATGACGTCATCACGATTTTCCCCGACGTCATCAACAACGTCGTCCTCGCATGTCATCTACGACGGAAGTATTTAAGCAGCACTCTTCTTGCGATTTCCTGGGGAACTATTTTATGTCTAGTGTTTGAGAGTGTGTTTGCTCATTTTGATACATCGCATGTTGGCAATTGTTTGCAGAAGGGAAATCCAGGCTTCGTGACAACTATCCCGCATGCTATCGTGTCTATGTATAATTGTCAAATCTCGGGCATGGATAGATAGGCCTATTTGCCTTCTGGCTGCACAGGCATATGGGTCAGATCTTCAAAATATGTACAATCAGCAGATCTACACATTTAGCAAATTCAGCTAAATAAGACTCCAAAATGGTCAATACTCGGTATATCTAAATATATTCGATATTACCTTGATTCAAACAATCCTTTGGACCATGTTGAACCAATTTAGAACATTAATCTTGTCATAAATTTGAATTATTTGCAAGGATTGGAGAATGAATTGTACAATTTCTGGCGAGTTTACCCATAGACACAATTATAGCCTTTCTTCCCCATCACAGATATTCATTGTTGCCTTGTTATTTCCAGCACAGAACCTGATTTCGATTAGCTTTTAGCCGCATCTGATCTGATAAATATAGAGAAAAGCAGAGCGAGCTGGAGCTAGCGAGTATCAGAAGCAATCGCGGGAGGCGATCTGCGCTGCCTCTGAATCGCCTGTCGACACACAAGGCCGGCCAGAAAGGCACATCGCCTTAGCTAAACATCGCTCCTAATTGGAGAGTAAATTCAGACACGACAGATCCTGAGTTAGATCCCTTGTCTCCTTCTCTCACTACTTCAGCTGCTGTTCAGGGTCTGCCAACAGGTTTGATATGAGGTCCCTCACCGCTTGCCACGGCTTGCCACAATGACATGGAGGGGAGAGAGGAGGGTTTGCCCCACTCACCCGGGGTCCTTAGTTGTTGGGGGAGAGTTAGGTATTTGCACAATTTATCATGACAGCCCACCAGGGTTTGGTCATGAATCTTCTCTCATTCTCCTACACTACTCACTTCTCCCTCTTGGGCTTTTTCTTGGTGTGGTAGAATGTAGATAAATGTATCTCTACTGTTACTTAAGTCTCTTGATATTTATTTTACTTCTGTTTTTATTTGATTTTCCTTCCCATTCTGCTCCTGTGATGTAGATCAAGTGCAATTTTAATGAATCATTTCCTTGTCAGCATATGTTGGACGTATTCATTGGTGATCTGAAATGACAAGAACATAGATGGGTCAGTTTTTTTTTTAGAAAATGCACTATCTGCAGTTTTACACATCTCTCAAACTCGAAATTAGAGTGAAAAATGATAAATACTGAGTATATTTGAGTGTATCCTGTATTGTATTAATTCAATACATCTGTCTGGTTATGTCGAATGCACTGATAATCTGTAAAATGCATGAACATATTTAATACACTCTTGGAATTGGTACATGTATTCATTTTTTAAAGAGTTAAGCACCCCAAAAATGAAAACATTCCCCAAAATACTTCTTGTGAATAAAACATTTTGAAAAATAGTCAGTTGATTCCCAAAAATATCTGAATTGACATGTGTTAGTCATGTACTAAATATTCTGACGCCCTGATTGGTAAACACACATGTGTAATGCCATACAGTCATACATATCTCATATACTACTTACATTACCTTGCCTTACTATGTATATATAACTCCCTGTATTACATGTGTAATGCCATACAGTCATACATATACTACTTACATTACCTTGCCTTACTATGTATGTGTAACTCCCTGTATTACATGTGTAATGCCATACAGTCATACATATACTACTTACATTACCTTGCCTTACTATGTATGTGTAACTCCCTGTATTACATGTGTAATGCCATACAGTCATACATATCTCATATACTACTTACATTACCTTGCCTTACTATGTATGTATAACTCCCTGTATTACATGTGTAATGCCATACAGTCATACATATCTCATATGCACCACAAAAAGTGTTAACGGAGAGAAAAATCCAATGCCTTGTGTCTTGGACTCTAGTACAAGAGCCTATTTAGATATAGTGTACTGGGCATCTAGTATAGGAGCCTATGGTATTGGAGAAACCAAAATTGTATTGTTGTTATGTTTGTAACCCGATGTTATTACGGGAACTTATCACTGAATGGACATCACTTATGACTATAAATTATAAAAATGTACATTAGCACTAAAAGATAGATACTATAATCATACACCAACCTTTGTCAGTCTCAAACATCAATAGTGATCATTGAACATATCGTTGTTCATAAACTAGATTTGCCTGGAAGACCTGCCTGTCATTTGACTAGCAGATGGTATATTCTTTTCTGATTGTAATGTTTGTCTGTTCAGAATAAAAATCCTATATATATATATATACTACTTACATTACCTTGCCTTACTATGTATGTGTAACTCCCTGTATTACATGTGTAATGCCATACAGTCATACATATCTCATATACTACTTACATTACCTTGCCTTACTATGTATGTGTAACTCCCTGTATTACATGTGTAATGCCATACAGTCATCCATATCTCATATACTACTTACATTACCTTGCCTTACTATGTATGTGTAACTCCCTGTATTACATGTGTAATGCCATACAGTCATACATATCTCATATACTACTTACATTAACTTGCCTTACTATGTATGTGTAACTCCCTGTATTACCCACAAGATGGAACCACAATTTACAAAGCACTGTTTTGTCATTTCTTCTTGCTTACCTGAGTTACCTGAACACCATTAGTATACACACTACTTGATATGCCTCTGTAAAACTGCCTAGTCTAATCGCATAGTCATCATTAAAAACAGAATAGTAATACATATTAGTGCTCCTCCTCAAAGAACTATGGGTCATTACACATTCAGATCTGCACATTTAGGAAATTCTGCTAAATTAGGCTGAAAAACGATGAATACCAGAGACATCTAAGTATATTTAGTATTGTGTGGTTTCAAAATATCTGTTTGGTTATGTTAAACTATATTTTGAAGCTCATTTCTGTCTTAAATATTGGTTATTTGAGAGAATTGGTGAAGACGAATTGTACATTTTCTGACGACTTCACCCACACAGGCTGCTTCTACAAGAAGCTTAAGTGAGTTTCGTGGGATCTATTATTGTTTCAGGACGGCGGAGATTTCATTTCTAGCTCAAGACAAAGGAATAGGAAGCCTTCTTTCTAAAACAGAGAAACAGTTGAGGCACACTAAACGTTCGCCCGCCCATTTGCTATCTTAAAGTCTTTAAGCTCAGTGTTACATCTTCAAATATCAGATTTAGGGTAAGATTTTCAGAAAGTGTACAATTGGCAGCTGTAAACATTTAGTAAATTCTGCTAAATTAGGCTGCAATTTGGTCAATACTAGGTCAATTCAAGTATATCCAGCATTGCATTGATTCTAGCAATCTGTTTGGTTAGGTTGAACTGTATTTTGAACTTTATTTTCGTCTGAAATTTGGGTTATTTGAGAGAATTGGTGAAGGTGAATTGTAAAATTTTCTGATGATTCACTTAATTATATATATGTGTACAGCTGGCAATTGTACATTTTCTGAAAATCTGACCCCTATGTTTGTCAGGGTCCTCCACCACCCAACTCCCCAGCTCAGATACAATAATCTGGTTTCGGTTTCACAGTCAGACTCTAGTGGTATTCGATAAACACAAGATGCAGGAGAAAAAACAAAAAGAGAAATCTGGCTTATCGCCCAAGATCGAGGTTAATCGATCTTCTATAATTGCAGGACCCGCAAGCACACGAGTGGAAGGAGGTTTACACGCGACATGATCTGCTTTCTTCACAAGGTGGTGTGGGGTAGCTGGGTGGGAGTGTGTGGTGGTGGGGCGGGGGGGGGAGTGGTTGAGCATAGGGAGGGGACGTTTTTTTAACAGACTTTTATTCCTGTATTGATTACATTCACAAAACACTCTCATTCCGGAGAATGGGTTTTATTCTGTCCTGATCGTATAAGCTCAATAGACCAACGTTTGAAGGTGGAATGCGCAGATTAACTTTTAATTTGATGACATTTTTTGAAAAGTTAAGACACATACAGTCTAGCCCCTCTCAGATAGACCACCCTCTTAGTCACACAGAGTCTAGTCCCTCTCACATTGACCACCTCTTAGTCACACAGAGTCCAGTAGTGTATCCGCAAAGAAATGTTGTTTTGTTCTGAGCTTTACTGTGTGTATACTTTCATTGCCTGCGCTGGCTTCTCTCCACCCCCGCCCCCCCCCCCCCCCCCGCCCCCCCCCCCCAGCCATAGTCAGCACATGCATGACTGCATGTGCTGAAGGTAGCTGTTGCTTTGAGGTGGACTGGCGCTCGTTTTAAACATTCAGTGCCAGTCCTTAATTAATGGCTAAACATGACTCTAGCATTGTTTGTGTGCATTAATGATGTATCAATTTCAGACAAATTTGAAAGGAAAATGTCTTAAGATGCGATTATGGTGGATTTGATTGACAATTTCTATACAGTGATGTTGACATGAGGGCACTAAGTAGCAATCTGTTTGTATTTGCATTGAAACGATGTATCGGGTATGATGTTTTGGGTGTTAAGGTATTGCCCAATGGCACACTTCTTTCAAAGCAGATTAATCATATCTCTAGTCTAGCCCCTCTCAGATAGACCCCACGAAAAAGTTTTACGGAATCGGAAAATACCAGGAGACAGAATTTTGCTTTTCCTTTATCTGTGATTGAGTGACTCTCTCTGTCTGTGATTTGCTCAGTGTATCTTGGGACTGTGACATTTCACTAATTTGAATGGCAAACGGTGCAAATTCACCACCGCCAGAGGGAGGTCCATAATGAAACATCTCAACGATAAAAGGTTGTCTGCAATGAGGCGAGATGAATACAAGAACGTGTTTAAATGTTGGGAGACAATATGGAGTTATTTAGGGAAGATCAAATGCCAGGAGGGCATCAAGGTTGATGTGAAAAGGACATTTGTTTAAAAATCTCACTGATATTTAAAAGTCCCTGTTTCGAACAAGACATATATATAATGTACAGTTCAACCTAGCCAAACAGATTGCTAGAATTAATGCAATGCTGAATATACTCGAATTTACCTAATATTGACCAAATTGCAGCCTAATTTAGCAGAACTTACTAAATGTGTATAGCTGCCAATTGTACATTTTCTGAAAATCTGACCCTTATAGGTGTGGCTCCATTGGGAATAATTAAAAAGGAAAGTAGAAATACAGAAATATGGAAGTAATTATGGGATGTTCTAGTGTTTACTATCATTGCAATCCGCTTCATCTCTTTTTAAATATGATGATTTCTCAAAATTCACTTTACAAGTGCGAATTGTGACTCATTTCCTTGTGACGCATCACACATAGGACTTTAACATTGCGTCCGTGTTAATCCTGAGTTGCATCTATGTACACATGTGGGTCAGATTTTCAGAAAATGTACAATTGGCAGCTCTACACATTTAAGAAATTCTGCTAAATTAGACTGAAAAATGATGAATACCGGGTATATCTGAGTACATTTGGTATCGCATTGGTTTAAAGTATCAGTTCTGTTATGTTAAACTGCATTTTGAAGCTCATTTTTGGCTTAAACTCGGGTTATTCGAGAGGATAGGTGAAGGCGAATTGTACATTTTCTGAAAATCTGACCCATGTATGCACACGTGCTGATAGAAATGGAAGTGTAGCCGGTAGAGGCTTAAAGATTTAACATCCCGCGGTACCAATTTATAGATGGGTCAACTCGTCAGAACATGTACAATTGACCTTCACCAATCCTCTTAAAACCCAAATTTCAAACGAAAATAAAGTCCAAAATACAGTTAAACCTAACCAAACACATTGCTAGAATCAGTGTAATGCCAAACATACTCGAATTTACCTAGTATTGACCAAATTGCAGCCTAATTTAGCAGAATTTAGTAAATGTATAGAGCTACCAATTGTACATTTTCTGAAAATCTGACCCAGTTGTGTATGTAAAGAGGATGAATAGAGGTGTGACTGCAGTGGGAATAATTAAAAAAGAAAGCTTGAGTCCCAGGCAGAGTAAGTCTGGCAAAGCTATTTAATTGCTCATGGGAATAATAAAACAAGAGTTCATTATACAGGTTCTTTATGTCGCTGTCTGCCGTGTAGTTCTTATTGTGTGTTCAACACTAAAATGTATACAATTTGCTTAACACTTTAAATACGAGCATAACAAATGCGCACACATATATATGCCTCACATAAAGACCGTGCACCTCATAATAGAGACCACCCCTCTATTAAGACCAGTTTTCCCTGTCCCCACTTATTACCTCTTATTAGATTTTGAGCCCTCTAATGAGACCACCTCGCTATGAGACCACAAATAATTCAGACCTGTTTTGTCCCCAAACTGTTAGGATAAAAATGTGTCCTAGTAAATATCCAACATATCCAACATTTTTCTTTTTCAAATATCATTTTCCTTTTCTAAGATATTCAAACACATAATCAACATAACTTATGGATATCCTAATATGCGAAGAGATATTTTCGATATTATAGCCATCTTTCTTATGCCAGAGTCAGTTGCTCATTTTTATATACTACTATGTGGTGTCGGAGTCCCTTAGGCTATTCTCATTGACCAGAAATCTGACAAAAGTAAAGATGTTCATTATATCATACATTTCATTTCTGTTAAAGAATAATTAGTTTAATAATTGTTTTGTAGGTATTGCCCAAGAAATAGTGGTTGTGTGTGGATAATTTGCATTTATTTGTATATATTGATATTATTTTGATTATAAAAATAATCAAGGTGTGCAAGTCTATCCATGACACTTAGGAAAGGAGCAAAAAAGGAAGAAATCCTCACTGTCACATTTTAAAAGAGGAGTGGTAATAGTAAAAAGACTTCTTGTAATGGGAGAAAAGTTCTCAGTAATGAAGAAATAGTCGGTGCCATGAAACTATTTGTTCCAGGAATAGGAATATCTGGCCAGTAATAGGAAAAGGTGTCATGATACAGTATTTTGTCTATGCGTAATGGTGTCAGGCGAGTTGCCACCCGGTAAAAAGCCACCCGGTAAAATGCCACTGGTAAAAAGCCACCTGGTAAAGAACCATCCGGAAAAAAGCCACCCGGTAAAGAGCCACTTGGGTGCAAAACCCATCTGGTAAAAAGCCAACCTAGGCTAAACGCCACCCAGTAAAGAACCATCCGGGAAAAAGCCACCCGGTAAAGAGCCATCCCGGCAAAAGCCACCCGGTAAGCCACCTGGTAAAGAGCCATCCTGTAAAGCTTGGGCTACCGCAGTTGCCCAACCCGCTCTCGGCCTTACCCATGCAACTAATATACCATGCTCTATGGCCTACATGGCTGACTACACACCCCTGGTATGGCTGGTGTTATGTAAAAATGACCCCACCGTAAAGGGAACCATTCATTTATGCAGGTGTATAAGGATATAATTTTTATCCAAAACTGAAGATTCATTTGTTGGCAGAATTGGACCAAAAGCTGGTAATAAATCAACATGCAAGGCCTGCCTGTGCATTTTCCCTGGACCATTTTGCTCCACATACCTTGCCCCTCTAAAGTTGAATGAGAAGGAGTAAATCGTCAACAAAATATTTCAAATTAGAGAATAAGTACTTTCAATTGATCAGAGGTCTAGTGAATTGTCTCATTATTTCAAAACACAAGTAACTGAGGAGAGCCTGTAAACACACTTACTCCTGAAATAATAGATTTATATGCAAATCGAATGGGAATGTTGAGATGGGGAACTTTGGAATGCTACACCAGACCCTATAATGCAATGTCTTGTAAAGAAGTCTAAGGGTTTTAGCCCATAGGTTCAGTAAGATGAAGAAGTGAGACAAGAAGTCTGAGGTTGTAGTTCGTCTGGATTCGGCCTAGGCGGTGGTGACTCAGCGAGTGTCTAGGTCCTAGTCTTTCACTTTATTTATACTCCAAAATCATGAATTATTCATATAATCAAACCCAGGAAATATTCCACTGGCTCTTCCCCCTCCCTCTAATTGGTTGAGGGAGAGAGGATCTTCCTTGCCCACATGCCGACCTCTGCTTCCCATGCAGAGACCATAAATGGAGTGCATGCAAGTGGGATCCCTCTCCTCAGCCTTCCCCCTCCCACCCCTTACTCATAGATCCCAAGGCTCGTGCCTGCCCCCCTCCCTCTTAGCCCTTCCCCCCTCTTGATCAACCCAGAGCAGTGGATACAGTAATTAGGTCGGGCTGGGGGGGCGGGGTGAGCTCTGAGTAGCTCATCTCCCCCTCCCTCCTGGCCAGGCCATGTGTGGCGTGCATGCCCTGACCATGATCAGGGCTAAATAGGTCGGATCTTGGACCTAAAGATTTCAGTTCTTTACAGTCTCTTCCCCCCACATTCCCGCTGCCAGTTCCTTATGCATGTTACATTATTGTGGGAAAGACGCTCCCCTTCATTCAAGACTTGAGAGGGGTTGAGGGTGGTGCAGGATGGTGGCCGGCACATTTCTGCTGCCCGGTGTACCATCGCAAATGTTCCTTGCTGTCTCCTATGGGAAGGCTGGGTCAAATGTATGAGAAACTTTATTTCCAATAAATGATAAAGACAATACACAGAAATGGGTTGGTGCTCTCTGTGTTTGAAAAAACCCTTATCTTTTTTCTAAGCTTACTTTACCTATTTGAAAAAAAGTCACTTTATATTTGTGGGGATAAGATATGAAGGATATCTTTGTGACTACCACCGTCAATGACGCAATATATTTTAGAGTATACTTCCAACAATTTCCATACATAAGAAATGCATTTTCAGGGTATAGAAGAGTAGGGTATGGGGCGCCTATACTAGCAATTTCATTTCATTCCAATGACCTTTCTAAAAATATCCATTTGGAACCGTTTCATGAGAATGGACCATTTTTTATTACTTTTCAATTTCGTTATTTTTGTCATAATCCCTCAGGCATGGCAGAACGGAGGGGGCAGGGGGGGGGGGGGGAGGTTGGGGGGCAAGGTTGAAATGTAAAAACCACAAAAAACCAGAGCAATAAGTAAAGATAATAATACAAATGTGTTTCAGCTAAATATACTGGTTTTTAGTTAGTGTAATATAAGCCGGCCTCCGAATATTAGCCCACCCCGAATATAAGCTGGGTCAAATCACCATCTGAAATTGATAGAAGCCGGGGCTTATACACGGGTATATACGGTATACATCCTGGCATATCTCATATTAACACTTACAGATAACTACTCATAAGTGAAGGCAGAGACTTTTTTTTTAACTCTGCCAGGTGTAGTCACTGGCATAAATTATGCTTTTATTACCGGGTGGCTTTTTACCAGGGTGGCTTTTGACTGGGGTGGCTTTTTACTGGTTGGCTTTTTACCGGATGGCATTTTACCGGGTGGCATTTGAGTGGGATGGCTTTTTCCTGAGTGGCTTTTGACTAAGGGGGGTTTTATCAGGGTGTCTTTTTACTGGGTGTCTTTTTACCGAGTGGCTTTTTACCGGGTGGCTTA
Source organism: Sthenelais limicola (assembly GCA_942159475.1). NCBI lineage: Eukaryota > Metazoa > Annelida > Polychaeta > Phyllodocida > Sigalionidae > Sthenelais > Sthenelais limicola. The sequence continues at coordinate 8,773,512 of OW804095.1, read as the reverse complement.
GTGGCCAGGTGGCTTTTTACCGGGTGGCTATTCCCCTAGAACCATGCGTAATATGTGGGGAAAAAGGGGAAAACTCTGTAATATTATATACATATATCGTACAGATGACAACTCTGGGACACAACAAGTCCCAAGGTATTTCTTAGGACATCTTAGTTGGAAATATCATTTAGTTGGAAATATGAAATCAACAAACTCAATTATACCACACCTTTTGATTTCACAATCATTACGTGTATACAAATCCATAGTCTCTCTAATAAATAAAACAATCACCACTCCCACCACCACCACCAACCACCACCACCACCTACCACCACCTACCACCACCACTCCCACCACCACCACCACCACTATCAGCTAGCAGCACCTTATTTACAAGGCCATCCTTGTTAATCCATGCGAGTAGCTTCTCACCAGAGAAAGGGCCTGCATGCGCTGATTGAGCCGCCATACAATACAGGGTAAATATGCCCCGTGGGCAATATCAGCCCATAGACATGCACCGTGTAGATACAGCCCCGGGCTGCCAGCCTCATATTTACCTAACTAATATGTAGTAGTAGGTCTGGCAGTGACCGCAGTGTGGAGTGACAGTGGTGGTGGTGAGATAGGGCGGTGGGTAAGAGTGCTAAATGGGGAATAGGTAGGTTTATGTTATACTTCAAGCTTGGGTGATACCATAAGCAGCATGAGTGCATAGTTTGGACTACAGAGCATGCCATATTAATATATAATCTTACTTGTAGCTATCAGACCTATACATACTGTTACTACAATATAATAATAGTATAATTTCCATGTTATGCAAGACCATCACTGAGCAGTGCATAAATTATATAAGATATGACAACCATAGCACAGGGGTTTAATGGGCCGACTCTACCAGAGAGGAAAACTGCGCCGACAAATTTTGTTGTTGCCCACTAATTTGTTGCAAGAAATTCCCATACAGAAACAACAGTTCCCAGAGAATGTGGCAACACATCTGACACTCCTCCATTTGCGTTTTCATTGCAAACATGAAATGAACTGATGTTAGTGGGCAACAAAAAGATTTGTCGCCGCCGTCTTTCCACTAGTGGAGTTCCGCTATAAGAGTGCCTGAATCTCCACTTGGCAAAGCCCACTCAATTGTATATACCTTGGTAAAATAACACAGTATGAAATATATGAGCAACCAAAGAAATGTTGTATGTATCAATGCATGATGTTCAATCATTTCAGTATCATGTATCATTAGGGGTACTGTAATTTAGAATAATTTACCAGAATTAATACGAAATTGCGTGGATTCTGGGGGTTTTGGTGAAAAACTGAAGGACCTGTATTGGCCGAGATTTGATGAAAATGTTGTCTAGTTGCTGCAAAAAAGCAGTTTTTAATCAGTCCTAGAATTTTAATGTAAAGCCCTTATAAGGGCTAGGCGATTAGGTATGAACAGCATAGAAATAACGTTGAGGCGCCTTTTCGTATATATGAATTCATGGAATGATGTATTGAATTTGAGACAATAATTGCTTGATTGTGTGATTAATAATGATGCCAAACAGTAGGATAGTTTGAATGTTAATGTGTAGATGAGTATGTATAGAATAAAATAATAATGATATGGTAAGATCTAATCGTAAAAGAATTGAGGCAACGCAGGAAAATATCCATCAAGTGGACACGCGTATTTTGTATTGAACTTAATGTATCTGTTTGGCCAAATTTGTAATAAAAAAAAAAATGTATGTATGTATGTATGTGTACTATTTTTATTTCCGTTATACCGATCTGCGTTATGGCCGATCTGCATTTCAGAGTATAATCAAAACTAGGATAGGATGTCCATACTCTTATTTTGTGAAAAGGTGGAATAAATCCAGAATCCCCCCAGGTACACCCCCTGGTGAGAAAGGATCCCTTGGGCACAATGCACCCTTGGGACCTTCACCTTGCTGTGTACACTCCTTCCTGCCTTCACCCTTAGGGCATTCCTTCTATTTCTCTGCTCCTAGAGCTCCACTCTCAGATACCTTCGGTAAAAAAGAAATATTTTCTACTCTTTGTTCCATTCTTTTCCAATTCATTTAAAAGTCGTTTGACCAAAATTTTGGAGGATTTCGTACAGTTGTTTTTGCTACATATCTTCTAAAACGTCCTCATGTGTATTTGGACGAGTCACCTGAATCCTTTCTTATGGTAACTTCACTTATTATCGCTCCCCGTCGGCCCTTTTCTCTTTGCCGTTTCTTCTTGGAGTTATTGTATTAACATATAACAAAATATTGATGAATCCAGTCCTATAAGTCATAATATGAGTGAATTTGATAAGATTTGTTTCGTGCAATAGAGGAGAATGGAGCTTTAAAAATATATTCCAGAATAAAAATGTCAATCCGGCCCCTTTGTTATATTACTGAGAAAGACTTCCTGTTATAAAGGTCCATCCAAGTAATGCATTCCACTTAAACTTAGCGACTGTCTTCTTTTACAGACGGAAGCCAATCCTTGCTCTGATCCTACTGCTCTCATATTTCTCTGGATGATTATTGCGATGAAAATGTTTCGTTCAGAAACTCAAGGAAAATCACGCAGAAAAGAATTAAAAGAAAGTTGATTCCACGTTTTGCCAAATATTTCACTTTCACCAGTTTTTCATCAAACTCCCTTCCATTGCCATTCATAACATAGGAAAATATCTAAATGTTAAATACTGGATGCATTTTAATATAAAACGCACTAGTTATATATTATAAGTGAATTGGGCTTTGTTCAGATAGCGGTTCTCTTGTTGGTAATAGGGGATTAGCATGTGCCACTACGCATGTCTATTACAGTGCATGCTGGGATGGATTATTGAAATCTGACATATAGCAACATTTTTATCTAGAATTGAAGGAATGTTTTTCAAATGGTTGGTCAGATTTTTTAGGTCTGTAAATGATAGTTTTCCAGATGGTGCTTTGTCATGGGAGATTAGAAATCCCACACACAGTCCGATAAAGCAGTCTATTAAAGGATTAATAACAGACATTAAGGGGCTGCTGGTGCACTGTTTGGTTATAATCTAGAGGTGAAGCTGAGGATTTATACCTAATCAGTGCACCAACATGTCTGAAACGGAGGTTATTAATCATTGTAATCTCTGCCCAAGTTGGTTATAACCCCAAGACTTATCAAGGCAGTGATAGGATATTGTCTGCCTAGGTTGAGTGAGTGAGTGAGATTGGTTGCTTTACGCCCTTATCAACACATTGAAGGTTATATCAAGGGCGGGAGAGCTGAGAGGGAGGCAGTTTAGGATCATACCCAGGAAATAGAGATAGAGAAGAAGGGAGAGTGAGACAGAGAAGAAGGGAGAGAGAGACAGAGAAAAAGAGACAGAAAGGCACTTCATAGTCTTACCCAGGAAATAGAGATAGAGAAGAAGGGAGAGAGAGACAGAGAAAAAGAGACAGAAAGTCACTTCATGGTCATACCCAGGAAATAGAGATAGAGAAGAAGGGAGAGAGAGACAGAGAAAAAGAGACAGAAAGGCACTTTATGGTCATACCCAGGAAATACAGATAGAGAAGAAGGGAGAGAGAGACAGAGAAAAAGAGACAGATACCCAGGAAAAAGAGATAGAGAAGAAGAGAGAGTGAGACAGAGAAAAAGAGACAGAAAGGCACTTCATGGTCATACCCAGGAAAAAGAGATAGAGAAGAAGGGAGAGTGAGACAGAGAAGAAGGGAGAGAGAGACAGAGAAAAAGAGACAGATACCCAGGAAAAAGAGATAGAGAAGAAGAGAGAGTGAGACAGAGAAAAAGAGACAGAAAGGCACTTCATGGTCATACCCAGGAAAAAGAGATAGAGAAGAAGGGAGAGTGAGACAGAGAAGAAGGGAGAGAGAGACAGAGAAAAAGAGACAGAAAGGCACTTTATGGTCTTACCCAGGAAATAGAGATAGAGAAGAAGGGAGACATAGACAAAGAAGAAGGGAGAGTAAGACAGAGAAAAAGAGACAGAAAGGCACTTTATGGTCTTACCCAGGAAATAGAGATAGAGAAGAAGGGAGACATAGACAAAGAAGAAGGGAGAGTAAGACAGAGAAAAAGAGACAGAAAGGCACTTCATGGTCATACCCAGGAAATAGAGATAGAGAAGAAGGGAGAGAGAGACAGAGAAAAGAGACAGAAAGGCACGTTATGGTCTTACCCAGGAAATAGAGATAGAGAAGAAGGGAGAGAGAGACAGAGAAAGAGACTGAAAGGCACTTTATGGCCTTACCCAGGAAATAGAGATAGAGAAGAAGGAAGAGAGAGACAGAGACAAAGAGACAGAAAGGCACTTTATGGTCTTACCCAGGAAATAGAGATAGAGAAGAAGGGAGACATAGACAAAGAAGAAGGGAGAGTAAGACAGAGAAAAAGAGACAGAAAGGCACTTTATGGTCTTACCCAGGAAATAGAGATAGAGAAGAAGGGAGACATAGACAAAGAAGAAGGGAGAGTAAGACAGAGAAAAAGAGACAGAAAGGCACTTCATGGTCATACCCAGGAAATAGAGATAGAGAAGAAGGGAGAGAGAGACAGAGAAAAGAGACAGAAAGGCACTTTATGGTCTTACCCAGGAAAAAGAGATAGAGAAGAAGGAAGAGAGAGACAGAGACAAAGAGACAGAAAGGCACTTTATGGTCTTACCCAGGAAATAGAGATAGAGAAGAAGGGAGACATAGACAAAGAAGAAGGGAGAGTAAGACAGAGAAAAAGAGACAGAAAGGCACTTTATGGTCTTACCCGGGAAATAGAGATAGAGAAGAAGGGAGACATAGACAAAGAAGAAGGGAGAGTAAGACAGAGAAAAAGAGACAGAAAGGCACTTCATGGTCATACCCAGGAAATAGAGATAGAGAAGAAGGGAGAGAGAGACAGAGAAAAGAGACAGAAAGGCACTTTATGGTCTTACCCAGGAAAAAGAGATAGAGAAGAAGGGAGAGAGAGACAGAGAAAAGAGACAGAAAGGCACGTTATGGTCTTACCCAGGAAATAGAGATAGAGAAGAAGGGAGAGAGAGAGACAGAGAAAGAGACAGAAAGGCACTTTATGGCCTTACCCAGGAAATAGAGATAGAGAAGAAGGAAGAGAGAGACAGAGACAAAGAGACAGAAAGGCACTTTATGGTCTTACCCAGGACCACTAGGTTGAATCATTGTAGCTTGAATAAAAGCCAGACGTAGTAAAAATCTTTGAGGATATTAGCCATGAGACAAAGAACTTTTATTGATTCATATGTGACCTATGGTACCGGAGATAGCAGGTTTATGTAACATATTACTGCATAAACCATGGACCCAGCCTTGTTAAGGGCATTAAGGAGAAGGACCAATTGCCAAGCCTTACCTGATATCCTGTAATTAACGGCACAATTGTGATTAATTGTGGTAATTACACTAGATTTGTACCCAGGATCACTACAAGAGTTGTTTTTGTTACAGGACTACTCATAGATGGGTCAGATTTTCAGAACATGTACAATAGGCAGCTGTTCACATTAGTAAATTCTGCTAAATTAGGCTGCAATTTGGTCAATACTAGGTGAACTCAAGTATATTCAGCATTGCATATATTCTAGCAATCTGTTTGGTTAGGTTGAACTGTATTTTGAACTTTATTTTCGTCTGAAATTTGGGTTATTAGAGAGGATTGGTGAAGACGAATTGTACACTTTCTGGCGATTTCACCCAGATAGGGTCTTTCACTAGTGCCTGTGGTGGTAGGTGGAGGAGTGGGGTTGATTGGGGGGGGGAGCAGGAGGGGTTAATTACAGCCTCACCAGGATACGAGCCCACTACGAGCCAGAGGGGTAGGCCAGTATATGGGTGAAAACGCTAGAAAATGTGCAATTCACCTTCACCAATACTCTCAAATAACCCAAATTTCAGACGAGAATAAAGTTCAAAATACAGTTCAACCTAACCAAACAAATTGCTTGAATCAATGCAATGCCGAATAAACTCGAATTTAGCAAGTATTGACCAATTTGCAGCCTAATTTAGCAGAATTTACTAAATGTGTACAGCAGCCAATAGTGGATTTGCATGTCTCACTGCGCATGTCTGTTCCAGTGCATCTTAGGATAGATTCAGTTCAAATCTGACATACAAATATTTGGCAACATTTTTATCTAAAATTGCAAGAATGTTTTCACTAATATCACTGCTTGTGTAATTGATCTATGAAAACCAAATGCATAATGGGAAAGATGAAGTCTTGTGTTATAGAAACATGCATAATACATAGGTATTGATATAGGAGCACCAATGAATAATCCATGCTGAACATGATATGTTTTCCATAGATTTTACACTGTACCATTAGTCCCATAATTCCATGCGAATCAAGATTCAAAATGGCGGACATGCAAATACCCTGGTAATTTTTAGGTCTGTGAATGGTAGTTTTCCAGTGCTTTTGTGCTGGTTTTTGAGAATGTCGTTTTCGTTTTCGTAAGACGTAAGTGCACTAGTAGGAATAGAAACAAATAAAATCCCAGGAGAGGTTCTGCTTACAGAAGAAGGAAGGCAGAGTTCTGGGACTGAAATTCGATTTTGTAGGAAACTGGTCGGTCTACTATTGACATTACTATCTCTCTCACATCAGCAATGGCGCATATTTTTTGTTGTTCCACTCTGGCTGAACCTATACTATACCCCACTATACTCTGCCTCTCTATCTGTGCACTGGAAAATAGGGGTCAGTCTGTAGTTTTTATATGACCTTCAATGTCTCTTTTGAATGACAACTGTATACGATCACGGATGGACAAATATGGAATCTTGATACGAGAGCTATAAAGAATTTGTGATTTTGGTCTCTCTGATTATGCGCATGGCGCCTCACTCATATTTGTTCAACACTTTCTGGCACCAATTTGTCATCATAGGTTTTTATTTTAATTACATGTAAAACCCCCAAAACAGGCTGTATATTGATATGTTCTTTATTTAAAAGATAAGGGTGTACCAGCAGTTATTTTAGAGGCAATTAATAATTAACACTAGATGTTCATTATGGACATCCTAACTGATGTATGTAAATAATGTTGTATATCAGGGTAATGATTTTGTAGAGGTAGACTGAAAATATCATACATGTATAATAAAAACAAACAAACAAACTTTGTTTCCATTAGTTCAGCAAACATATCTTGTAGGTTGAAATGTAATATCTGTTTTTATTGATTATTGATCAAATCCTGAGTGTAAACTATTATTAACTGAGTTCATTGAACTCTCATTGCACTCTATGGAATCTACTCCAACTCATTAATTCAGGGGGGTATAAACTTAGTATCATATACACCTCCCTGATGAATTTAACTCTAAAGGTGTTTCGGGGTCCCATGCATAGCATTACAATATTTCCAATGGTTTAAGTATGAGAATTAGAAGTAGGAGACTACTTGTATGGGCAGCATTTTAAATCTAGATTTGAATTGAAATTGGGGAACTGTATGTTAGAGCCAGAACTAGGGAAAACATTGGACGGTAATTGCTTGACACTACGGGTTTCGTGCCGCCCAAGGTCTGAAATATCTCTTTTATTCAAGCTCTTAACATATTGCTTTGACCTGGTGTTTGAGTAATAAAAGTAATATAAAACTCTATTAATATAGTTGATTGAATATTGATCCATATTCATTATTGATATAATTGATTCAATGTTATTTTTTGTTATGGATTTTCTCCAAATTTATTGTCGGAACTGGAAGAGCTACGACCATACTACCAGTAGAAGTTGTCAATCACTAAATGTCTTCATAAAAATAAAATATATCAAATCAATTCAAAACAACAACAACGGGTAACTGGTCAGTGTACATGTCAATATATATTTATAATATATTTATGTAAAGTTCCCTCAAGCCCTGTGTTACATACAAGCAGCTCAATGTGTGAGGTGGCAATCTGTGAGCTGGTATATGTGATGTGTTTCGGGAAAATGAATCACAAGTCCCAAAATTGTTATTTTTCAAAGTGTTTTTTCACTTTTTTTTCTTTGTAGGAATCTTTTCATTTTTCGGGTATCTAACGCCTTAAGTTGTATAAATACATGTACCAGATTTCAAGACAGTGTATTAGATATATCCATGCATTTCTAAAGTCATGCCATTGAGTATATTTAGTTACTTTACTAATAATGGTCCACCCAGAGATATTGCAAACTTTTTCAAAAATAAAAATATCAAACTTAAAATATAGAAATACATATGTCCTGATGTTTACTATCATTGGAATTGGCTTGGTCTCATCTTTTCAGATATAATAATATCTCAAAATCTTTGCGACTTGTGACTCATTTCCCTAGTTCACATCACATATGGGAGAACGATGTGTGGTTTGATGAATGGTGGAGACAGCATCCTCCTGCACTCATGTATATGGGTTAGATTTTCAGAAAATGTACAATTTAACTTCGCCAATCTTCTCAAATAACCCAAACTTTAGACGAAAATAAACTTCAAAATACAGTTCAACCTAACCAAACAGATTGCTAGCATCAATGCAATGCTGAATATACTCGAATTTGCCTAGTATTGACTAAATTGCAGACACATTTAGCAGAATTGACTGAATGTGTGCAGCTGCCAATTGTACATTTTCTAAGAATCTGACCCATATGATCCATCACGTCCCCCCTCCCCCCTCCCCCCCTCTCCCCCGTCACATTGTGCCTAGTTTATATGCAGTTATGCTGGAGGCTAGAATAATGACTATATGTGATGTGTTCCAGGAAAATGAGTCATAAGTCGCAAAAATAATATTTTTCAGAGTGTTTATTTTACAAAATTACTTGATTGGAATGTTCTGATTTTCGGAGACCTTATCACTTATATATAGATCTATCAAGGTATCAAATTTCAGGTCAATGTATGTAATTTATCCTTTCGTTTTAAAGGTCCTTATATGGACTACATTAGTTACTTTACTGTTTATTGACACCCAGAAATATTGGAAACTTTTTTTTTCAAAAACGAAAATATCAAACTTGAAATCTAGAAATACTTATTTGATTATTAGACTGTTTACTATCATTGGAATCGGCTTGATCTCATCTTTTCAAATATAATGGTATCTCAAAATCTATTTTTTGCGACTTATGACTCATTTTCCTGAAACACATCTCATATTATAGTTAAGGTCCATTCCCATTACCACGACCAGCCGGCAAGAATCCCGGCCGATTCTTGCCGGCTGTAATACTTTAACATTGTATTTTGTGCCGTGCGGCAGCCGTACACCAATCGGCCGTTGTAATGTGAATGGGCCTTTAGTCTTCTACTGCCTTCCCAATCCGTGCACCTCTGTTAAAGCTAGTTCTTCTACTATATGTTCCTATACCATGGTTTTCTTTTTTTTTGAGATTTTCTTTATACTTGGTAAAACAGATCCCCTTATTTTTTTTCTCATCTGCCCCAAATGTTCTTATTGTGGACACTAAAGCTCCGACTCCACTGGATCACTTGTATCTGTGGGTCATTTCATCCACTTAACTCAAACACTTAAGACTTTAGCGCAATGTCCTGAGGGTTCCCAGCAGTGCAAGTGTTGAATTTCAACAGCGGATACAAAGCGCATTCAGCAATTCAATAGGGCACTTTATCAACACATTGAAAGGTTATATCAAGGGTGGGAGAGCTCAAAGGGAGACAGTTCATGATCTTACCCAGGAAACAGCTTCATATGCGCTTTTGCAAAATAAGCGAGTGAACCATGGGTGTAAAGAGTGGCCCAGTGGAATTACAGCTTAATGCATGGGCCCTATGGATGAGGATTCCCCCTACCCCCTCTCCCTCCCCACTTCCCTGGTCACCAACAAAACACCTAATATACCAGATCACGTCAAGAAGCAAGGAGCTATTGCCCATTACTCTCCCACACATCCACAAAGACCTGGGATACCTTCCCCAAGATATCAGCCCCGCGGCAACCTACCCTCAGAGATCAGCCCCGCAGCAAATACCACGAATGCCACTCGCGGTGCTAAATATTAGCCAGTGATTTACCTCCTGAGTGTATTAGAATAGGAGTATGGGTATGAATATGCCTCCTACTCCTCCTATATCGGTAAGATTTTCAGAAAATGTACAATTGGCACCTCTACACATTTAGGAAATTCTGCTAAATTAGGCTGAAAAATGAAGAATACCGGGTATATCTGAGTATATTTGGTATCGCATTGATTTATAGTATCAGTTCTGTTATGTTAAACAGCATTTTGAAGCTTATTTCTGTCTTAAATGTTGGTTATTTGAGAGGATTGGTGACGGCGAATTGTACATTTTCTGAAGATCTGACCCATATTCTTCCATTGATATGCTGATTGCTCGGGAGAAATAGGATTTGATGTATTGCCGGCTGTTGAATAGCCAATAGCTGGTTTGATTGTGAAAAAGATTTCTCCCTTAAAGCGGAATACAGACATGATAACGGTTTGAAAAGCAATTTATCATTCATTATGTTAACAACGTAATTGTCTTGTTAATTGTTAAGTAAATTTGGTTAAATTAGGCTGCAATTTGGTCAACACTAGTTAAATTCGAGTATATTTGGCATTGCATTGCACATTGCGGTTTGAGGCGAGAGGCTTTCCCTCCTTTTGAAGGGACTCTCCCATCTTTGGGCCTAGAACGAACGCATGCGAGCTTAGAGGTATCATTATATAAATATCAGAATAATTTACAAGCTAAGTGTCTGTTTCTTCATCATTCATCTTGCAGGAATCGATACAGAAAGACCCCACTACTTCGTCCACTTCTTGGCAAACTCTAGTGCTAAACTCAATCTTGACCATTTTTTCACCAACTAAGTGCCATGGACCAGACTAATAGATAACATACTAGCTCTCCTCCATGCCATAGAAGGAGAAAAAGAATTAAAAATACTCAATCCCGACCATCTAAAGTAATAGTAAGTTGATGGAGAATATCCTTTTCATCCTGCTAGACTATGTTGGGGAAGTTTAGAAACTTTCCTCCTTGCAAAGTTAAGGAGATCTAAATGGGTCAGATTTTCAGAAAATGTACAATTGGCACCTGTACACATTTAGTAAATTCAGCTACATTAGGCTGCAATTTGTCCGATACTAGGTAAATTTGAGTATATTCGGCATTGCATTGATTCAAGCAATGGGTTTGGTTAGGTTAAACTGTATTCTGAACTTTATTTTTGTCTGAAATTTGGGTTATTTGAGAGGATTGGTGAAGGTGAAGTGTACATTTTCTGAAAATCTGACCCATATAACATACTAGCTCTCCTCCAGGCTACAGAAGGAGAAAAAGAATTAAAATGCCGACCATGTAACGTAATAGAAGTTCATGGAGAATATCCTTCTCATTCTCCTATAGACTATGTTGGGCAAGTTTAGAAACTTTCCTCCTTGCAAGGTCCAGGAGATCTACACATGGGTCAGATTTTCAGAAAATGTACAATTCAACTTCGCCAATCTTCTCAAATAACCCAAATTTCAGACGAAAATAAAGTTCAAAACACAGTTCAACCTTGCTAAACAGATTGTTAGAATCAATTCAATGCCGAATATATTCGAATTGATCTAATATTGGCCACATTGCAGCCTAATTTAGCAGGACTTACTAAATGTGTAGAGCTGCCAATTGTACATGTTCTGAAAATCTGACCCATATATTTCTTTTATTACAGCAAATATATTAACAATCAAGTGGGTGCTAGAGATTCACATATAATTAAACACTGTAATGCTTACATATCTATTCGTTAATGAAAGCTTTATTATTACAACACATGCGAGTCAGAGATAGCTAAAGATATTATTATTTAAATATCAGAATATCATTATGTGGGCGGTAGACCATCGTTATTCTGTATTGAATTATCATCTGTGAGCCCATATCTCAATGTTAATGTCCTCAATTGATTATTAGAACTTCACTGTACAATGTACTTGTTTGTTGATAACTCAACTGTCGTTATTAAAAAAATGATATTGAATCATAACCAAACAGTAGCTAAGTGTTTGTTTCTTCATGATTCATCTTCCAGAACTCACTATTGAAAGCCCCCCACTTCTTGGGAAACTCTAGAGCTAAACTCAATCCCGACCGTATAAAGTAATAAAAGTTGATGGAAAATATCCTCTTTATCCTGCTAGACTATGTTGGAGAAGTTTAGAAACTTTCCTCCGTGCAAGGTTAAGGAGATCTACAAAGATCTTCATGCTATTATCCAAGTTTGTATTGGATTCCAGAGCTTGGGAATCGACCTTGGGATTGTTATATCTTCATCTGAGGGTGATTATAGATGATGGATTGTTTCCGTTATCTCTACTCAGACTGGCCTTGACTCTAGAATAATCGGTTATGAGAATTTCCTCCATATTCAATGGGATGACAAAACTGCTATGTTTTGAATCCTGACAATGTCTCAATGTCGTGTGTAAAGAAATAAGAAGTAAAACAAGGATAAACTACAGGGCCTAGTCCACTAAGCCGATTCTCATGCGATTCTCACAGAATGTAGTGCACAAGAGTCCGCTGCGGCGCAGAATCGCATGAGAATCGGCTTAGTGAACTAGGGCCTTTCTATTTAGTGAAGTTATACCAATATTCCTTTTTCTTGAAGTATAGAAGTCAAATTCAAGTTTCATCGAGATGTACCCTAACCTCCTTTTATATTACAGAATATCAATTTAGTTATATTAAATTAGTTATGTGATAGTAGTCACTATTCTGGACAGTTTTAAATTACAAAGGTTCAGTTCAAGTTGTACTCAGTCTCGGTCCAAACCCTCAGATCGGATAAAAAAATACGTCAGTGATTGGACGCCTACAAACAGATTGCTAGAATCAATGCAATGCCGAAAATACTCGAATTTACCTAGTATTGACCACATTGTAGCGGAATTGACTAAATATGTGTAGCTGCCTATTGCACATTTTCTGAAAATCTGACCACCGGATGGAGGGAAAAGACCACAACTGGTCCTTGTCCACTGCAGGTTCCTGTACAAGGCCCTGATGACCATGCAACTACCACAAACCGGGCACAAACCCCGCAGGCTATACAGCTAGGGCTAATCTATTTTACTTCCCCCCCTCTGCGGACCGTAACCCACCCTTAACGAATTAGGAGAAGAAAAAAAAGAGCTCAATGCAGATTTAAATGCAACCTGTGAAAATATGAGTCAGAACTGTCACATAGATCTTTAAAACACAATGAGAAATGTTTCTGTTAAATAGCGTCCAGAGGCGTTCTTGACTAGATAATCATTTTGCCGGGTAGTTTGTGAAAATATAATATACATACCTACCCCCTACCCCCATCAACGAAGGTCTTAATCAAATCTAATTCTAACAGCAAGAAACAAGCTATGTAAATCTTGATATATTTTGCTCGAGGCGTGGAGAGCTTCGTTGACAGGCTGAATAGAATCACGTTTTTAAAAAAACAAAACAAAACATCCTTCCCAATATTTGTCAAATGACCTTTGGATGAATTGGAAATGAACGGAACAAAAAGTATGAAAGCTGTAGTTTTTGATCCATGTTAACTGCGGGAGCTGCTTAACATTTCAGGTATTTATAGAACAGTTTTAAGATTGACTTTTGTCTTGGCTGGAACACTAACACATTATGGCATTTCGACGAGTGTAAAACCAAACTATTTATTTTATTTCCACCTACTTCAAAATGCCACATTTCTACTTCTTCTTGTTCATAAACACAGGGATTAAATTCATTGTTGGTATTTGATATATATGTGTTTCTGGAAAATGAGTCATAAGTCGCAAAAAATAGATTTTGAGATATCATCATATTTGAAAAGATGAGATCAAGCCGATTCCAATGATAGTAAACAGTCTAATAATCTAATAAGTATTTCTAAATTTTAAGTTTGATATTTTCGTTTTTGAAAAAAAAAACGTTTTCCGTATTTCTGGGGTTTAATACACAGTAAAGTAACTAAATGTAGTCCATATGAGGACCTTTAAAATGAAAGGATATATTACATACATTGTTCCGAAATTTGATACATAGATCTATATAACTTTAAGTTATATACTCTCCAAAAGCAGAACATTCCAATAATGCGATCTTGTGAAAAAAACACTTTGAAAAAATATCAATGTTGCGACTTGTGACTCATTTTCTTGAAACACATCACATTTAAGGGGAGATCTTATCTCAGGAAAATATGAGACGATGCTCATAAGCATTTTCTTACCCCATCAACATCTCTGGGGTTGGGAAGATAAATCCATGAATTATTAGAATAAACATAAATACATAAAATATGGGAAAAGGCGATCTTATCCCCCTTTAGTTTCATAATCTCTCAAGACTCCAGTTCTATGGATTGGATAATGACAAATTTAAGACCTAAATTATTGGTCAATGGAGATTGATGGTGCAGCTTTGGCGTCCCAGAACTCTGAATTGAATTAAAAAATAAACTTAAGTCTATTTTGGGCAAGTAATGTATCCGATTGTCAACATTTATTTTTCAAGATTTTGTTCTGTGAATTGTATGATATTTCGACTTCCTCCTATCTTCGCAAGTCATTTTCCATAAATGATTACTCTGGGATTTGAAACCAATGTATGAATAAAGAGTTAATTGACATCATTAAATGTCACGCGTTACAGGAAAATGAGTCACAAGTCGCAAAAAATGGATTTTGAGATAGCATCATATTTGAAAAATTCCAATGAATGTAAACAATGGGACATCAGATAAGGAATTCTATATTTATTTATGCATGAAAACACTCAGTGATATTTCTTAATAGTCACTCACTATAGCAAAGTATGTAAATTTAGTTAAATATACCCCTTAAGTTAACCTCAGATATGCATAGATATATATGATGTGTTTCAGGAAAATGAGTCATAAGTCGCGTAAATTGGATTTTAAGATACCATCATATTTGAAAAGATGAGACCAAGCCGATTCCAATGAATGTAAACATTAAGGACATCTAATAAGTACTTTTGTCTTTTTAGTCATATATTTTTATTTTTGAAAAAAGAAGTTTGCAATATTTCTAGGTGGATATTACCAGTAAAGTAGCTCAATATACTCAATAGGATGATCTAAATAACGCACTGATATAATTAATAAACAGTCTTGAATTTTGGTACATGTATTCATACAACGACAATGACTAGACACCCCAGAAATGAAAATATTCCAACAAAGAGATCTTGCAAGTAAACGACTTTGAAAAATACCAATTTTGTGACTCCAAATTTGCTATATGTATTCAGGCTACTAGAAAGGCTAAACACCTCAAGAATGAAAACATTCTGAGGAAAGGCTTTCAGGGGCGGATCCAGGGGGGGGGGGTCGGAGGGTTCGAATCCCCCCTTGGGCCCCATGATGCCCTTTTTGCCCTCCCCAAAGTGCCCTTTTTGCCCTCCCCAAAGTGCCCTTTTCCCGCCCCAAAGTGCCCTTTTTCCCACCCCAAAGTACCATATTTTCCCACCCCAAAGTGCCCTTTTCCCCCACCCCAAATTGCCTATTTGCCCACCCTCAAAGTGCCCTTTGCCCGCCCCAAATTGCCCTTTTTCCCACCCCAATTTGCCTTTTTGCCCACCCTCGACTTTTGTTGATGAATCACTTTAAGAAATATGAATTTTGTGACTTATAAATCACATCACAAATGACAAGGGAGGCCTGAGCCTGTCTAGTTGAGGTCTGACGTCGCTAGATGGGGCGGTGGCCAATAGTCCATCTTTATTGCAGATTTAGAACAGGAAATTAAACAGACCTTAAAGCTTTCCTCCCTACAACAGCGTCTCCGTGACGTCATTTGTCTGTCTGTGTGTCTGTCCGTCCGCCGTATCACATACTTGTTGTTCTATTTATAGATGTTTTCATTACTTTTGAATTACTCAGCACTTTTTGTCTGTTTTTTCCCCACTGCTGCAGCTTAGATTAGGTGTTTTTGTGTTATGAACATTCCTTGTGGACATTCCCTTTTTTGTTTTGTTGTGTTCTTATTATAGTTCCTTTCAATATACTTTCTCTCAATATTTTCCTGTTTCTTCGATTTAATTGTTTTTCGTTCTTCTCTCTTTTCGTTCTTTCTGTTTTTCTTTCTTCCGCCTCATTCACCAATGGTCCTGGGTATGACCATAAAGTGCCTATCTGTCTCTTTTCCCCTTCTCTTTCTCTCTCCCTTCTTCTCTATTTCCTGGGTATGATCATTAACTGCCTCCCTCTCAGCTCTTGATATAACCTTCTAAAATGTGTTGATAAGGGCGTAAAGCAACCAATCTCACTCACTCCTCATTCACCAATCTGCCTTGTCTCTATATTTTTCACATTTCACAATCACAAACTGATCACTGTTAACTAATTCTTGTTCATGGCTCCCTTCTTTCCCCGCTACTCTCTTTCTTTGCTCAATCCCCGCTCTTGGGCCGGAAAATGTAGAATCATCAGCTTTACAAATTTGGTAATTTCTGGCAAATTCGCGGGAAATATTTCAAATGTTATGCATATCCACATATCTTTGGCATTGTGTTGATTAAAAGTATCTCTTCATTATTTTAAACTGCATTTTGAACGTAACTTTTGTCTTAGATTTTGATTATTTAAGAGGATTGGGGAAGGTACATTATACATTTCCGAAAATCTGATCCTCTTACCCTCTCTCTACATGTTTCTTTGCTCAATCTCAGCTCTTTACTCTCTTCTTTCTATGAAATCACCTCTCCATTCCTCCCGCCCTTTTCCACTGTTTCCTCAAGTTGGGTAAGATTTTCAGAAAATGTACAATTGGCAGCTCTACACATTTAGGAAATTCTCCAAAATAAGGCTGAAAAATGAAGAATACTGGGTATATTTAATTATATTTGGTATCGCATTGATTTAAAGTACCAGTTCCGTTATGTTAAACTGCATTTCGAAGCTCATTCTTCTGGTAAATGTGGGCTATTTGAGAGGATTGGTGATGGCGAATTGTACATTTTCTGAAAATCTGACCCTCTTGCCTCTCCCATACCCCCTGCAATGTCCTAGCCACCACTGGGTCCCACTAAGCCATGTGAAGACGAATGGAGCAATATTGGAGGGTTGTATTTAACCAGGGGTAATTAGAACTTCCACACGACTGACAGTCCTTTGTCTCACTTTCCTCTCTCTCTCTTTCTCTACAGTGGTTGATATTTCACCAAAGTCTGTACATTTCAATGGCAGTTTAACAGGAGATTGGCAGTGCAGGCTGTGTACTTCAATGGTAGTTTAACAGGAGATTGGCAGTGCAGGCTGTGTATTTCAATGGTAGTTTAACAGGAGATTGGCAGTGCAGGCTGTGTATTTCAATGGCACTTTAACAGGAGATTGGCAGCGCAGGCTGTGTATTTCAATGGTAGTTTAACAGGGGATTGGCAGTGCAGGCTGTGTATTTCAATGGCAGTTTAACAGGAGATTGGCAGTGCAGGCTGTGTATTTCAATGGCAGTTTAACAGGAGATTGGCAGTGCAGGCTGTGTATTTCAATGGCAGTTTAACAGGAGATTGGCAGTGCAGGCTGTGTATTTCAATGGTAGTTTAACAGTAGATTGGCAGTGCAGACTGTGTATTTCAATGGTAGTTTAACAGGGATTGGCAGTGCAGGCTGTGTATTTCAATGGTAGTTTAACAGGAGATTGGCAGTGCAGGCTGTGTATTTCAATGGCAGTTTAACAGGAGATTGGCAGTGCAGGCTGTGTATTTCAATGGTAGTTTAACAGGAGATTGGCAGTGCAGGCTGTGTATTTCAATGGCAGTTTAACAGGAGATTGGCAGTGCAGGCTGTGTATTTCAATGGCAGTTTAACAGGAGATTGGCAGTGCAGGCTGTGTATTTCAATGGTAGTTTAACAGTAGATTGGCAGTGCAGACTGTGTATTTCAATGGTAGTTTAACAGGGATTGGCAGTGCAGGCTGTGTATTTCAATGGTAGTTTAACAGGGATTGGCAGTGCAGGCTGTGTATTTCAATGGCAGTTTAACAGGAGATTGGCAGTGCAGGCTGTGTATTTCAATGGCAGTTTAACAGGAGATTGGCAGTGCAGGCTGTGTATTTCAATGGTAGTTTAACAGGAGATTGGCAGTGCAGGCTGTGTATTTCAATGGTAGTTTAACAGGGGATTGGCAGTGCAGGCTGTGTATTTCAATGGTAGTTTAACAGGGGATTGGCAGTGTAGGCTGTGTATTTCAATGGTAGTTTAACAGGGGATTGGCAGTGCAGGCTGTGTATTTCAATGGTAGTTTAACAGGGGATTGGCAGTGCAGGCTGTGTATTTCAATGGTAGTTTAACAGGAGATTGGCAGTGCAGGCTGTGTATTTCAATGGCAGTTTAACAGGGGATTGGCAGTGCAGGCTGTGTATTTCAATGGCAGTTTAACAGGGATTGGCAGTGCAGGCTGTGTATTTCAATGGTAGTTTAACAGGAGATTGGCAGTGCAGGCTGTGTATTTCAATGGTAGTTTAACAAGAGATTGGCAGTGCAGACTGTGTATTTCAATGGCAGTTTAACAGGGGATTGGCAGTGCAGGCTGTGTATTTCAATGGTAGTTTAACAGGGGATTGGCAGTGCAGGCTGTGTATTTCAATGGTAGTTTAACAGGAGATTGGCAGCGCAGACTGTGTATTTCAATGGTAGTTTAACAGGGGATTGGCAGTGTAGGCTGTGTATTTCAATGGTAGTTTAACAGGAGATTGGCAGTGTAGGCTGTGTATTTCAATGGCAGTTTAACAGGAGATTGGCAGCGCAGACTGTGTATTTCAATGGCAGTTTAACAGGAGATTGGCAGTGTAGGCTGTGTATTTCAATGGTAGTTTAACAGGAGATTGGCAGTGCAGGCTGTGTATTTCAATGGTAGTTTAACAGGAGATTGGCAGTGTAGGCGGTATATTTCAATGGTAGTTTAACAGGAGATTGGCAGTGCAGGCTGTGTATTTCAATGGTAGTTTAACAGGAGATTGGCAGTGCAGGCTGTGTATTTCAATGGTAGTTTAACAGGAGATTGGCAGTGCAGGCTGTGTATTTCAATGGTAGTTTAACAGGAGATTGGCAGTGTAGGCTGTGTATTTCAATGGCAGTTTAACAGGAGATTGGCAGTGCAGACCGTGTATTTCAATGGCAGTTTAACAGGAGATTGGCAGTGCAGACTGTGTATTTCAATGGCAGTTTAACAGGAGATTGGCAGTGCAGGCTATTCAGGTTATTCCCGGATGGATTTAACCTTTTATAAGCCTAATTTAACAGAATTGATGTGTACAGCTGTCAATTGTACATTTTCTGAAAATCTAACCCATATACAGGTTACCACTCATACGCACCAATGTAGCCAGCTAAAGTCATAAAGTGTCTCGGTAGGTCTTATGCAACATGTCAGATGTTCACATAGTTTTGCATCTTTATATCAAACTCTTTAAAAAGTGTAACTGTTTATTAAAGGTGGTCTCCACTGGCTGCGGTAAGCTCTGGGGTAAGCCTTGCGATGGTTTGTGCTGGTTCTGTAGGTGGAGAGGAATGACGAGGCCCCTGACCATGTAGGCAGGACCTCGCCCCTTCTCACCAACACAGCACGGCTTATGTTTTTTAAACTATTTAATATTATGCACCATCCCCTATATCTTCAATAATATTAGTGAACTAGGTCACCAACCAATCACTAGTACCTTTGGGAAAAGAGAACATGCCTAACAAATAGGACACTCACTATCTTGTAGGCACTTAATTGATAGGCCCACGGTATAAACTATATGTCATTTATAAGACTATCATGCAGTGACCTAGTTTCATTGGACAGAGTTTGCTCTTGTCATTTTAGTTATTACAATTTGGTATATTCTTTTCAACTCACGTTGAATTCTTGACGGTTTGGTCTATAACCATTTAGGTAAGAAACAATGTTATGCTTCTAGAAAATAGTCATTGCAGTGAAACCTACAGGTATATCTGCCCCCCAGCGAACTGTTTATTACACTTTCAGTTTCAGATTTTGCTATTCATCGTGTGCCTAAACTTCCTCCTTACTTAAGCGCTATCTACACCTCTCTGTCACTAATCCAGGCGATAATTTAAAGTTAAAGCTTATTCAACTGGAGGAGTATTTGAGTGAGTGAGATTGGTTGCTTTATGCCCTTATCAACACATTTAATATGGTTATATCAAGGGTGGGAGAGCTGAGAGGGAGTGAGTGAGTGAGATTGGTTGCGTTACGCCCTTATCAACACATTTAATATGGTTATATCAGGGGTGGGAGAGCTGAGAGGGAGTGAGTGAGTGGGATTGGTTGCTTTACGCCCTTATCAACACAGTTAATTATGGTTATATCAAGGGTGGGAGAGCTGAGAGGGAGTGAGTGAGTGAGATTGGTTGCTTTACGCCCTTATCAACACATTTAATATGGTTATATCAAGGGTGGGAGAGCTGAGAGGGAGTGAGTGAGTGGGATTGGTTGCTTTACGCCCTTATCAACACATTTAATATGGTTATATCAAGGGCGGGAGAGCTGAGAGGGAGGCAGTTCATGATCATACCCAGGAAATAGAGATAGCGAAGAAGAAGGGAGAGAGAGACAGAGGAGACAGGCACTTTATGGTCTTACTCAGGACCACTAGGGGAGTATTTGTATTATTGACCCTGGACGTGTCCCTTGCCAAACATAGAATTAGAATAGGATTAGGCAGGGGGACTTAGTACAAGACTACTCCCTTCCACATTGTTAAAGGATTAGGGCACGAGGATCCCTCTCCCACCCGAATTCTGAATGCTCTAATCCTTTTAGTCTCTACTCAAAATTGTATTCATCTAACTATGTTCAAGTCCAATTACTTCTTTATTCAATCTATTGAACATATATATGCATGTTGATAGACTAGCCCTCGTCCTTAAGACTGCAGTTGTTTGTAGAGCCCTAGTGCAGGTCTAGTACTTCCCATTCATGGACTGTCTTAAGAATTCCTTTGAATAGGGGAGTTGCATGTCTCACTGCACATGTCTACAGCAGTGCATGCTGGGATGGTTTCAGATGAAATCTGACATACAAATATTTGGCAATATTTTATCGAAAATTGCAAGAATGTTTTCACCAATATCTTAGCTTGTATAAATCATCTATGAAAACCAAATGCATGATGGGAAAGATGGAGGCTTATGATATGGAAACATGTATAACACGTGGATATTGACATTAGAACATTGATGAATATTGCATGCTGAACATGACATGATTTCTATACATTTTAGACTGTACCATTAGTTCCATAATTCCATGCGAATCAAGGTTCAAAATGGCGGCTATGCAACTCCCCTATTAAAACGTGATGCCTTGAGGCATCACCTCGTCCCCGTCGGCAGTGTGACGTTGATGCCTTGAGGCATCAGCCCGCCGCGAATGGGTTAACAAGTTTGCTAGGGTAAGATACTTCATAGATGAAAACCTATCAAAGATCATTGTCAAATCGCACTTTTTGCCATTGGCTAATTATGGCCTCTTTATGTACAGCATGGCGAGAGTAAACAACATAAAAAAGGTTCAAAGTACATTAAACAGGGCCATTCGCCTTATCTTCAGAAACAGTAATCTCTCCACAGTAGAAAAGAAGAACATACTAGGCTAGATATCAAAGTCCTGGACATAAGAGGGAAGATAGCCATATATGGTCTAACGTTTAACAGAACAGTCGAGCAAGAATACTTGCAAATCATGCCTCGACAGACAAGGCTTGCTGAAGGTATAAATTTATTATGCTTAAATGCAACCTCTGAAAATATAGCTAGATCTCCTCACTTTAAAGGCCCTCCGATGTGGAATAGTCTCCCACCGCACATAAAGATAAGAAAATGGCCAGAAATAAAAAAAACATCTAAAAGAAACATTGCAATAAATTGATGTGAGGTAATTATACTAACTGTTTTCTGACTAGATTTGTTACACTGACTATATAAGTGTTGATCATATGTAAAAGAAAAAACATTCGACCTATGTGAACCAACTGGTAAAGAAAAAGTGTACTTCGTTGTTTTATCTGTATGCGGATAGCTTCTAGGTATTATATTTTAGAAACGGCAGGGATCCTAATTATAATAATGAACTTGGGGTGATTAACAAACTGAGTAAGTTGTACTGTATCATATTAAATGAAATATCCGTATTATATTTCTTTGCCTTTATGACATATCAATGTTCGAGAGCATGAAACGTACCATAAATGTGTGGAATTGTTTTTTTCGAAATAAAACATGTTTAAAAAAAACTAACTTGAGCCTATAATATGTGATGTGTTTCGGCAAAATAAGTCACAAGTTACAAAAAGAGATTTATTCTCAAGATCTCTATATATATTATAAGTGGGAATGTTCTGATTTTTCATAGATGTATCACTTCAAGTCGCATGAAGACATGTACCAAAATTGATTTCAAGACATTGTATTCAATATAATTATCCTTGTGTTTTGAAGGTCATCATATGAAATACATTTAATTACTTTACTAGTAATTGTCCACCGAGAAATATTTCAAACATTTTTTTCAAACAAAAATATATAGAACAAAAAATAGGAACACTTCTTACATGTCCGTATAGTTTACCATCATTAGAATTGGCCTGATCTTTTCAAGTATGATAATATCTCAAAATTCATTTTTTGCGACTTGTGGCGCCTTTCTCTTTAACACATCGCATGTTAGTGATCTAGGTTACCAATCCATAATCCATTTGGAAAAAGAGAACACTCCCTTTCTTGAAGGCACTTGAGTGATAATGCCCATGGTATATGACATATGTTATAAGACTATCAGTGACCTAGCTTTGCTGCACTGCATTCGCTCTTGTCATTTTAGCGATTACAATTTGGCTTATTCTTTTCACCTCACGTTGATTTCTTTACGGTTTGATCTGTAACCATTTAGGTAAGTAACACTGTTATAATTGTAGAAAACAGTCATTACAGTAAGACCTAGAGGCACATCTCTTTTCCATTAAACTGTTTAGCTCTATATATACGCCTCTCTTTTCTGCCACCAATCCTGGCGATAATTTGAGGTTAAAGTTTATTCAACTGGCGGAGTATTTGTATTATTGACCCTGAAGATATCCCTTACCGAACATCTATAGAATTGGATTAGGCAGGGGGACTTACTGTGCAACTACGCCCTTGCAACCAGATTCTGAATGCTCTAATCCTTTTAGTCTCAACTCAACTAGTCACAACTTTTATTCATCTAACTATTTTTTACTCCAGTTACTTCTTTATTCAATCTATTGAACATATACATGTGAAGAGTGGTCTACTGACCCACTAATTAACCTAGGCCACTTCCTACGAACTTGGACCTACTAATTAACCCTAGCCGCTTCCTACTAATTTGACCTATTATGCCATAAATGTGATGTGGCCCAACTGATCCCCTTTGATGCTTTACCCCTCATCTGCATTGTCACAATAGTCAGTGTTTCAGTGATCTATACCAGGTAGGGACTAATATATGTTATGGTGTCACTGCAAGACTCAATTGGTCCGTGTTTCCTTCTATGTTCTTACTATGTAGGCAAGCTACACATGGCTCTGTGTACAATGTACTTCTCATCTCTCAAGTGTCACCCTATATCCTTTATAGAAACATGTCATCTCGGAGAGCAGGACGAATCCTTGCTGGATTGAAAGCTATGAAAACAAAGCTTTATGGAGAAATACAAATAGATGCTTTATTTTTGGATTCTTTCATGGAAAAAGGGACAATGACAAAAGTAAATAAGCAATCTATACAGGTCAGTATATAGTACTCATACATGTTTGAAGTATGGCTATATTTCCTTACTATTAAACATAGTATAATATCATTAATATATTGATTGGTAACAAATAATGTGTTAGATTCCCAAAACAGTAAGCCAAAGATTGTTCATCAGTTATGGTGCTATTGTTATTACTCTATAGCATAATGTAACTTATAATAATGAGTAGAGGTCAGTTGGTTGTACATGTGAAAGCTGTAAAGAATTGCATTCTGTAGGGTGGGATCTGACCCAATTAGTCCACTGATCACGGCCAGACCATGCACCCCACACATGGTCTGACTGGGAGGGGGAGGATGAGCTAGCCAGAGCTGACCTCTCCACCTGGCCCACCTAATTAATATATTCACTGCTCTGGGTTAATCAAGAGGGACAGGAGAGAGGTAAGAGGGAATGTCAGGCAGAAGCCTCTAGGATCTAAGGGTAAGGGAGGGGAGGGGGGAGGCTGAGGAGGATCCAATCTTACACATGTACAGCGCATGACCTTGGCATGATTTAGGGGCGGACGTCAGTCCACATGGAGGAGAAGGATTCTCTCTCTCTTCTTTTTGCGACTTGTGACTCATTTTCCTGGAACATATCACATATCACAGTTGTAATTCATGAATCTGTTGACAATTTTTAGAGTAAGGTTGATCCGATGGATAAGCTGTCAGCGCTGTGGGACCACATTGAAAATGATCCATGCGAGAGGTACGATATCCTGATATACGCCCTGAAGCAGACAGGACAGGATGGGGTAGTGAAAACACTTACAGCAAAGATACCAACAGAAGAAACACCTGATGTGGACGAAATAGATTATAGTAAGCTACTTAAAATTTCTTAGTTCCTTAGGAGGTCATATTATTAAAGATATTTCCCTGCAAAATTGTGATGATAGTGAACACGGAATCACAAACATACACACATCATATATGATGTATTTCAGGAAAATGAGTCACAAGTCACAAAATGGATATTTTTCAAAGTGAATTATCTATAGAATATCTTTGTTGGAATATTATTCTACAGTGCTTAGCGCTGCTGGTAGCATAAACACATGTTCACAATTTCAAGACAGTGTGATGAATATGTCTATGCGTTTCTAGGATAATCCTATAGAGTATACTTACTTGATAAAAGGAAGTGTACGAATAAATTGCTTGACAGATAAGAGATATCGTGGTCAATCCATGCTGCCTCACCCCTTCCATATCATTTTCGTCGTATCACGTGTTAATGATATAATATATATATGCACACCAATGGAATTTCAGGGTGCCATCATATTCGTAAAATAATATATTCATTTCATAAGACACAACATATTCGCATTAATTAACTTTAATAGTCCTCTTTTAAATCTGTTTCATGACTTACTGATTTTTTTGTTTTATATTGTTACTAGTCCTCGAGCTTCCTTCTGTTCCAATTGGAGAACCAGGGACGGATCCCAGCTATATATCATAAGGAGACAGGAGTGTAAGGATTGCGCCTAAGGCAAACAAAGTGCATAATATATTCTCTTCATTATCGACCAAAGGAAGTTCTTCCACTCATTCATTCAGCCAGTTACATGACCTTCGATTAAAGTGTGATTATTACATATGGGTCAAATTTTCAGAAAATCTACAATTGGCAGCTGTACACATTTAGTAAATTCTGCTAAATTAGGCTGCAATTTGGTCAATACTAGGTAAATTCGAGTATGTTTGACATTGCATTGGTTCTAGCAATCTGTTTGGTTAGTTGAACTGTATTTTGAACTTTATTTTCGTCTGAAATTTGGATTATTTGAGAGGATTGGTGAAGATGAATTGTACATTTTTTAAAAATCTGATCCATGTATAGTGGGAACATAAATACAGTAACACAATCTCTATTGCACGTCTCTACCATCTGTTTATCTTTGAATATAGCATTGTAATCCCAGTTGCCTAGCAATCCTAAATCCTATTTCTATATCTGGCCCAAAACAACTGTTGAATATAGGCTGTTCAAGTTATTACTTATGGAGCGATATAGACAAGCATATGTGTTAAACAACATTTAAATTGCTTTTAGATATGCCCTGTTTTTATCTCCCGCGGTGAGTTAGACAATCTTACGGCCACCGACTATATTTGTATTCCAGTATCAACATATGGACTGGGAAATCGCGACTAATGTATTGGTAATCAGATCCGATAGCGCATTGTATTGTTTTGTTTTCCTTGAGACTTGTCACATGAAATCAACACCAACTCTGTATGACGACAGTAGACGATTTTGACTCATTTATAGTAATCTTTGTGAATTCATATAACATCGATTTTGTAATTATTCTCATATGTAAATGTATTAGGCAACGCATGAAAGATAGCTGCGTGGTCAGTTATGCGTTTTTCTCTTCTCCTCGATTAAATGAAATGTTTTGGCCAATAAAAATAAAAAAAACAAACAAATAGTCAAATAGTCAAATAGTATCTAGATTTCTGTAATTTGTGTACCTTGAGAATATTGGCAATTCCTAAAACTGTACGCAAATAAAAAAGGGGAGACTGATGTGCAAGATAATTATAATCAATGCCTGTTTACTATACATAGATTCCACTGACGTCACGGCCGTCGCCATTGCAGGGGGCTTGTTAGATGACTATGTAAGCTGCGATAGAAAATACCATTTTCTGGCTGTTTTAACATTTACCAGTTTTAATGTGGCTTTCTAGATAGGTTAGGTCATCTTTCTTTAGTGTGGTATTACTCAAGTATCCACCATTGTGAGGTTTATCAGCTTTGTTTTGATAACCTCGCCATATATAGTATGCAAGGGAAGCGCTGACCTCCGCAATGGCAGCCAGTAGGGTTCCCCAGCCACCCAGGTGGTGTCATGTGAAATATATGTATAGCTCTCACCTAGGACAGCATGAAATTTATGTAAGACTGACCTGGATAATCCCTGCATAAGACTTAAAGGGACTAAGGGAGGGTGAGAATGGTAAAATGTCCACTTAAATGGACCAAGGGAGAGACTGTCTAGCCAAATTCATTAAATTATACTGACACCAGTCATCGTTTACTTCGGAAATGCCAAACTGGAATGAAAAATGTACATTATAAAATGTTTTGATTCTGATTCGATTATTGTTTTTATTGTTGTCATTAAATGCTTAATTGTTTGCTTGATAAATAAATTGCTTGATTGATAACTTCTTCTTCTTATTTATTTATTTTGTACAAAATCTTTATTTCTGATGTTAGACATGGGTTGCATTAGCAATAATAATATCTTATTATATTATTTCCTCCATAAGCATTCATAATCAATTTACAACATCTTGGAGGGGAAAAGGTCATATTTTCTACGTTAAATATAGCTGTTCTAAATATGCCAGTAAAAAGAAACGTTTGATTTTTTTTTCAGTTATCTGATTATGTTTAGTAAAGTAGTTGAGCCAAGAAATAACAATAACGTTGCAAAATTAGATTAAACAACATTTCTCTAAGTATTGAACTGTATATGCAGCTTCCACTGAACACACTTGTGTATAGCTATACAAGAATATGTTCAAATTTCGTTATTGCTCGATGCTGAAATTATAGGTACGTTACTAATTATGTTCTAACCGGAAATCTGAAGCTGATTCGGCGGGGATGCATAGATATAAAGGCAGACTCCACCAGACCGTACAGGTATCACGGCTAATAATGTGGTTTTTAGTCATTGTGTAATATCTGATCGACAATCTTAAGTGACTATGGGAACTTAGCTTATCAAATCGAGAACAAAGACAACGACAGGATCTAATGGATCTCGCCAACTCTCTCTTTTAATATCTCACACACCAATTCCCCAGGTTGTTCACAGCTGTGAAGCAACCTTTCGCACAAGAAGAACAGAGTAACAATATGTAGACACAATGCACCGACAGCTCATGTATATAATACAATAAGTCAATACACAAAGGATACAAGGTGACACATAGCATTAAAAATGGGTAAAATACAGAGACACGGACAGCAACAACCTCTGATGGCCAAAACTTGATGTAATAGCACAGCCACGACCAGGGCAACTTGTAACACACATGGGTCAGATTTTCAGAAAATGTACAATTGGCAGCTGTACACATTTAGTAAATTCTGCTAAATTAGGCTGCAATTTGGTCAATACTGGGTAAATTCGAGTATATTCGGCATTGCATTGACTCTAGCAATCTCTTTAGTTAGGTTGAACTGTATTTTGAACTTTATTTTCGTCTGAAATTTGGGTTATTTGAGAAGATTGGCGAAGTTAAATTGTACATTTTCTGAAAATCTAACCCATATCTTCAATAATATTAGCGAACTAGGTTAACAATCAATAGTACCTGGGAAAAGAGAACATGCCTAACAAATAGGACACTCACTATCTTGTAGGCACTTAATTGATAATGCCCACGGTATAAACATATGGGTCAGATTTTCAGAAAATTTACAATTGGCAGCTGTACACATTTAGTAAATTCTGCTAAATTAGGCTCCAATTTGGATAATACAAGGTAAATTCGGGTACATTCGGCATTGCATTGATTCTAGCAATCTGTTTGGTTTGGTTGAACTGTATTTTGAACTTTATTTTCCTCTGAAATTTGGATTATTTGAGAAGATTCGCGAAGTTGAATTGTACATTTCCAGAAAATCTGACCCATATATGTTATTTATAAGACTATCAGTGACCTAGTTTCATTGGACTGAGTTTGCTCTTGTTATTTTAGTGATTACAATTTGGTCTATTCTTTTCAACTCACGTTGACTTCTTGACGGTTTGATCTGTAAACATTTAGGTGAGAAACAGTGTTATGCTTCTAGAAAATAGTCATTGCAGTAAAACCTAAATGTATATCTGTCATCCAGTGAACTGTTTATTGCACTTTCAGTTTCAGATTTTGCTATTCATCGTGTACTTTAACTTCCTCCTTAGTTAAGTGCTATCTACACTTCTCTGTCACTAATCCAGGCGATAATTTAAAGTTAAAGCTTATTCAACTAGGGGAGTATTTGAGTGAGTGAGATTGGTTGCTTTATGCCCTTATCAACACATTTAATATGGTTATATCAAGGGCGGGAGAGCTGAGAGGGAGTGAGTGAGTGAGATTGGTTGCTTTATGCCCTTATCAACACATTTAATATGGTTATATCAAGGGCGGGAGAGCTGAGAGGGAGTGAGTGAGTGGGATTGGTTGCTTTATGCCCTTATCAACACATTTAATATGGTTATATCAAGGGTGGGAGAGCTGAGAGGGAGTGAGTAAGTGAGATTGGTTGCTTTATGCCCTTATCAACACATTTAATATGGTTATATCAAGGGTGGGAGAGTTGAGAGGGAGTGAGTGAGTGAGATTGGTTGCTTTACGCCCTTATCAACACATTTAATATGGTTATATCAAGGGTGGGAGAGCTGAGAGGGAGTGAGTAAGTGAGATTGGTTGCTTTATGCCCTTATCAACACATTTAATATGGTTATATCAAGGGTGGGAGAGCTGAGAGGGAGTGAGTGAGTGGGATTGGTTGCTTTACGCCCTTATCAACACAGTTAATTATGGTTATATCAAGGGTGGGAGAGCTGAGAGGGAGTGAGTGAGTGAGATTGGTTGCTTTACGCCCTTATCAACACATTTAATATGGTTATATCAAGGGTGGGAGAGCTGAGAGTGAGTGAGTGAGTGGGATTGGTTGCGTTACGCCCTTATCAACACATTTAATATGGTTATATCAAGGGCGGGAGAGCTGAGAGGGAGGCAGTTCATGATCATACCCAGGAAATAGAGATAGAGAAGAAGAAGGGAGAGAGAGACAGAGGAGACAGGCACTTTATGGTCTTACTCAGGACCACTAGGGGAGTATTTGTATTATTGACCCTGGTGTATCCCTTGCTGAACATAGAATTAGAATAGAATTAGGCAGGGGGACTTAGTACAAGACTACTCCCTTCCACATTGTTAAAGGATTAGGGCACGAGGATCCCTCTCCCACCCAAATTCTGAATGCTCTAATCCTTTTAGTCTCTACTCAAAATTGTATTCATCTAACTATGTTCAAGTCCAATTACTTCTTTATTCAATCTATTGAACATATGTATGTGGATAGACTAGCCCTCGTCCTTAAGACTGCAGTTGTTTGTAGAGCCCTAGTGCAGGTCTAGTACTTCCCATTCATGGACTGTCTTAAGAATTCCTTTGAATAGGGGAGTTGCATGTCTCACTGCGCATGTCTACAGCAGTGCATGCTGGGATGGTTTCAGATGAAATCTGACATACAAATATTTGGCAATATTTTATCGAAAATTGCAAGAATGTTTTCACCAATATCTTAGCTTGTATAAATCATCTATGAAAACCAAATGCATGATGGGAAAGATGGAGGCTTGTGATATGGAAACATGTATAACACGTGGATATTGACATTAGGCACTGATAAATATTCCATGCTGAACATAACATGTTTTCTATAGATTTTAGACTGTACCATTAGTCCCATAATTCCATGCGAATCAAGATTCAAAATGGCGGCTATGCAACTCCCCTATTCCTCAGTCAAGGAGGGAGTGATCTGACCCATGTACTTACTATGTAGGCAAGCTAGGCATGACTCTGTGTACAATAACTCACATGTCACCTTATGTCCTTTTATAGAAACATGTCATCTCAGAGATCAAGACTAATCTGCGATGGATTGAAAGCTATTAAACCAACGCTCTATGGAGAAATAGAAATAGATGCCGTATTTTTGGACTTTTTCATGAAGAAAGGGACAATGACAAAAGTAAAGAAGCAATCTATAAAGGTCAGTTTATAGAAGTCATACATGTTTGAAGTAAGGCTATATTTCCTTACTATTATACAGATATTTTCCATATTCTCTTTTTTTGGACATATGTCTAAAAATAATGTGAGACTTTATCAGGAATATAGTATGTATTATCAATAATGTGTAAGAGCACGGCGTTGGTGGAGGGAATTGTTTTAAAATTACTACATAAACATGCTATAGGTATGTCTGTATATTGGTTGTAAAATCGTTTAGCGTTTGTTAATCGTTCATCAGTTATGGTGCTATTGTTGTTATTACTCTATAGCATAATATAACTTATAATAATGAGTTGAGGTCAGTTGTTTGTACATGGGAAAGCACTCTTATTGTGATGTGTTTAAGCAAAATGAGTCACAAGTAGCAAAAAATAGATTTTGAGATATCATCATATTTGACAAGATGAGATCAAGCGAATTCCAATGATAGTAAACAGTAGGACATCTAATACGAATTTTGTTATAAGTTTGATGTTTTTATTTTTGAAAAGGAATTTGCAATACTTTTGGGTGGAAAATTATTAATAAAGTAACTAAATCTACTCCATAGGATGACCTGAATAATGCATAGCTATATTGAATACACAGTTTGCTACTAGCAGCCATTTTGAGAAATATCATTTTTTTGCGACTTGTGACTCATTTTCCTGGAACATATCACATATCACATTGTAATTCATGAATCTGTTGACAACTTTTAGTCTCAGGTTGATCCGATGGATAAGCTGTCAGCGCTGTGGGACCATATTGAAAATGATCCATGTGAGAGGTACGACATTCTGATATACGCCCTGAAGGAGACAGGACAGGATGGGGTAGTGAAAACACTTACAGCAAAAATACCAACAGAAGAAACACCTGATGTGGACGAAATAGATGGTAGTAAGCTGATTAGAATCCAATAGCAGTTATTCCATAGAAAGATTTCCCTACAAATATTTGATAATTGTGAGCATATGGAATCAGAATTATGAAAGTTTGTTTGTATATCTAAGGGAAAAATCTAAGAGTGTAGCGTGTGTGATTTACATCTTGAATCTGCATTTCTCAGGATGATCGACATGATAATGCATAATGTAAATTGGAAAAGAAGAATACATATATACAAGGAATTCTATTTAAACTACAATTTATTCATTAAACATGAATCAGGCCAGAAATCGAAAAAAGGAATGCCAAAAAATGAAAACGAAAACAAACTTTCTTATAGCTAAGGTTTCAAACCTGTATAAAAAAAATGAACTGTAGAACAAAACAATATCATTATTAGACTCAGATCACGTTCTTATTGTATGATATTAGCAGCAGTTGAACAAATAAGAAAACTATATAAGAGTTTAAAGAATGGGTCCTAGGCCATTTACATCAAAAGGACTGGTATACAAGAATACACTGCTTGACAGATAAGAGTTATCGCAGTCATTCGACACTGCCTCCCCACTCCCATTCATTAATCAGTACACATTTCCTGAATAGAAAATATGAGAGAGCCCTATACAGACCAATTGAATTTTCAGGATGCTGTCTCATTTCTATAATAACCAATTTATTTCACAGAACACAATATGTTCGCATACTTCAGTTTTAGCTTGGTTTAACTTGTTTTATATCTATTTTATGAATTACCGCTTTTTTTTCTTATCTTCTAGTGTTACAAGACCTGAAGTTTCCTTCTATTCCAACTGCTGAGATGGGACAAAGCAAAGCTAAAGCATCTAAGAAAGATGCGACAGGCGTGTAAGGATTGGGCCTGAGGCAAATAACCTACAATATTAAACAAAATCCGGAACGAAAATCACTCTTTTGGGGTACAGCTGATGGCCTATATATATTATTTCCTTCATAAGCATTCATGATCAGTTTACAAATATTTTGCTGCGGAAAAGGTAATATTTTCTACATTAAATATAGGTCTTCCAAATATGCCAGTAAAAAGAAACTATTGATTTTTTTCAGTTATTAGACTATGTTTAATAAAGCGTTCAGGTTTTGTTGAGCCAAGAAATCACAATAACGTTGCAAAATTAGATTAAACAACATTACTTCAAGTATTGAACTATGTTAGTGATATTTCGAAATAGTCACCCACTTTGGTGACTAGAGATGCATGGATTATATTCTATACACAGTCTTCAAATTTTATCCTTGTATTCACGGAACTAGACGCGCTAAGCAACCCACGAATGAAACCATTTTGAGCAAGGGATTTTGTGGATAAATCACTTTAAGAAATATCAAATATTTGCGACTTTTTGCCATATAAGAGCTTCTTTTGTCCTGGACTTGAGAAAATGCACAAATCTAGCTTAGCCACTGGATATGCCTGCATCTATATTGGTCAGCTTTTCAGAAAATGTACAATTCACTTTTACAAATTCCCTGAAATAACCCAAATTTCAGACGAAAATAAAGTTCAAAACACAGTTCAACCTAACCAAACAGATTGCTACAATCAATGCAATGCAGAATATACTCGAATTTACCTAGTATTGACCAAATTGCAGCCTAATTTAGCAGAATTTACTCAATGTATACCGCTGCCTATTGTACATTTTCTGAAAATCTGACCCATATAAGAGCTTCTTTGTCCTTGAAATGCACAGATCTAGCCTAGCCACTGGATATGCCTGCTTCTATATAATGGGTCAGATTTTCAGAAAATGTACATTACATTTTGGCAGCTCTACACCTTTAGGAAATTCTGCTAAATAAGGCTGAAAAATGATGAATAGCAGGTGTCTCTGAGTATATTTCGCATCACATTGATTTAAAGTATCAGGTCTGCTATGTTAAACTGCATAATGAAGCTCATTTTTGTCTTAAATGTGGGTTATTGGAGAGGATTGGTGAAGGCTAATTGTACATTTTCTGAAGATCTGACCCCTATCCCCCTTGGGCAGTGGTCCCTATCATCTATGGTTTCCTATCTAATATAAAGTATTCTTCTGGCAGGAAGAGGATCAGGAGTTGGGTCTAGATATTGGCTTTCTTATAATATAATCACAGGCACGGGTCAGATGGACAGTCGAGAGGAACCCTTGGGACAAAAACACTATTCGCTTTATTCCTCGCTTTGACTCGGATGCAGAACTCGAGATTTCTTTAGAGATGGGGAGTGGGGGTGGGGTCTAAGGGGAGGGGGGGGGGGGTGTG
The DNA here is from genome assembly GCA_942159475.1 of Sthenelais limicola. Lineage (NCBI taxonomy): Eukaryota > Metazoa > Annelida > Polychaeta > Phyllodocida > Sigalionidae > Sthenelais > Sthenelais limicola. Next base: position 8,739,745 of record OW804095.1, on the reverse strand, counting down.
GTTTACAAGGTAGTCGATGCTAGGTCAATGACCAGCTCTCTGTAATAAAGTGGGCTACATCATATTAGCTTTGGGGGTAGAAGGGCTAATTGGTGCACATGAAATAAGTACACTTTTTAACCTCAAATATGGGTGAGATTTTCAGAAAATGTAAAATTGGCAGCTGTAGACATTTAGTAAATTCTGCTAAATTAGGCTGCAATTTGGTCGATACTAGGTAGATTCGAGTATATTTGACATTGCATTGATTCTAGCAATCTGTTTGGTTAGGATGAACTGTAATTTAAACATCATTTTCGTCTGAAATTTGGGTTATTTGAGAGGATTAATGAAGGTGAATTGTACATTTTCTGACGATTTCACCCATTAGGTAGTGGATGCTAGGTCAATGACCAGCTCTCTGTAATAAAGTGGACTACAGCATATTAAATGTGCTTTGGGGGTAGAAGGGCTAATTGGTGCACATAAAATACACTTTTTAACATCAAATATGGGTGAGATTTTCAGAAAATGCACAATTGGCAGCTGTACACATTTAGTAAATTCTGCTAAATTAGGCTGCAATTTATTTAAAGTATATTTGACATTGTATTAATTCTAGCAATCTGTTTGGTTAGGTTGAACTGTAATTTAAACATCATTTTCGTCTGAAATTTGGGTTATTTAGAGAATTAGTGAAGATGAATTGTACATTTTCTGACGATTTCACCCCTTAATGGTTAAGGCCTCCCCTACTGCTTCATTGGAACAGCACCTGAGTTGAAAGCCTGCAAGAAAACGGCAATAAATGTTGATAACAAGTATGATGAACAAGCTTAGCAGGAGATTAAGTGGCAAAACTCTCATACATTATTTCACTCATATTGGCCTTTAAAACTTTCATAATACTGAGTGAAGATTGGCGGAAGTGGAATTATACATTTTCTGACGATTTCACCCATTAGGTAGTGGATGCTAGGTCAATGACCAGCTCTCTGTAATAAAGTGGACTACAGCATATTAAATGTGCTTTGGGGGTAGAAGGGGTAATTGGTGCACATAAAATACACTTTTTAACATCAAATATGCATATGGTGCAGTCCTAAAGACAATGGCACCACCTGCAAACTGCTCCTCTGTGGTGTGTTTCAGGAAAATGAGTCACAAGTCGCAAAAAATGATTTTGAAATAGGATTTTCTGTAACACATCACATATCTCAAAACGTTTGAGAAAGCAGTTATCATAGCTAGGAACATCTATCAACTTTCTTCTCTGAGCAATATCTGTCACTCATGCACTCCCTCCTTTATACCTTTTTATTATTAACACTGCACTAATAACAGCCCCTGGCGGAAGATCATGGATAATAGGGTAAAGTCCTCAGAAAATGTACAATTCAACTTCACCAATCCTCTCAAATAACCCACATTTCAGACGAAAATAAAGTTCAAAATACAGTTCAACCTAACCAAACAGATTGCCAGAATCAATGCAATGCCGAATATACTCGAATTTATCTAGTATAGACCAAATTGCAGCCTAATTTAGCAGAACTTATCAAATGTGTACAGCTGCCAATTGTACATTTTCTGAAAATCTGACCCAATACTAGATGTTAGTTCCTATGAGCCTTGTAAATCCTTCTATCATAAGAATTGGCTGTATAAGTATAAACATATATATATAAACATATGTATAAATATGTTAAATAAGACAAAAAAGACCCAAAGCAGTCATGGTGGGTGTGGGCAGGCTGGCTCCCTCTCCACCCCCACCTCTATCCCCCTTTATCGCCCATGATACACTCTGTATATTCCAAGTAAGCCTCTGTCATCTATTGCAATATGGCAACAGTTGATGAAGGTTATTTTTGGAATGGGTGCCCGCAAAACATCAATATCAAATACACCCTCAGCATATTCCACTTAAAGTTGCACTCTCAGTTAACGGCGGTCAAAAACCGAACATTTCCAACCCATTTTAAATTCATTTGACCAACATCTTGGAGCATTTTGTCAAGTTGTTATTGCAACATAGCTTCTAAAACGTCCTCATTTGTATTTGGAGGACACGCCCGAATCCTTCCCAGTGAAGACTTCACTTATTATCGCTCACCCGCGGCAGTGTTTGCTTGGCTAATTTGGCTTCAAATTCATGTTTAAACATATAACAGGAGCAGAATATTGGTAAATCCAGTCCTATAAGTCATAATATGAGTAACTCTTGTATAAACATATAACAGCAGCAGAATATTGGTAAATCCAGTCCTATAAGTCATAATATGAGTAACTCTTGTATAAACATATAACAGCAGCAGAATATTGGTAAATCCAGTCCTATAAGTCATAATATGAGTGATTCTTGTATAAACATATAACAGCAGCAGAATATTGATAAATTCAGTCCTATAATTCAGTCATATATTGATAAATACAGGCCTATACGTCATAATATGAGTAAATTTGGTTAGATTTGCTTTGTCATAATAGCTGAGAATGCCGCTTTAATACACGTAATTCAGTAGGGGAGAGACAGATGTCTACATAGCAATATGGCCGCCATCACTACTGCTATTGATTCATGTATTTCTCCGAGTTAAGTTCCTTTCCCCAATCCATTTCCGGTTCAATTACTTGCATATTTGTGGATTTAAACAGATCACTTTAATTGCAGATATAAAAATCTCCCTCGAAATCAAACTAATAAACTTGACTGATAAAGATAGCTGAGAGGTAATTATATTATCTGTCTGATCAGGGAGGACTACTGATTAGAATGACGTCATCATATGGCTTTATCAATAGCCTAATTGCATTCAGTGGACAATAAACTAATGGCTTTTTACTAAGACAATATGAAAGAGGGTCATATTTAAGAGGCCGCTCTATGATATAAAGGCAATTTACTGCCTCTGATCCATTCCCTAGCTTTTGGATAATTTGGTTGTAATTTAGAGGAAGGATTATGATCTTATTGCACTTATTAAATGCTGATCAATTATATGTGTATACATATACTTAACTTTATACTAGAATGGTAATGGTCAATAGTATAGTATAGGTACAGGTTGCTAGTTTTGCGATTTCAAGCTATTTTGGTGTATATATATAGGACGCATCTGTCTAGAATCTAAGAGGGTCATATTTAAGAGGACGCGCTATGATATAAGGCCAATTTACTGTCTCTGATACAGGGCATTTCCCACTTGGATAATTTGGCTGTAATTTAGAGGAAGGATCTGATCTTACTGCACTTACTAAATACTGATCAATTACATGTGTATACATACAATTAACCTTCTAATTAATATTAGAATAGGAATAGTCGATAGTATAGTATAGGTACAGGTTGCTAGTTTTGTGATTTCAAGCTATAATGGTATATAGGACGCATCTGTCTAGAATCTATTTCTCTCCCATAACAAAACAGTTTGCACTTGAATAATATATTTTTTCTTTAAATAGGCACCACAATCACACGATCTATTATCCGAAGATTCGCAAAAGAAAGATTGTTAAATTTACAATACAAATGATAGAAATCAATATGCTTTTTCTAAAGTCGACCGAAAGGGATTAGAACCAAAAGAGAAACAGCAACCTTAACCTTTAGGAAGGCAATTTAGATAAAAGTAGTGCAATTTCCATACAACACTAACAGAGCAAGGGGTTAGGTTAGGAAGGGGTGAGTGGTAATTTGAATCGATCTACGATGTTTTGGCCGAGCTTTTGGTTTAGGTGTGTATGGGTATGGCTACCAGAATGTGTACAATGTTGTGGGAAATCCTGCCAAGAAATGATTTTGAGTGAGTGAGTGAGTGAGATTGGTTGCTTTACGCCCTTATCAACACATTTAATATGGTTATATCAAGGGCGGAAGAGCTGAGAGGGAGTGAGTGAGTGAGATTGGTTGCTTTACGCCCTTATCAACACATTTAATATGGTTATATCAAGGGCGGAAGAGCTGAGAGGGAGTGAGTGAGATTGGTTGCTTTACGCCCTTATCAACACATTTAATATGGTTATATGAAGGGTGGGAGAGTTGAGAGGGAGGCAGTTTATGGTCATACCCAGGAAATAGAGATAGAGAAGTAGGGAGAGAGAGACAGAGTAAAGAGACAGAAAGGCACTTTATGGTCATACCCAGGAAATAGAGATAGAGAAGAAGGGAGAGAGAGACAGAGATAGAGACAGAAAGGCACTTTATGGTCATACCCAGGAAATAGAGATAGAGAAGAAGGTAGAGAGAGACAGAGATAGAGACAGAAAGGCACTTTATGGTCATACCCAGGAAATAGAGATAGAGAAGTAGGGAGAGAGAGACAGAGTAAAGAGGCAGAAAGGCACTTTATGGTCATACCCAGGAAATAGAGATAGAGAAGAAGGTAGAGAGAGACAGAGATAGAGACAGAAAGGCACTTTATGGTCATACCCCGGTCCCAGAAATGATTTTGAACACACTAAGATGTCCTGCTGGGAGTTATATAAGACAAAGCTAGGAATGATGATTATCTATTATTGACACCAGGGTGTTGTTTCATAATGAAGGAGACATGGACAGATTTATTTGGAAAATTTGCAAATGGTGTTCAAATGTTACACAGAATGTCCCAGCCTGGCGTTTCATAATGTGAGACATTCGCACATTCACATGTCCATCTTAGCAGCACTTTGCAGCCACAAAAGTGTGCACCCAACCATGACCGGGCGAGGGTGGACCATGGGACTGGCTGTGCGTGTTTGTCTTATTACATAATAACTCTAATAGCAGACAGGGAGGCGACATGGGCTGCGAATCTTTGAGAAGTTCTCAACTTTGATTATGAAACGGAATTTATCCCAAATGGGATGTTTTTCTACCTTATTCCTATGTCCCTGATTATGAAACAAGGCCCTAGGGAGTACGAAATTTGGTATGCAACTAGGAAGTACGAGGATTGACATTTAGTTCACTTGCAGTTCTGCTTACACGTTTCATGTGCAAACTATATGGTTATATGGCCGTGCTCCTATACACTTAGGGTACATATTTAACTAAAGCATTGTAGATTGCATCATTTTCGTGGCCTTGTATAACCATACATGTGTCAGGACGCACAGCTCTGGCCTTCAACAGATGGAATAATAAGTGCGAAAACAGTTTGTCAAATAAAAATAGATAAACAAAACCCTCACACACTGGTAGCGGTATGAAGTTAACTGGCTGGTATCATTCTTAAAAAATATGCTGAAATATTCCAAATATTAAGAATTTTAAAAGTACAATATTTCTGGTAGTACATCCTTTGCTGGCCTCACCCATATATGGAGATGTGGTAGGGAGGTCTGAGGTGAATATGTCTGGGTCAGGTTTCCAGAAAATGTACAATTCAACTTCGCCTATCTTATCAAATAATCCACATTTCAGACAAAAATTAAGTTCAAACTACAGTTCAACCTAACCAAACTGATTGCTAAAATCAATGCAATGCCAAATATAACCGAATTTACCCAGCATTGACGAAATTGCAGCCTAATTTAGCAGAATTTACTAAATGTGTACAGCTGCTAATTGTACATTTTCTGCAAAATCCGACCCATATGGAGATGTGGTAGGGAGGTGTGAGGTGAATATGTATAAGGCTTGGGGAGATTGGCTTCTGGTGTAGAGAGTATCAGAGGCAGTAAATTACCTTTATTCTTTAACCTGTCACACAGGATCATACTGATATCATCATACCCTCACCTCTCCTCTAGCCCTCCTCCTCCTCCTCCTCCTCCTCCTCTTTAAATAGTGGTAGACTGAAAGGGCAGATAGGACATCTACTATCTGAATAACTACCATCCAGAAAGCTATTTCTGACAAGCTACCATTTATATAAAGATAACTACCATCTAGCGGAATGCGATCAGAAAACTACCACCAGAAATGAAAAAGGGCTCGTAGGGAGAAATATTTTGAATGTTTCCCTCGTGACCTTTGTAAAATTACTACAGGAAACCATTGGACACTTTGTGTGGAAATCCAGGTGTAAAATCATAAAAATATAATAAAAAATTGAGGACTTTTACACAGACATTCCTTTATAGAATACAAACGATGAGGATTTGGTACCTATCATCGATTTTTGACAAGCATTATTTTTGCCACCATTTCTTTTTTCCAAATATGAGCAATAAACCGTTGGCACAGTCCAATTACATGGAGGTCTTTATCATTTCTATCAGTAGACATAATATCTGGTAGGATGCTATTAATATTATAGCATAGAGATTGATCATAGGCCTATAAGGCAGCCGTTGCTTGCATGTATATGGGTCAAATTATCAGAAAATGTACAATTGGCAGCTGTAGACATTGAGTAAATTCTCCTAAATTAGGCTGAAAAATGAAGAATACCTGGTATATTTGAGTATATTTGGTATCACATTGATTTAAAGTATCAGTTCTGTTAATTTAAACTGCATTTTGAAGCTCATTTTTGTCTTAAATGTGGGTTATTTGAGGAGATTGGTGAAGACGAATTGTACATTTTCTGAAAATCTGACCCATATACAAGCAGTGACAGCCTATGGTAGTGAATAAGATATATAATACCTATGTAGAGTATCATGATGATTAATGCCTTGTCTCATCGCTTCAGCGCTACCACACTAAGCAGTACTCTCTGGTAGAATTACCTCAGCAATTACAAGGGTCAGATCTTCAGAAAATGTATACCATCTACTTTCACCAATTCTCTGAAATAACCCAAATTTCAGACGAAAATAAGGTTCAAAATACAGTTCAACCTAACCAAACAGATTGCTAGAATCAATGCAATGCCGAATATACTCGAATTTACCAAATTGCAGCTTAATTTAGCAGAATTAACTAAATATGTACAGCTGCCAATTGTACATTTTCTGAGAATCTGACCCATATATGTCATGTGTCACAGGAAAATGAGTCACAAGTCGCAAAACTGATATTGTGTTTTATTCACAAGATGTATTTGTTGGAATGTTTTCATTTTAGGGTTGCTTAACACTTTTCATAGCTTGAATAAATGTACCAAATTTCAAGACATTGTATTAAATATATCCATGCATTTCTAAGGTCATCTTATAGGGTTTATTTAGCTACTTTACTAGTACTTGTCCACCAAAAATTGTCTTTTCAAAAAAATATCAAACTAAAAATGCCCCAATATTTACTAACATTGGAATCGGCTTAATCTCATCCTTTCAAATGTGATAATATCTCAAAATCCATTTTTTGAGACTTGTGACTCATTTTCCTTGAACACATTACATTATATTGATTTTCTCGTCTACACGGCTTAGTCCACTAAGCCGATTCTCATGCGATTCTCACAGAATATAGTGCAAAAGAGTCCTCTGCGACGCAAAATCGCATGACAATCGGCTTGGTGGACTAGGCCCTTAACACTAGGGTTTATCTATTGATGTTCTAGCATGCTTTTAGTACCTAACTGTGTATTTTACTAGCCCCGAGAGTAACTTACTGCAACATAACTGTTTATTATGACTTGAACAACCTTTAAAGCTCATCTTTTAGCAGCTCCTATATTATATTAACACCACTATTAGTTACTCCTTGTACTACTGTGAGGCTATGGAACCGACTCAATACTAGGCTACTTTTTTGGGTATCTAGACCTTTAGGTCGTATGAATATGGTCAGATTTTCAGAAAATGTACAATTCACTTTCACCAATTTTCTCAAATAACCCAAATTTCAGACGAAAATAAAGTTCAAAATACAGTTCAACCTAACCAAACAGATTGCTAGAATCAATGCAATGCCGAATGTACTTGGATTTACCACAGAACTAGAGTATAGACTATACTCTATACTCTATAGTTCTGTGGATTTACCTAGTATTGACCAAATTGCAGTCTAATTTAGCAGAATTTACTAAATGTGTACAGCTGACAATTGTACATTTCCTGAAAATCTTACCCCCATGTTCCAATATGGCTCTCCCGACCAGAGGCGTGGGTGGCAGTACTAAGCTTCTAGCTAGTGTTCCAGTACAAGGGCAAGATTTACAGTTTGTGATTTTCATTATTACCCAGCATATAAACAGGTCGATAGAATGCATTTCAGTTTGACTATCTAGTCATCCAAAATAGTATTATTGTTGTTACCATTATTGACACTATCCTCCACTATCATCACTATCCTACACTCTATACGCGTCCTGTAGGCAGTAAACATCAAAGCCTGCTATGGTTAACCCTAAGGAAAGCCGCTGCCTACAAGACGTGTATAGAGTGTAGATGCAGTAGTTGGGTATCTGTGCAGGACTAAGCAGATTCCCAATATCTAATATGAGCAGTTCCAGGGTTGTTTCATAATGAAGGAGATTCCCAATATCTAATATGAGCAGTTCCAGGCTGTTGTTTCATAATGAAGGAGATTCACAATATCTAATATGAGCAGTTCCAGGGTTGTTTCATAATGAAGGAGATTCACAATATCTAATATGAGCAGTTCCAGGGTTGTTTCATAATGAAGGAGATTCACAATATCTAATATGAGCAGTTCCAGGCTGTTGTTTCATAATGAAGGAGATTCACAATATCTAATATGAGCAGTTCCAGGGTTGTTTCATAATGAAGGAGATTCCCAATATCTAATATGAGCAGTTCCAGGGTTGTTTCATAATGAAGGAGATTCACAATATCTAATATGAGCAGTTCCAGGGTTGTTTCATAATGAAGGAGATTCACAATATCTAATATGAGCAGTTCCAGGGTTGTTTCATAATGAAGGAGATTCACAATATCTAATATGAGCAGTTCCAGGGTTGTTTCATAATGAAGGAGATTCACAATATCTAATATGAGCAGTTCCAGGGTTGTTTCATAATGAAGGAGATTCACAATATCTAATATGAGCAGTTCCAGGGTTGTTTCATAATGAAGGAGATTCCCAATATCTAATATGAGCAGTTCCAGGGTTGTTTCATAATGAAGGAGATTCACAATATCTAATATGAGCAGTTCCAGGGTTGTTTCATAATGAAGGAGATTCACAATATCTAATATGAGCAGTTCCAGGGTTGTTTCATAATGAAGGAGATTCACAATATCTAATATGAGCAGTTCCAGGGTTGTTTCATAATGAAGGAGATTCACAATATCTAATATGAGCAGTTCCAGGGTTGTTTCATAATGAAGGAGATTCACAATATCTAATATGAGCAGTTCCAGGGTTGTTTCATAATGAAGGAGATTCACAATATCTAATATGAGCAGTTCCAGGGTTGTTTCATAATGAAGGAGATTCACAATATCTAATATGAGCAGTTCCAGGCTGTTGTTTCATAATGAAGGAGATTCACAATATCTAATATGAGCAGTTCCAGGGTTGTTTCATAATGAAGGAGATTCACAATATCTAATATGAGCAGTTCCAGGGTTGTTTCATAATGAAGGAGACATGGACAGATTTATTTGGAAGATTTGCAAATGGTGGTCAAATGTTACAAAGAATGTCCCAGTCTGGCGTTTCATAATGTGAGACATTCGCACATTCACATGCCCATCTTCGCAGCACTTCACAGCCACAACAGTGTACACCCAACCATGACCGGGTGAGGGTGGACCATGGGACTGGCCGTGAGTGTTTGTCTTATTACGTAATAACTGTAATAGCAGACGGGGAGGCGACATGGGCTGCGAATATCCTCTTAGTTGCTTGTGAATGTGTGAATGTCTCAACTTTGATTATGAAATGGAATTTGTTTCAAATGGGATGTTTTTCTACTTAATTCCTATGTCCCTGATTATGAAACAAGGCCCAGCATACAAGATAAGAGTATATAAAACACCTTGGGTGAAACTTGCTGACGTGGCACTAGTGAGGGAGCAACTCTACTTGTGAATGCAATCCCTAGCATCAAGTGCTCAATACTAGCGCTACATTGTAATCCTGCTTCTCTAAGACTGAGTCCAGACTGGTTTCTTTTAAACGTATATGGGTAAGATTTTCCGAAAATGTACAATTCGCCTTCACCAATCCTCTCAAATAACCCACATTTGAGACAAAAATGAGCTTCAAAATGCAGTTTAACATAACAGAACTGATATTTTAATTCAATGTGATACCAAATCTACTTAGATTTACCCGGTATTCTTCATTTCTCAGCCTAATTTTGCAGAATTTCCTAAATGTGTACAGCTGCCTATTCTACATTTTCTGAAAATCCAACCCATAGGCAGTAATAGCCTTCATGTCCTGGATTGGCTACTTAGTGTATAAACCTCCATGATAATTAGGTTTTGATGTTGCTGCTAACATTGAAGTTGAACCAGTGAGGTATATATATATCTAATATCTAGCTCCCTGAAAGGTTCATATGAACCTATAGGGATAAGAATTCACTGCATTTGAAAAAGATTTTGATTTGCTGGATGCGAGACACTAACTGACTGAATCGTTGGTCTAGTTCCTTTTTTTCTTTTGTTTATTGAATGTAAAATACTTTGAAAATTATTTTGCTTTTTTTGTTTGGACTATCATGAATATGAGTTTAAATGCCAAATTTAGATGTACAGCTACAACTGAGAATAGTGTGTAATCGCATAACGTTTGGCTGAATACAAGTATTTAAACACAAGCTACTACGGAGCTATCTTCACCTATATTTATGAGTTGTGTTTTGTTCTAGTAATAGAGGTACAGGCTTCAGATCTATAGCTATGTGTAAAGGTCCCACCAGGGCTTTGGCTGGTATATCACAATTGTGATGTGTTACAGAGAAATGAGTCACAAGTCGTAACAAAAGGATTTTGAGATATCATCGTATTCGAAAAGATGGTATCAAGCCGAGTCTAATGATAGTAAACATTAGGGCATTTATGAAGTACTTCTTTATTTTATGTTTGATGTATAAATTTATGTTTGAGAAATAGTTAGCAATATTTCTGGGTTGGCAATTACCAGTAAAGTAATGTAATTTACTCCATACGATGACCTTCAGAACGCAAGGATATATTTAATACAATGTCTTGAAATTTAAAACATATGACCTAAACCCGCCAAAGATTAGAACATTCAAACAAAGAGATCCTGTCAATAAATCATTTTGGAAAAAAATCGTTTTTGCGACTTGTGACTTATTTTCCTGTAACTCGCCTTATTTAAAAGAAACCCATTTCACCATTGTATTTTGATGGTGAGCAGATAGCGTTGAGATTGATGGGAGTGGGACCTACAGCCTATTATAGGTATGTTCATAGTTTGACAGCTCGGAGATTCTATCTATTCTATCTATGGGACATGGAAGACAACTTCTGAGGAGACTTAGATATTCAGTCACAGGAGAATACAGACAGACAATGTTGTTTAATGTTTTACAGAGCTCTTATGATACGGTGTATAAATATATATATATCAGTATATCTTATTAATGTTTAATATGTAAGAGCACGGCGTCGATAAAACTGTATTATGTATTTATGTTTTTAATTCAACTCCCACAAACAATGCTTGCACACTGTCAGTGAGTTGGATACGTTTTTATTCGTAACGTGAGGATATCTGTAAAACCTTGTATCTAAGATAACTGAGATAGATTGTCGTATTAGAGTTTGTTGATGTTTAAATATATACAACTTATGTGATATCCGATAATAATAACATCTAGAACTATGTAAAAAAATTTGTATCATCTAAATCAGGCTGTCCTGAGAATATTCGTACTATATGTGTGAAAATGTTCAAACGTCCTGAATAAAATATTTTTAAATCAAATCATCAAGTCTTGATGTATGTGATGTGTTTTTTGAATATGAGTCACAAGTCGTACAAATTGATATTTGAAAAGATGAGATCAAACGGATTCTCTTTTCCGTGTCCCTTAGGAAGAAGTTAGTATATGTTCAACGATGAATAAACAGACTTAAAAGGATTACATTATGAGGTAATACATAACTCTGTACAACTAATATTTACTTGGATGCTGCGAGATTATCATTGTATGAAAAAAGATCCAATAAAATTTCTTTAAAAAAAAAAATATGGGTGAAATCGCCAGAACTGATGAAGCCAAACTAAAGGCGAAACGCGTCGGGTCATGTTCAATAAACTGCTGAACAAAAATCATCGCGAGATGTTTTCAGTTGAGTCTCCACCCCCTTCATTATAATCCTCTTAAATAACCCAAATTTATAACTAATACCAGGTTCCAAATGGAGTTCATCTTTTCAAATATGGTCATATCTCAAAATCAATTTTTGCTACTTGTGACTCATTTTCCTGTGACACATGTCATTACATCTCCTGTAAGCGGTTCTAATTCTAATTAAGTATGGTATAGCACGGGTTGGCAGCAACAAGCACCGCTGGTGTAGTGGTATCATGCAAGATTCCCATTCTTGCGACCCGGGTTCGATTCCCGGGCGGTGCAAACGTTTTCATTTTTTAAAATAAAATTATTTGCAAAATCTTCTGGGGTCAAACTGATATTGTCATGTGGTACAATTGTTATACCCTTGGGGCATTCAATAAATTTAACGATTACATATATGTATAAAGGTGAATTTATCTTTCTCCACAACTTTACTTTGGATTTGATTAACACCAGCACTGTGGAAGATTTGTTGTATTGTCTCATACAGTAACATAATATTCAATTAATCAATATAATATTATAGAGTCCATTTTATTCATCTTTTCATCAGCTAAGCCAAATATTTATAACTGACTGAGTAATTTACTTACAATCATTTATGTTTATAATATATTTTTGTCTAAAATAAGAAGCTGTTAAAAAGTATTTTATTTAATCTTACTCGATCTCGTTAAAATTAGATTTAACTTAACCCTTTCGGCCAAGGTAATGGCAGGGAGAACTGGGGGCAATCTAGAAGTCTGTTTACCTATTTATCATGTATTGTCCTATTCGATAAATAAAGTAGTTCTTATCTTATCTTATTTTATCTTATAACTGGTAATCTATTCCGAAAAGTTCATATACCGTATTCTTTCATGAAATCTCAGTTTCCAGTCAAGAATTAATTCCTATACATATTCATTTCGAACTCTTATATGGCGACTCCACTAGAGAGAAAAACGGCGCTGACAAATTGTGTTGTTGCCCACTAATTTGTTGCAACAAATATCCATACAGAAACAACAGTTTCCAGAGAATGTGGCAACACATCTGACAATCCTCCATTTGCGTTTTCATTGCAAACATGAAATGAACTGATGTTAGCGGGCAACAACAAAATGTGTCGCCGCCGTTTTTCCTCTAGTGGAGTTCCGCTATTACATCCAATATGCATACCGTATAACATTGTTTTATTGAGGGTCGCGACCTAGAGGGCTTTCTATCATTGAAATGTCACTTTCATACTGTGGGTCAGAGTTCAGAAAATGTTCATTCGGCAGCTCTACACATTTAGGATTCCAATGAGGGTAAACATTAAAGACATCTAATAAATGACTTGTGACTCATTTCCCAGTAACACATGCAAGATTCGTATAGAGCAACAGACATGAGATAGGGAAGTCAGTGTCATGTTCATATAATGGGTCGGATTTTCAGAAAATGTACAATTGTTCACCTTCGCCAATCTTCTCAAATAGCCCAAATTTCAGACGAAAATAAAGTTCAAAAGACAGTTCAATCTAGCCAAACAGATTGCTAGAATCAATGTAATGCTGAATATTCTCGAATCTAACTAGTATTGACCAAATTACAGCCTAATTTAGCAGGAATTACTAAATGTGTACAGCTGCCAATTGTACATTTTCTGAAAATCTGACCCTTTATATAGGATTGATGATTGTATCCGATGTTGATCTTAACAATGTAGGCAAGTCTGCCATCCCTTCCTTCCTTAATCTAAAACTAGTTCTTAATCTAAAACTAGTTTCTTTCTCTCTTCGTTATTCTTTATCTCAGTTTCTCAGCCCCTTCAGCCTATACCCTCAGCCCCTCAGCCCCTTCAGCCTATACCCTCAGCCCCTCAGCCCCTTCAGCCTATACCCTCAGCCCCTCAGCCCCTTCAGCCTATACCCTCAGCCCCTCAGCCCCTTCAGCCTATACCCTCAGCCCCCCAGCCCCTTCATCCTATACCCTCAGCCCCTCAGCCCCTTCAGCCTATACCCTCAGCCCCTCAGCCCCTTCAGCCTATACCCTCAGCCCCTCAGCCCCTTCAGCCTATACCCTCAGCCCCCCAGCCCCTTCATCCTATACCCTCAGCCTCCTCAGCCCCTTCAGCCTATACCCTCAGCCCCCTCAGCCCCTTCAGTCTATACCCTCAGCCCCTTCAGTCTATACCCTCAGCCCCTTCAGCCCCTCCAGCCTATACCCTCAGTCCCCTCAGCCCCTTCAGTCTATACCCTCAGCCCCCTCAGCCCCTTCAGCCTATACCCTCAGCCCCTTCAGCCCCTCCAGCCTATACCCTCAGCCCCCTCAGCCCCTTCAGTCTATACCCTCAGCCCCCTCAGCCCCTTCAGCCTATACCCTCAGCCCCTTCAGCCTATACCCTCAGCCTCTCAGCCCCTTCAGCCTATACCCTCAGCCTCTCAGCCCCTTCAGCCTATACCCTCAGCCTCTCAGCCCCTTCAGCCTATACCCTCAGCCCCTCAGCCCCTTCAGCCTATACCCTCAGCCCCTCAGCCCCTTCAGCCTATACCCTCAGCCTCTCAGCCCCTTCAGCCTATACCCTCAGCCCCTCAGCCCCTTCAGCCTATACCCTCGATCAGCCTCTTCAGCCCCTTCAGCCTATACCCTCAGCCCCTCAGCCCCTTCAGCCTATACCTTCGATCAGCCTCTTCAGCCTCTTCAGTCCATACCTCCAACCCCCTCAGCCCCCTCAGCCCTCTGCACATCTTCCAGAACGAATTCTGAATTATAAAACATATAAAAACACCCAGGGAGAGACTAGCATAGAAAAGCCCCAGTAAAGAAGCATGGGATATTTATACAGGTCCAGATGCAGGTGTTGAGAGAGAGTAACCTGAGCCTTTACAAACCGAATAAAACCCTCCCCAGAGCTTCACTGCTGTAACTTAATCCTTTATAAAATAGAGCTTGGAAATGCAGAAGGTGCAGGGATGAAGGTGTGAATTTGCAGCAACATGAAGCGTTGTTTTCTCCTAACACACACTCCATGTTGCGTCCAAAAGTAGACATATGTACTAATGATGAAATCCGTACAGACTTTTCCTCTGTGGTACAAGCTATTTCTCATATTACAAATTCTTTTCCGACTGCTAACTTCCTATGTTCGGGCAGATTTGACTATTTCCAGATCAAAAAGTTCCATGTCTGTGGCGATTTCTCCATGTCAGCCTCCTTTTCCACTATTTCCCTTAAATAATCACCACAGAAAAGTATGTCACGGCACCTTTTTCCTATGTCTCCTATTGTATGTCCTATTTCCCCTACATGAAAAGCCATGTCTGGCTCCTCTGATACCTATGTCAAGATTTGGTCTTTCTTTTCCAATCGATTTCCTCCCTGGTACACTCCTTTTCTACCCATACAAAAGCAGACATGGGTCAGATTTTCAGATAATGTACAATTGGCAGCTGTACACATTTAGTATATTCTGCTGCAATTTGGTCAATATTATGTATATTCCTGTACATTTGGTATTGCATTGATTCTAGCAATCTGTTTGGTTAGGTTGAACTGTATTTTGAACTTTATTTTGGTCTGAAATTTGGGTTATTGGAGAGGATTGGTGAAGATGAATTGTACATTTTCTGAACATCTAACCCACATGGGTAGTGACTCAGTGTTATGTAACATTATCCACTACCCCTGACTGTGGGCACACCAGCTATCTTTGTAGTGTAGCAGTGTTACATAACACATCCAATACATCTTCTCTTCCTTTCTCTTTCTCCCTCTCTCCCTCTCCCCTCCCGCTCACCCCCCCCCCCTCCCCCGCTCACCCACCCTCCCTCTCCCTCTCACCCTCCTTCTCCCTCCCAGTCATGTTGGGGTAGGAATACATCATGGTACATTTGGGTGAAAAGGAGTGGATATTTGGAAAAGGAGTGGATATTCGGAAAAGGAAAAAGGATATTCCAAAAAGAAAAGGATATTCCAAAAAGGAAAAGTATATTCCTAAATGGAAAATGATAATCCGAAAAGGAAAAGGACATTGGCAAAAAGGAAAAGAAAGTTGACAAAAAGGTATTGGATATTCCAAAAAGAAAAGTCTTGGATATTTTTGATTTTTCCTATTTCACGTTTATATCCTTTCAGATTGGGGACAAAACACTCCACACGGTTAGAGATGGGATCAGAATTAAGCTGGAGACAAAATTATTTGCAAACAATAGGGGAGTTGTATAGCCGCCATATTGAATCCTGATTCGTATGGCATTATGGGAGTAATGGTACAGTAGAAAATCTATATGAATCATGTCATGTTGAGCATAGAATATTTATCAATGCTCTAATGTCAATATCCATGTGTTATACATGTTTCCATGTCACAAGGGTGCATCATTCCCATCATGCATTTGGTTTTCATAGAACATTTATATGATATTGGTGAAAACATTCTTGCATTATTTATATAAAAATGTTCCCAAATATGTATATGTCAGATTTCATCAAAATCCAGCCCAGGATGCCCTGTGACAGACATGCGCAGTGGCACATGCAAGTCCCCTATTGGGCTTCACATCGTGTGCAGGGCAGGTCTTGTGTCCCGTAATGCCTTGTACTATCCTCCCAGGGTAATTTGGATCTGATGTCATCAAATAACTAGTAATAGTTAATTACTTTACTAGCAGTTGTCCACCCAGAAATATTGCACACTTATTTTTTTTAAAATATCTAACTTAAAATATAGAAATGCGTATTATCTATGTCCTAATGTTTACTTTCATTGGAATTGGCTTGATCTCATCTTTTCAAATATGATGATATCTCAAAATTTCATTTTTTGCGACTTGTGACTCATTTTCCTGAAACACATTATATATACCATCCCCCTTCTCCTAGACACCTTATTGCTCCTGAGCAAGGAAGGCATTGTAGGGTTAAGTCACCAGAAAATGTACAATTCACCTTCACCAATCCTCTCAAATAACCCAAATTTCAGACGAAAATAAAGTTCAAAATACAGTTCAACCTAACCAAACAGATTGCTAGAATCAATGCAATGCCAAATATACCTAATATTGGGGCCATATTAGTACACATTTGGCATTTGACCCCTGAGTTGGTGCGGGGGGGGGGGGGGGGGGGCTCATATCATGACAAATAGTTTCACTGGAATTTAACCTGTCCGAGCTAATATGCACAGTCATAACATGATACCAAAGCAAAGCTGGTCATCTTTTATTTCCTATTCAGGAATGATCAATGCATTTGTGAGGAATATTTTAGCATAGCAGATGGAATACACATTTGTCAAGATGTCATTCCCATGCTTGCAATTCATTGTTGTTTGATGGCCTACCGTTCCAGCACCACATATCACTTGTCACACTTGTCACAATAAATATGCAATATTCACTGATGCACAGTTTGTCTCACTGATGATGAGCGTATGCATACATGCATTCTGACGGATATTTTGGTAGAATAATGCATTTTGTTATATGTGATGTCTCACAGAAAAATGAGTCACAAGTCGCAAAAAGAGGATTTTGAGATATCATTATATTTGAAAAGAACAAATCAAGCTGATTCAAATGATGGTAACTAATAAGGGCACATAAGAAGTGTTTCTATATTTTACCTTTGATGTATTTATGTTTGAAAAAACGTTTGCCATATTTCCGGGTGGGCAATTACCAGTAAAGTAATTAAATATAGTCCATAGGATGTACTCACTAGGATGAACTTTGAAACGCAAGGGTATATTTAATGCACTGTCTTCAACTTTAGTACAAGTATTTGTATGACTTGAAGCACTAAAGCCTCCAAAAATTAGAATCACTACCCACTATCACTTTAGAAAATATCAATGTTGTGACTTGTGACTCATTTTCCTGAAACATATCACATATATTTCTCTAGGAAAATGCTGGGGATAGCTTGGAACAGTCCCATTCATGTCCTGCTTACCTGTCTGTCTAAAATAAAGAGACCGAAATACATGTATGTTGTTTGGTTGCTTTGCAAAAATATATAGATTATACAGTAAAACAACTTTATTATAGACACCCTTGGAACTGGGATCGGTGCAGAGATCTCCAGAATAAGGAGAGACTGCTATAATAGAAATGTACAATAAGGGGAGTGGCCCTTCCTGTCCATAATGGTGAATAATAATTTACTAATATCTTCACATCTTGGGCTAGGTTCTCTTTTAAACTCACACATTTAGTTGTTGATGTCATTTGCTTTTGTATTGGTGAAAGAATTAGAGAGGCTAAGATCGAATTGAGTGAGAAAAGTGAGTTAAATGTGGTTCTGGGATATATAGGTTCTCTGGACCAGAGTGTTGGGTGGCAGCACTAAGCTGGTGTATATTTTTGGCGAGAATCGTTTTCGCACGGGGCCACAACTCGTCAAAGTTGTAAGGGGGTCAGATCATCATGAACTGTACTGTCACCAACTCTACACATTTAGTCAATTCTACTAAATCAAGCAGAGCAATTATAAATACTAGGGTATATCTAAATAAAGTTAATTCTGGGACATTTAAGAGGATTGATGAAAGGCAAATCATATTTACATATTTATTATATGCGTTCCATATGAGAGGTGCTATAAGTGGGGTGCTATAAAAATATTTATATAGTATGCATACTATATGAACTACTTCGTCACCAAATCGGCCACTTTTATGCACCAAGTTTTATGCCCATATAATAAATATAGAATGGAACTCACCTGCAATAATCAAAAAGATTTATTGGACTTGATTCGTCCACATAAGCACCTTGGCTTCGGCATCGTGCTTATGTGGACAAATTACTGTGGTTCCATGAGATTACCATTGTATAATGCAACGGAACTGAACTCAATAAAACTTTTCTAAAAAAAAATCTCGTCCAATAAATTTCCGATTATTGCCGGCTCGTTCCATTCTCTCTCTCTCTCTCTCTGTCGTTCCCTCTATATATAATATACATAATATATATGTTCTTAAGACTTGATCCATGTCTATACCTGCCACTTATACCCATTCCCCCACACACCACCCAACTGACATTCCTTGCTGGTTCTTTATTGCATAAAGGGCATTACGCTTTCTAACTCCTGCAAGCCCACACTGTATGTCGTTAGTCAAGCCTAGCCAGTCAGTCAAAGCATACCTATACGCAGTATCAAATGCGAGTGACTTATCGCAATATCGCAAACAAACCAAATGGGCCATAACTCGCCAGGGGTACTGGGTTTCTATCTGCACTGCACCAAATGCACCTCAGACCCTGTGTTAAAACAATGGGGGAATCCATGGGCGATCTGGTAGCCTCTCTATATGGGTCAGATTTTCAGAAAATGTACAATTGGCAGCTGTACACATTTAGTAAATTCTGCAAAATTAAGCTGAAATTTGGGCAATGCTAGGTAAACTCGAGTATATTCGGCATTGCATTGATTCTAGCAATCTGTTTGGTTAGGTTGAACTGTATTTTGAACTCTATTTTCGTCTGAAATTTGGGTTATTTGAGAAGATGGGCGAAGTTGAATTGTACATTTTCTGAAAATCTGACCCACATACAAGACATGGTAAAACGATGCCATAGTTATGGCCTATTGCACTTGGTGAGATGCTATTATGTTAGATGGAATGGCTGAATTAGGAACTGCCTTTGTTGGAGCAATCTGTGGATGCTATTACTTGGTACCCATTGTGCTGTCACGACTACTTTATCCTCCTTTACAAATATAGGTATTGCGTAACATTATACGGTGAATATTAAAATTATGTAGAATATCATTTAGGACCATAAGTCACTAAGCTTCACGATAGGGGGAGCCACTAACCATAGAGTCCATAGGTCGCCACCATGACTCTAGGATAATGAATATTCATGAGAAGCATCATTGGATAGCCATGGCTTAATATGTAAGGTTACGCCTTATTGAATAACCAGGTATAATGACAATGATTGGGTAATACGCAGTACATGTATTTCCATGTATAAATACTGATGTTTTAGCCATTTTTGCAATTTATGTCTAATATATCTTCAATACACTCTATCACTAGCCTTGGAGATATTCCATACATATCAGGGATAATCAATGTACAGGGTAATGGTGGAGTTGTACCAGCCCGTTAAAGCTGCACTCTCAACTAACATCCGCCAAAAACGGAACATTTTCCAAAAGTCATTTGACCAAAGTTATGGAGGATTTTATCAAGTCGTTTTTTGCTACAGGGCTTTTAAAACGGCCTCATTTGTATATTTCTATCTATAAAAATCTATAAAAATCGCTAAATTGCTAATTTTCCAACCCATCTAAAAGTCATTTAACCAGATTCTGTCTGGAGGTTTTTGCTACAGGGCTTTTAAAACGGCCTCATTTGTATTTGAACCTGCCCGAATCACTTCCTATGGTGACTTCACTTATTATCGCTCACCGGCAGCCGATTCACTTCCAATTTGTTATGGTTAATGAATTAAATATAGATATAATTGGAAAGAGCCACTATTACTTGGCATCCATTGTGCTCGTCAATGTACAGGGGATGGTGGAGTTGCACCAGGCTGGTAAAGCTGCACTCTCAGTTCACGTCCGCCAGAAACTATTTTCTATTAATCTAAAAATTGCAATTGTGGGTGTTGCCGAAGACAAATTAACCAACAAAGATACAGAGGAGTGTTTAGTCTTAATATTTTCCTGCCTTAGTGAACAGCTGGTAAAGGACATATTTGATGTGTTACAGAAAAATGAGTCCCAAGTAGAAAAAAATGGCTTTTGAGATATTATCACATTTGAAAAGATGAGATCAAGGGGATTCCAATGATAGTAAACAGTAGGATACTTAATTAGTATTTATATATATCAATCTTAAATTTGATATTGTTGTTTTTTAAAAATATTTCTGCTTGGAACATTACTGGTAGAGTTGTACCAGTCCGTTGAAGCTGCACTCTCAGCTAACACCTGCCAGAAACTAAACATTTTCTACTTTTCCTTCCATTTTTTTCCAACCCATTTAAAACTGATTTGACCAAAGTTTTCAAGGATTTAGTCCAGTCGTTTTTTGTTACCGGTTTCTAAAACATCCTCAGTTGTATTTGGAGGACCCGCCCATATCATTTCCTATGGTGATTTCCCTTCTTATTATCACTCACCGGTGGCCATTTTCTTTCAGCCGATTCACTTCCAACTCTTATATAGTGGCCTAAACAGATCAAAGTTGTAGTAATATTGGCAAATCCAGTCCTATAAGTCATAATATGAGTAAATCTGGTGAGCTTTGTTTTATCGTAATATTTAGCTGAGAATGCAGCTTCAATGTGGAAAATGCTTCAAGAATAGAACATCTCTGAAAAGGGATTTGTCCCTCCCAACATTCCTACAAAGTGATCTTGTGAATAACACACACTGAAAAACATCAATGTCTGAACTTGTGACTCATTTTCCTGTAACACATCACATTTAAGGAATGTATTCCCTGATACAGACAATGCTAATTTGTAATCATTCCTACCTAAACAAGGGAAAATAGCTTTGCAAGAATCATTTTAAAGAACGTGGTACACTTGTTATTTGGTATGCCTGGAAATGGCAGTAAGGCAAAAAGATTGAATTACATCCGGTTACTAGCTAGATTTCATATCTACAAAAAGGGGTTGTTTTTTAATGACGAGATGTGTTTTTTCGACTTTTTAAGAGATTTTTTTTTTTTGACAAATTTTTAATTTTAAATTTAAAGCAAAACCTGAGAGTGAGGGACCGAGACAGAGATTGTATATTTAGATGGAGATCGCTGGGTCCGCAGGTTCTTTGTTGAGAGATTGAATAAAAGATATGTTTTGTAAGACAACAAAAAGAAGAAAAATAGCTTAGCAAGAAACATTTAAAGTAAGGATTTCCCATGCAACAGGGCCAGGCCTCTAGAGAGAGTGTGTAGGTAGGCAGATAAGTTATAGCGCCCCCTAACGCCTTATTTTATCACCTCGCTGATCTTCCTATTACCACCTTGGGATAACCTTGGGATAACAAGCACCAGCAGCTTATGGATCAGATTTCCAGAAAATATACAATTGGCAGCTGTACACATTTAGTAAATTCTGCTAAATTAGGCTACAATTTGGTCAATACTAGGTAAATACGAGTATATTTGGAATTGCATTGATTCTAGCAATCTGTCTGGTTAGGTTGAACTGTATTTCGAACTTTATTCTCGCCTGAAATTTGGGTTATTTGAGATGATTGGTGAAGGTGAACTCTACATTTTCTGAGAATCTGACCCTTATACACAGCTCCCTATATAGGAGGCTTTATTTTACTAATAAACACTTCCCTCTGAACCCCCTCCCCCTGTCTTACCTCTCCCTAGAGCGGAGTGCAGCTCGTTAGAAAGTTAATGTATCCTGGTTAGAGGGTTATAGCAGGTTATAGTGGTCATCTGGAGTATAGCCTTTCCAGCCTCTCACCTTTCCATTCTCTTCTTCTCTTATGGGTCAGATTTTCAGAAAATGTACAATCCGCCTTCACCAATCGTCTCAAGTAACCCACATTTAAGACAAAGATTAGCTTCAAAATGCAGTTTAACATAACAGAACTGATACTATAAATCAATGCGACACCAAATATACTCGGATATACCCAGTATTCTTCATTTTCCAGCTAAATTTAGCCGGATTTACTAAATGTGTGGAGCTGCCAATCTTTACATTTGCTGAACATCTGACCCTTATAGAGGTACCTCTGGCAAAAGGGCCTGTTCATGACTATTGTCTCAGGAGTAGGCAATTACAAAGGTAATGTTATACTTCAATATTTAGTTTAAGAGCCATTTTTCCATTGACAAATTTGGCAAATCATTTTCCAGCGAATATTTTTTTTATTACAAATAAAGGCCAATACATTTATATATTTTGACAAAGACGTGTGAACGTCGACCCTGTTGATGTCTTGGCGCTTTGCCTTTACTGACTGAAGGTCTTGTGACCTTGTGTCTAAGGTCGCTGAGTTGCTATTGTCCGGGGTTTGTTTGAGGGGGATACTGCCTAGAGATAATGTTGTCCTTAGGGCCTAAGTTCCGGCTATGGGGTATAGGGCTGGGGATATTATCTAGAGGGGGATTTTGACATGGGGATTTTGTCCATGAGATATTGACTGTGGGATATAGTTGGAGGATTGTGTCCTAGAGACCAATAAAATGAGTTTTATCTCATATATACATTACCATAAACTACTAATAAGTAAAACAACCAATTTAATCAATATATATGGTTTACATTCAAGTAATTTCAGCAATCCTATCTATCTTATTTCTACATGATACCCAGCTCCAACAAATATATGTATACACTAACATCGAAAAGTGTTCTATACTCTCCTCTTCTCTCTTGTACGATACCGTTATATTAGACTTTATATAATCACTTGTCAAAAACAATGGCACCTTATAAGGGCTTTTCTTTCAATGGAAAATTACAAATAGTATTGTGTTCTGATGTAAGTAATGAGCTTTAGCTTATCATCTTACATCATAATCACAGCTGACACACAGAATTTCACTATTGGAGAAGAGTTTTAATTCCACTGTTGCTTGTTCGACTAATCCATTGATAGACTAGTGAATTACTCGGGATGCAATAGCTTTAGGTACGAAATGGTCAAACAAATGAATGCAAAACATTTTCATCCTTGATTAATTTGAGAAGGGATTAGTAGGTGGGTTTATCTACACTCAGATATTATAGATCAGAGCTGTCGGGATTCCTTCAGCTACCACACGTTCTCACCCTACACAACCTCTTGAATTTAATTGAAAAAATGTTTATTTGCCAAAGATTACAAGAGTTGACAAAAGGGTGTACAGGCTTCTAGAATAAACCCAGCTCTTCCAGCCATTACCTTTATAGACCCGATTTGGGTCTCCCAGTGAATCCTATGATTTTATTTCCAGTCCTGCATGGTTTATGTTTTTGAAATAACATCAACCAGGATTGGAAACGAAATCCTAGGATTCATCAGGAGACCCAAATCGGGGGACAATCGGGGGCCAAATCGGCTGTGTGTGTGCAGGGTCTACGCCTCAGCCCTCATAAAACAATCGCTATCCTCCCCTCTCCCAATCCCACGACTAATGCCCGACCAAGGCTTTTTGTTCCAGTTGCCTCATTAATTCTCGTAATTGGCAATAATCCAACACTAAAATTAACCGTCACTGAGCGTCCGATTATGTAATAATAGCGTCCGGAGAAATGTCCCATTTATTGCAAGGTCCTAAAGTTTGAAATGAGTCATCAATACTAGGCTAAAGATGGGAGCAGAGGGAAAACAAGTAATTTTAAAATTACTCTAGAGACTTTGAAAGTGATTCCAAAATATCTTGATTCTGATTCAACCTCATTGTATCATGTATTATTTACACCATATAGCACAAATAAACATTTTGTCTTCAGGATTCAATTTGCGTTTTCCATAACAAATGGTGACCTGAAAGAATAATAGTGCTCTTAAAAATGCCTTATTAGCTATACATGCGGAAATCAGACATACTTAATTCTTTTTGCACAAACGTCAAAGTTCTACATAACATTATTCAAACATGTCAATCATTTTAGCATTGTTACGCTAAATTTCAGACGAAAATAAAGTTCAAAATACAGTTCAACCTAACCAAACAGATTGCTAGAATCAATGCAATGTCGAATATACTCAAATTTACCTAGTATTGACCAAATTGCAGCCGAATTTAGCAAAACTTACTAAATGTGTACAGCTGCCAATTGTACATTTTCTGAAAATCTGACCCTTGTGGCACTGTTCTGTTAGGAATTAGGGTAAGATTTTCAGAAAATGTACAGTTGGCAGCTGTACACATTTAGTAAATTCTGCTAAATAAGGCTTAGGTAAATTTGAGTATATTCGGCATTGCATCGATTCTAGCAATCTGTTAGGTTAGGTTGAACTGTATTTGTACATTTTGTACATTTTCTGAAAATCTGACCCATATAAGGGAGTTGTTGGGGCTACACTTAAACTGAAAAACATGTGGCTGTCTTTGCCTACCTACATTAAAGCATAGTTGATATTCATTGTTGAACTCAGACTGTTCCCCAGTAAATGGCTAATTGAGCCTGATAGCTAAATGTCTGAATCTAGAGGAGGGCCATTAGATGACTGGCCTGATCCTAATGAATACTCAAACCTGGAACAAGAATTCAAATAGATAGAATTGATATTGCGCACTTTCTATCTTTAATTGCCTCTCAGCCGAATTTGTTATCTTCACGCCAGACAGACGCAGGGAAAATAGGGGACTTGCATAGCTGCCATTTGAGTCACAAGTCGCAAGTCGCAAAATTGATATTTTTCAAAGTGATTTATTCACAAGATCTCTTTATTGAAATGTTCTGATTATTACAGGGTTTAGCGGGTATAGTCATATAAGTCCATGTAACAAATTTCAGGACATTGTATCAAATATATCTTTGCGTTTTGAAGGCCTTTATATGGGGTATATTTAGTTACTTTACTGGTAATTACCCATCCGGAAACTTATTTTTCAAACATAGAAATATCAAACTAAAAATATAGAAATACATATTAGGCGTCCTAGTGTTTAGTATCATTGGAATCGGCTTGATCCCCTCTTTTCAAATATATATGGTGATATCTCAAAATCCATATTCTCAAAATCCATATTTTGCGACTTATGACTCAATTCCCTAAAACGGATCACATTTTGAATCTTGATTCGTATGGGATTATGGGACTAATGGTAAAGTGTACAATCTATAGAAAACATATTACGTTCCGCATGTGATATTTATCAGGGCTCTAATATCAATACCCGTTGGACACATTCTCACTGGGGCACCGCATTTTGATGCACAACAAGTAATGCGTCAAAATGCACTTCCCCACAAGTTGTTTCATAAACACTTGACGCACTGTTTCATAGGCTACAGGTAGCGGATCAGGAGGCACTACTAATTAGTGCGTCAAAACACAGTAATAACATGTGTGTCATAACACAATAGGCCTATAGAATAACCTTGATCAATGCAGTATATTATTATGTGCATCAAAATGCACATTTATGTATTAAATATTCAGCTCATTTTAGGGATATTTTCATCAAGTTATGATTTCTTT
The DNA here is from genome assembly GCA_942159475.1 of Sthenelais limicola. Taxonomy (NCBI): domain Eukaryota; kingdom Metazoa; phylum Annelida; class Polychaeta; order Phyllodocida; family Sigalionidae; genus Sthenelais; species Sthenelais limicola. The sequence continues at coordinate 8,713,547 of OW804095.1, read as the reverse complement.
CTGTGAATATTCAGATTGAACAAAAATTCAATTTAGACTTGCTGAGGAAACCCAGTAATTGAACAATAACCACTGGTATCCTTAGAAAGACATCCGTTTATTTGTCATTTTGCCTACAGAGAATGTCCACATGAGTGTGGGTTCATCATTCTCTCCCTGTTCAAAGTAGGTTGTTGGTTGTGAAGTTGGCAGACTCATTGGGAGTACACTACATACAGATGTAAATGATAGGGGGTGTTTTGAGTATACACCCTCTACAATATCACACAAATGATAACACAGACAAAATATATAAGAATATCACCGAAAACAATTCAAGATATATGATGGTTAATTCCAATCGTGCATAAATGTCACAATATTACATGGGTAGAGCTTTTAATGTAAAAGAATTAGTAATATTGACCGGCTTGCTTGTAGCGCCCTCCAGTGTTATAAATGGACAATGGTTATTGTTTGGTTTAGCATAGAGGGGTTTCTAAAATGTAGGAAGGGAGAGGTGGGTGTAATGAGCGACAGGTGAGTGTGAAATGCCAGCTATATGTGAGCGAAGTGTCAGCTACACCTTGGGCCCAGACAAAGCTTTATATCGCCGATGGGCAGCAGGGATGGCTTAGAACAGTAACCCAAACTAAGCTATGCCAGTATGGCTGTCTGAATGTAGATTTGCTGTGCGTTTTGATGCACTGTCAAAGGAGCACTGAGAAAGATTTCAGTATATAATACTAAATCAATTGTGATGTGTTTCGGGGAAATGAGTCACAAGTCGCAAAATTGATATTTTTCAAAGTGTTTTTCTCACAAGATCTCTTAATTGAAATGTTCTGATTTTGAGGGGGTGTAGCAGTTATAGTTATATGAATCCATGTAACAAATTTGAGGACATTGTATTAAATATATCCTTGTGTTTTGACTCATTTACCTAAAACGGACCGCAATATTGAACATTATTAGATTAATCTCCAAAACTATATCCTTCTTTGTTATAATGGTTCATGACGAGTTTGTAGGAGTGCTATGTAAAATGTAAATTTAAGGTTATTCTGATAGGAATGAGTAGTAGAAAAACAACCCAATGGCAGGATTATTCGAAATTTTGAGTTCTAGACAGTTTTTTTTCACAATTAGCCAAGAAATATAGCTATATATGCCTTTAAGTAATTTTACTTATCAAATTAAAAGGTATGGTGATTGACAGTGTGTGCAGTACGCAGTCACGCACTATGCCCCTCTAGGAAAGCTTGCAGCTTGACCAGTGAGTGGACTGCTTTTTATTTGCGGGTCGCACTGGGGCATACACTTTACATAGGGCTAACAAGCTGTGAAGCAGAATGGGTGTGCGCATAGGGTATCCATGTGTTTTACATGGTTTTATGACACAAAATTTCATACTTCCCATCATGCATTTGGGTTTTACAAATCATTTACACCAGTTATGATATTGGTGAGAATATTCTTTCATTTTTCGATAAAAATGTTGCTTAATATTATGATTTAGGCTGTATCTATCCCTGCATGCACTGAAATAAACATGCGCAGTGGCACATGCAAATCCCCTATTCTCTCATGATTCCAAGCTGTCTAGCCATTGGCTGAATCCTTCCTACTTTCTTATCTCCACCCGTGAAGAGGTGGAGAGAGTCTGGGGATTAGGAGAGGGTGTTAAATGAAGGAGAGAGGACGAGGGGATGGGGGAACGGTGGATGATAGTTGGAACTAATCAATTTCATGGAATTATTTCACTATAGCCACAAGGTGCAGTTGATTCTGCTCTTTTGGTTCTTTTGGTTTATGTTCTATGTTAATGTGATAAACGGTAGGTATGTATTGGCAAGTGAAAAGTATTCAATTGTATATTGTTTATTTTTGAAAATAGTACATTATAATAAATATGAGATAAATTACTCCGGAAGTGGGTCGGCCCTCTTCTGTGGCAGCCATAGCTCTTCAAGAGGGTCCCTTAGACTAGAGTTTATAAGATATAGAGGTATAAAGTGACTAGTTACCTATTCTACTGCAATGGGATGCACTAGCTATACTATATCAAGGTGAGACCCATGGTTACGGGGTTTCCTTGTGTATATGTTTTGCATGTACTATAGATAAATGGGACAGTAAACAATGATTGTAACTGGTAATTTACTCTGAAATGGAGTAGATTACCTCTGCCTGTATTTGGCAATTGAAAGGACGCACCTAAAATAGACCAACATTTCGCCCAAATCCTCAACCTTCTAATCTGGAGTCCATCGCACTACCACCTGCGCCTTGGTCGTATTCAGGTATTTTGCTTTTATTTTGGGGTTTGTTGATACATTACTATCAGGCATTTCAACCAGGCTGTGTGGTCCTTGCCAGTTGTGGAATTTAAATCTGAGGGAGCAGTAACTTGTGACCATAACGTGCTGCCCTCAGTGCATGTTGAAGGGATGTAAAGTACAAGCGAGGCAGGAGGTACATCCGGACATATATACCCTGTCCCATCCAGATGATATCACTTAACCAATTATGATATTAAAGAGGAGTCTGGGACTTTCCCTAACCAACCGACTTGTTGTGTCTGGGAGGCCCATCGGCTGGCGGCACGGTTTGAAATTGGAGTTTTAAACTCTTAAATACACTAAATATAATACATTAATGCTCCCGGGTATTCATTACAATTATATTAATCTAGAACATGGTTGGAATACCTAAACCTTAATCATTACACCTAAACCGTAGTCATTGTACCTAAACCTTAATCATTACATCTATATCATCAGATCTGAAGCAGGCAGATACCTCCATTATTACACACATGAGCAGTTAGAAAGTTGCAGTTTGGGGGTGCAGTTTGGCTGATCCAAACTGTTCACGTGATCAGTTCAGGCCTCCATGGTTACATGTGCCTAAATGATGCGATCTCATTGGCATAGCGTATGCCTGACCTACAAACCTGAAACAAATGTCATCGTCCCCGACCGTGTAACTTAGGCCTACAAGTTGCAGTGAATTGAGCTTCCTCGAGCAGAAATTTAGGCTTCTGATGTGTCTCAGTTGAAACCCTCCATCGTGCCATTTGCTATAAGTGCTGCACATAAGGCTATGTCCCGGTGGCAGTCTCATGTCATTAACGTGTTACCTATAATGCACTACAACATGACTGGGATATTGTCAGCTTGAGTTACTCACCTGCTCCCAATGCCTCCCCCTTGAGTCACTCCTACTCTTCACCTTACGTAAATCCACACCTTGCTTCCTCACAAATAGATTGTGGCAGAGGAATCTATCGCTGGCCTCCAATGGCCTTCTTCAAGGTTATTTCTGAAAGGAAGAGGAGAACAGGGTTAATTATATTGTTAAATGTCTTTGGATGAGCAATATAATTTGTCTTTTTGTGGTCCATTGTTTGTGTATACAAGAGATCTAGGCATTATTAAAGTATATGGATGTTTAAGAGATCCTGCAACTAAAACAGCATGATTAAAGCATTTTGGTCAAAAGACTTCCAGATGGGCAGCGAAATCGAAGAGTAAATTTGGTGATTTCTTTTTCTGCTGCAAATGTAGCTTCAGCTGAATGGTTTTAGAGCAAAACCTTGCCATTGCAAAATCCCAGCAGCCCAAACCCCACCAGAGCAAAACTCCACAAGCTCAAAACCCGCCAGCCCAAAACCCCACCAGCCCAAAACCCCACCAGAGCAAAACCCCACCAGCCCAAAACAGAATACCACTTGACCAAATCGCACCATTCCAGAACCCCATCAGACAAACAATAAGTTGAGACAATATTATACTAGTTAACAAATTTATGATAAATCAAAGACCACAGGCATCCCCGCCTCAACCACCACCTGTACAATCTCCAATACGTGTCTGCCCAATAAAAATATGGGAAAAAAAATATTGCGACCACAATATATAAACCTAATATGTGATGTATTTCAGGAAAATGAGTCATAAGTCGCATAATTTGTATTTTCAAAATGATTTATTCACAAGATCTATTTGTTGGAATGTTTTGATCTATGGGTTATTTAGTCCCTGTGGTACCATGAATACATGTACTAAATTTCAAGACAGTTCTTTAAATATATCTATGCATTTTTTTTTCTTTTTTTTTTCTTTTAAATTAATGGGTGGCAAGCTTCAGACTATTAAGTTTTTCTGTTCACAGAAGGTAAGATGCATGTGTAATTTACTCATCATGAGCTTCTATGCATTTCATGCAAGGTTATCCTATAGAGTATATTTAGCTACTTTACTAGTAACTGTCCATCCAAAAATATTGCAAACAATTTTTTAAAAATAAAAATATAGAACTTAGAATATAGAAATGCTTATTAGATGTCCTAGTGTTTACTATCATTTAAATCAGCTTGATCTCTTTTCAAATATATTGATATCTCAAAATCCATATTTGCGACTTACGACGCATTTTCCTAAAACGGATCACATATAACGTGGTCTGGAAGTGAGAACCTTTAATTTGTGTGAATGCAATCATTATCATTATTTGACCAAAACTCGATGCCCTGGGTGTAGGTGAGGGAGGGTGGGGTTGCTAAAATAATGCACGAATTCATTGAGAAATATCCGTTGGGGTGTATAGGCTTATTTAATAGGAAAAGAGTTAATTCCACTAATGGAAGAGTTTAATTTATATGTTGGCTTCTAAAACGCCATAAATTAATTTTTATGGAGGTTGTGCTTCTTGATGCTTCTTTATATTCTCTTTTTTCTCCACCTGCCACCTCACCTCCATTAACCCTCCTCCCTCTATTAGGGAAGGTGGGAGAGACGGTGGGGCGGGAAGATAAGAGAGGGAAAACTTAATAATTTAGGTCAGATTTTCAGAAAATGTACAATTGGCAGCTGTACACATTTAGTAAATTCTGCAAAATAAGGCCGCAATTTGGTCAATACTAGGTAAATTCGAGAATATTCGGCATTGCATTGATTCTAGCAATATGTTTGGTTAGGTTGAACTGTATTTTGAACTTTATTTTCGTCTGAAATTTGGGTTATTTGAGAAGATTGGCGAAGTTGAATTGTACATTTTCTGAAAATCTGACCAAATTACGAGCTTATTGTGGACAAAACTCCAGGACGTTATTGTTACTTTCTCTGAAATAACTTACTATACTGCCCCTCCACACTCCACACTGCTACTATACACCCAAAAGGGGACTTGCATGTCTCACTGCGCATGTCTACTGCACTGCATGCTGGGATGGATTCTGTTGAAATCTGACATACAAATATTTGGCAACATTTTTATCCAAAATTGCAAGAATGTTCTCACCAATATCAGAGTTTGTAGAAATGATCTATGAAAACCAAATGCATGATGGGAAAGATGAGGACTTGTGTCATGGGAACATGTATAACACATGGATATTGACATTAGATCATTGATACACATTCCATGCTGAACATGACATGTTTTGTATAGGTTATATATATAGTACCATTAGTCCCATAATTCCATGCGAATCAAGATTCAAAATGGCGGCTGGCTTGATGACATAGTAATAGAGGGTGTTAAATTCTCCTGCATAAGTATGTTTGAAGACTCTTAATTACTGCCTTGAACATCTTATCTTGTGACTATAACCACCTTAGGCAGAGACTAAAAGGATTAATAACCTCCATTTGGGGCCTCTTGGTGCACTGTTGGTGAATAAGCAATGCACCAGCAGTACTTCAATGTTGGTTATAAATCCTTTAATAATAGCATTGTTACTGTTCGAGCACGGATATTAGATATAGCTGTAAGTAATTATTGTATTTCCTGGACTAATTGGCCGATTATCCAATGGGAAATTTGTTGTAAAGAATACCCCTCGGCATCGACTGAAACATACCTGAAGTATAAGTAATGTTTTTCCTGAATAAAGAATATCAAAATCTCAATGTTATCCTTAGTACAGTAGACGTCTACATATTCCTATTGCCACTAATTACTGTTGTACCACCACAGCTGTTCTCAGCATTGATCAAATTATATATGCTAAGGCAAGTGAAAGGCAGGGTTCATGCTGTAGGAGTCGACGATGCTATAGTCTACATGTATTGTACATTGCATATCTCTCAATTGAGACTAACATAGATCAAAAGAAACTAAAATATTGCTGATATTTGGGTATCATCTTTATCCATGCAAACACTAGTTTACCTCTAATTCTTTTCAGATATGAAGCTTGTAGGTTTGTGTTCATGTTTTAATGGTAATTTCCGGGCTTTGGTGGAGGTGGCATTATATACCGTTACAAAGGAAATAGTTCCCATTTCCGCCAATTTTATATTTATAAATAAAACGGCAGTTTGGTGGTAATAAAGGCTGTTTGGTGGTAATAATATATCATCATTGAAGCGCTTAAGAAGAGATTATGCGCGAGGAACATAGCAGCTAAGTACAACCCTACCATAGGAAAAGCCTTCACGGGCTGGGGGAAAAATAGGTTGTAAACAGATGGTCGAAGGTTATAAGAGGCAAAGGTTATTGATAGTGATTCAAAAAACTAGTAAGCTCCCCCCAAATGATAAAAGAATAGTGTGTTAACAAAGCATTGGAAAGTATAATATTTCGGATTTTGAGCGATGCAATGCTTAGAACTGTATATGTCCAGATGGCAGTGAATAATAAAGATGTATGTGCAAAAAAGGGATAAAGTGACATTACACATTTATAAAGTTGCAGCTCGGAGATAGATGGGTCTATTTGACCTAATCAGAATATTAATACAATTGATTCAAACAAATAATCTGCTTAACCCCAGCAACCCCCTATGAACAGATGCATAGATCTATGCACCACCAGCACCACATTATACCCTCCTCCAGCACCACCTTAATCTCCTGCCATTTTCCTCCAGTGTGCCACCACTTTAGACCAGCGACCCCTACAGTTAGTGGAGAACATCTCCTCCCTGAGACAGATCAATTAGCCTTTCTCTACCTTTCTCCATTTAGTTTAATGAGTGACACTAGCGCCCTCACCGCACAAACCGGCCGGTGTTGTCATTAACCAGGCAGTAGTACTGGTGTTATTTACTGTATTTATCAAGCTTTGTGTTCAACATGGTTATACTCGACTATTCGCTACTTTGGCGCTATTTTGAAATTAGTGTTCATTTTGTGCAATATTCCTTTTTCAGTGGAGGTGATGAAGTCCATTAAGTTCTTCAATAACAGAATAATTCAACATCAACACCAAATTTCAAGATAGTGTATTAAATATATTCATACATTTTTAAGGTCATCCGATACAACATATTTAGCTACTTTACTAGTAATTGTCCTCCCAGAAATATTGCAAATTTCTTTTCAAATATCAATTATAAAATATAGAAACACTTTATGTTTACTTCCATTGGAATCCGCTTCATCTAATCTGTTAGAATATGTTAATATCTCAAAATCCATATTATATACAGGTTAACTAACGAGTTGGTTGAAGGAGCGTGAATATTGCACGAGTTACGTAGCAACGAATACAATATTCTAAGCGACTGAAACCAACGAGGTAGTTAACAGATTTATTATACATGCTTTCAATCATCAAAATAGAAACAAAATCGAGTCATAAATTTGAATTTTACCGATAATAATAGCAAAAAAACAGATTGGTTGCCATGACAACACCACGTAAATCACTAGTGAAATACGCAATATGCGTAACTCACTCTAGATACGTTGTTTTCAGAGCAATGCGTGTATAATAAATAGGGATATCACATCGTCGAATTTTCCGAAATGTCGGCGACGAATTTTGCCTGTTTGCGCCGTTTTTTACCTATAGTGGAGTTCCGCTATAAGGCGAGAGCTCATTATTACTTTGCTGCTCATAGACACTGCAATGTACTACGCACTATGAGAAATAAAAAGAACCACACACCATTCAGTCACTTGAATGAACGGGAGGTATACAGCAATAGACAAAGCAATGGTTGGAAACACAATAGTCCTAGAAAGCTTCTCATAAGCTTCTCCTATTTTAATTTCACGCTAATCAACTAACTGTAGAGATTGTTCCTGAAGCTATCTAATCAGGTTCTTTAATCACAGTCTCCCTACAAGGCTCTAATTGCTATGACAGCTCCCCAGGCTCCTCAGCTTTTATTATCTTTTCTTATCTTTAACTTTACCTCCTCCTCCCAGAGAGCGATAATCTAATAAGTCTTGAATCCCTTGCATTATGAAGAGTGACAATTCTATAACAAATGTCATTGTTAGTTTTGAAGCTAGGGGAAGGTGGAATAAAGAACTTTAATACATTAGATGTAATGATTCCGACTGACAGAATTGTCACTTGTGTATTAGTTCTAAATTGTGATGTGTTTCAGGAAAGTCGCAAAATGGATATTCTTCAATGAGTTATTCATAGAATATCTCTGTTAGAATGTTCTCACCTTTGGGTCCTTAGCGCTGCTAGATATTATCTGAATGTATTCTGTATTGTATTCATTCAATAAATCTGTCTGGTTGCATTGAACTTTATTCTGAACCTGATTTTCGTCTTATGTTTGGGTTATTTGAGGGGATTGGTGAAGGCCAATTGTACATTTTCTGGAAACTTGAGCCATATTGTGGATAAATAAGTTGATTAAAAGGGCTTGGATATCAACACTTCCAGATCGCGAAACCAATCTGCAAAATGAGTGAGTTTCACTGAACCAAAGTTGACAAGTCAAGGCTACCCAATCAGTCTTTTTACTGTGTCAGAGAGAGAAATAGTTGTCCGTGTTGAAAGCTTTATTGTTTATTTTATTCTAAATAATGTGCTAGGTGTCAGTAACTCATATTGAATGTGTTGGCTTCCAACAGCTTTGTTATAAATGTGATCCGTTTTAAGAAAATGAGTCATAAGTCGCAAAATATGGATTTTGAGACATCACCATAGGAGGAGATCAAGCTGATTCCAATGAATCTAAACATTAATCTTTCTAGTTAAATATTTTTATTTTTGAAAAAAAACCAAAACATTGCAAGATTTCTGGGTGGATAATTACCAGTAAAGTAGCTAAATATACCCAATAGGATGATTTAAGAAACGCAGTGATATAATTAATAAACTGTCCTGAAATTTGGTAAATGTATTCATACAACCACAAGGACTAGACACTCCAAAAATGCGACAATTTTGCGACTTATGACTCATTTTCCTGGAACACATCACATATTCGAACCACATTCTGAGTTGACATCTGAAATCTCTACAGGAAATAACAGATTTGCTGGAAGGTTAATATGCTAATGCTGTCATCCCCATCATATGTGATGTGTTTCAGGGAAATGAGGCACAAGTTGCAAATTGATATTTTCCAGAGTATATTGTCCACAAGATCTCTTTGTTGGAATGTTTCTCATTTGATGCTCCAAGTCATATAAACAATGTACCAAATTTCAGGAAATGTCCACCATGTAATATTGGAAACTTATTTTTTTCAAAACTAAATATATCAGACATAAAATATATAGATACTTCTTAGATGCCCTTCATGTTTACCATCATTGGATAAGGAATACGACATTTACTAGTAAAGTAGCTGAATATACTCTATCATGTGACCTTAGAAATACATGGATATATTTAATACACGGCCTCGCAACTTGGTAAATGTATTTATTTATAAATGCTACAAGAAGCGTTAAGCACCCCCAAAATGAAAACATTCCTACAAAGAGATCTTGTGAATAAATCACTTTGAGAAATATCAATTCTGCGAATTGTGACTCATTTTCATGTAAAACATCACATATATTGAAACGAGGAGCAAGATCTCGAGGTGACTAAGAAATGAAAGGTGAATAGTCAGGGGTCAGATTTTCAGAAAATGTACACTTGACCTTCACCAATCCTCTCAAGTTCAAGACGAAAATCAGGTTCAAAATACAGTTCAACATAAGCAGACAGATTCATTGAATGAATATAATACAGATACACTCAGATACACCCAGTATTTACCATTTTTCACTCTAATTTTGCAAAATTTGAGAGATGTGTAGAACTGTAGATTACGCATTTTCTGAAAATCTGACCCTATTAAGGGTAGTCTGATATATGAAGTATAAATAAGGTGGTTAATTTTCCAGATTCAATATAGACAATCCTTTTTTCTTTTTTTGATTTTCATTTCAAGCCAATAAACAAATTTAAACAATTGTTACAAAAAACGCACTATCCCCCAGGGAAGTTTTCATGCAGTGCCCATTTTTCAATCTATTAATATCATGACTCGAAGATTTCACTCCGTCTCCATTCTATTTCGATAAAAAAAAACTACTTCTCTTAAAATCAGCTACAGACAGAACAATAAAGTAACAATTACTACTAAAACTTCAGTCATATTAAGACTACATTCTCACAATGCTCCGGTAACATAGGTCATATCAATTAGAAACACATTAAATAAAACAGATATAAGTATAAACATGTTTAGCTTTTTCAGAAAGAGTTCAGTAGCTTCACAGAGACCCTTACAACCTTGCCAATCGAAGATTCTAGAACAACTAAAATGTATTCTGTTAAAATTCTCATCTAGATTAATATTTCATTACATTTTTAATGATTCATGGCAATTTACAACAATTCTCTCTGTCGATTAGCAAATTTTAAATGTAATTGATCGTTAGTTGATCTCTCAATTATTGCCTATTTCTCGCCCCATATGTTTCCAAGCGACTGTTCCAGGCCAAGATAATGACATGGGATTAATGCTTTATATCTTGTTGTCTAAAATTCTGCCCAAGATTTCTCAAGGCCTGCTGCTGTTTCCGCGGAGAGATTAGAACAAAACCTGGGCGATATTGAGGGCGATTATAACATGGTGTATTGTTATGTTGTCAGACAACGGCTTTCAATTTTCCCATTGTAACATTTGTGAATACTGAAGAGGTGGTGTTGAGGGAAAGAGGGGGGGGGGGGAGGGGCAGGGGCAGAAATGGTATAAAGGACCCCGTTTCTCCTTCAATTTGAAAACGTTTTGCAGTTTTCAATCACAATTGTGAATGTAAATGGGAAAAATAGAAAAATGCAGGATACATTCAGTATGTTATACAGGAAAATAAGTCACAAGTCGCAATAAAATTAATTTTGAGATATCATATTTGAAAAGGTGAGATCAAACCGATTCCAACGATGGTAAACATTAGGACATCTACTTCTTTATCTTATGTTTAATATTTTTTCTTTTTTTTTAAAAAAGAAGTTTTACAATATTTCTGGGTGTGCAATTAACAGCAATGTAATCAAATGTACTCCTCCGAAACGCAAGAATATATTTGATACACTGTCTTGAAATTTGGTACATGTATTCATAGGACATACAGCGCTGAGCCCCCAAAATTAAAACATTCCACCAAAGACATCTTGTGAAATAAATCAATTTAGAAAATACCATCTTTGCGACTTGTGAGTCATTGTCCTGAAACACATCACAATATTCTCGCTGCTTGCAGGTCATTGCAGAAGCAGATGGTTTTTACCAGCCACTTGCCACGATCACACTACTCACCAGTAATAAACATCCTCCATGATTACTCTCTACATAAAACACACCATACTTCACTGGCAATTAATCTCTCCTCCGTGAGTTCTCTCTATTGAATGGATTGATGCTGCACTGATAAACGAATAGGTCCTAAGGGCCTCTTATCAAGAGCAAGAGCTGTTAATAGTCATGCGATTATGATTGTTTTATTCGGTGTTAGATCACATATTTTACCAGGTTTCAGTTTTCACAGCTGGTTTACCCCATCTTTACGTGCGACTTTTGATAGGTGCATTAGTGATCATGTGATTATATCAGATGTTCTGATTAGATAAACAGTTCTTCTTGCCTGCTTTGCCAGTACATCAGTAAAAACCTGCAGTGTATTAAAGCAGCTTGAAAACATCTGACCGTTTCAGGGCCATCTCCACTTCAATAACGATGGTCACCTAGTATAAGTGGGGTCTTCACTGGGCGATTAGAACCTGAGGTTGTAGTGCTTCTCTGGGTGTCTATGCGCTGAGGGACAACCCAAGGCGCTAGCCGAGGGTTGTTCCATTAACGTACTTACGTCACAGTGATCGCATCTCGCAGAGTACGCTCACACTGCTTGCCTGACCTAGATTGCCATATATAGACCTATGACCTATATAGTCCTATGACCTATATAGACTTATAAACAAAGCCAAGCATGACGTGCTGTGCAGGTAGACTTCCTAGCGGGAGGCCAGATTACTGAGACATCGCCTCATTGGGAGACACAAAAACTTAACACAGTTGCTGAAACATATATTTAAGAGATTTGCCTGATTCAGATTTTAATTAACTGCGTCACTTGCTCAAAAGCCACCCGAAACCATGCTAGGTTGAACAAGGTCCCACCCGCGTATCAACATCCACCGGAAGTCAGGGGTTTCCTCACTCCCACAACAAACCAGTTCCATTCCCTCCCGCCAAATACCCACCGTACAACGGAAGTCTACACACCTACAACCCTACCGCAGATCCCAACAATCCGAGACTAATGGCTGCTGTATAAGCTCTACGGTGGTTCTGTTGGTGGAGAGGAGTGATGATGTCCTCCCTTTATGGTTGACTGGCCACCTCGCCACTCCTCTCCACATATAGAACCAACACAACATGATTACAAAGGTTTACCACAGAGCATGACTTACTGCATGGCTTACTGCATAGCTTACCAATTGCTCACTGCAGAGCATACCACATAGCTTACCGCATAGCTTACTGCATTGTTAGACGCGATTTGATCAGATTCTGGGGGGTATTTTCTTACCTATAGACCACCTGTGTATCGACGGAAGTACCTGAAGTGTGGACTATAGAACGGCAGTGTTAAAACTCCATAGAGGATGGCGCCACCTGGCGGAGTTAAGTGGTAAACTTCCCGCGCACTTAATACCTGTTTTGCGAGGCATATTTGATTAAAATAAATAATTGTACAGGTTGGTAAACTTTCTATTTTGGTATTAATAAGTTGATCTGATCAAATCGCGTCTAAAAGCACTATTACCCCTCTGTTTGGTGATTTGTTGTGGTCTGTGTGGTCATAGACACTCTCGGGCAAGCCCTCGAGTGTCTATGACCACCCAGACCACAACAAACCACCAAACAGAGGGGTAATAATGCTATACTTACTGCATTGCTTACTGCAGAGCTTATCGCAGAGCTTACCAAAACCAGTGGAGACGCCCCTTTACAAAACCATGTTATAACTTGATTTACCCCAACATGCATTTAGTACCAATTATGCAATTATGTCGAGTTGGAGGCATTTTGTGTCATTGATTGCAGAAAGGGGAAAATATTTTTAAGAGTGTGATACTATTAACATGAGCAACACTAATGAATGCCTCACAAGGTTTAGTTACTTTGCTTCTTGGACATGTGACAAACAGGTGCTATGCCTTATTCCTTTTGAATAATATATCAGCAACATGACCTTTATGAATGTACCCGCAACCAGTGAAATGAACAAACAACCTTTGTCAATGAATCACAATTGTCCTGTAAATAAGCGTTGCATGGATAATAATAGCGGTAGGTTTTATATATTTCTTTGTATTTTGTGATGGATACTTGATGAGTCGTGGGCCTGCATGTGCAAAACCGTTTTCACTGAAAATAAACAGAAGCTTAGTACTGCCACCCAACACTCTAGTCTGCAGATTCTATAATTCCCAGAACTCACTTTTCTCACTTAATTTGATCTTAGCCTCTCTAATTCCTTCACCAATTGAAAAGGAATGATATCAATAACTAAATGTTTAAGTTTAAAAGAAAACCAAGCCCCAGATTAGTGAAATTCTTTTAAAAAGTTGAATTGAGACAAATGTAAAAAGGCTGTCTGCTCTGGAACTCGATCTTACAATGTGCCATTTTGAAGTCTAACACTCTAACCACTTGACTATAGATGACTATGGGGACATGTGTATACACACTACATGTACACCCACTGATTCATCACATTTCAGGTTTACTTTAATTCCCCATTCTCCTCATGGTGATTGAGGAGAATGGGGAATATGAATTATTTATGAAGGCCCCTGTGTTAGATGCATGCCATTCAATGATTCAAATTAATCATGAAATGATATCTTGCTTCTATTACTATAACTATCTCCTAATTACTATGTAATTTTGAAGAAAGTTTGATCAATAAGCAACGAAGCTCTATGGATACATTGTTACACAGAGCATAAAGCATGTAAATAATGTTTCAGAATCTAAAAATGAATCCAGTAATAGTTTATATAGTTAGAAATGATTATGAATGATGTATGTTTATAACTCTGTTACATATTAAGACTTGTATTATAATGATTTAACAAAGGAGTATATATGTTGCGTGGCCAGTCAGGAAAGCCTGCGAGTGAGCAGAGGGCTGTACCTATTCGGATTTACCCCAATACTATGTAACTGTAATAACTTGATTTGAATAAAAGTATTTATAATAATAATAACATACAAATGCAGGAGTCTCTAGCTCCACACACTCACTGGATGAACTTTATTGGCAAAAAATAGATATAATTACGTATATTAAATATAATATATATTGATGCATGTTGGTCTATTGCCACACTAACTTAATAAAATCCAAATAAAACAACAATCAAGTTTATTATGCTCTCTCATCAATTACATCAATTATTTAAACCAGCCTCCCCGATATACAGCGAGCCCCCTTCCCTCTACTTAATAAAATCCGTCAGTATAAATATTACCATTTCTCTTTACATTCTCTTTTCTAATCAAAGACTTTTTTGGAATTAGGTGTATACAACGTACAATATGCATCCAAGGTCGCAGCTGCCAGCTTGTATTGTACATGAGAGAGAGACTGGGTACATTAAAAATAACAATTTTATATTTTATTAAGCGCTTGTTTGCACCGCTGCATCGGAATGCTTTGCCGCATGCGTTTACCCAGCCATAGAGAGCTATTAAAGTGGACATATAATCCTTTCCTTAGCCTCTACACCAGGTCCCAGGTGCTAGTGTGAGCTCCAGCTGTATTCATAGCTATCAACCAGACATTACTATTGTCTTTTCTCCATTCTTTTCCTTAACTGAGGAGTAGGAGCGAGTTATATGTGGGTCAGATTTCCAGAAAATATACAATTCACATTCACCAATCTTCTCAAATAACCCGGATTTTAGACAAAAACAAAGTCCAAAGTACAGTTCAACCTAACCAAACATATTGCTAGAATCAATGCAATGCCGAATTTGCTCGAATTTACCTGGTATTGACCAAATTGCAGCCAAATCTAGCAGAACTTACTAAATATGTAGAGCTGCCAATTTTATATTTTCTGAAAACCTGACCCCTATACATTAAGCTAAGGTTTTAACATGTACATAAATAGCACATTTAAACAAACATAATCGATAACATTGCCTTTTTAATTAAGCATTTTTTTTTAATAAAAAAAACCCTTAATGATGTGTAGAAAAATAAATCTTATAAATAAAGAGTTTTATAAAGCATGCTATGCCACTTCTAGATTCATTACTATTGTCTTTTCTCCATTCTTTTCCTTAACTGAGGAGTAGAAACGAGTTATATATGGGTGAGATTTTCAGAAAATGTACAATTCAACTTCTCCAATCTTCTCAAATAACCCGGATTTTAGACAAAAACAAAGTCCAAAATACAGTTCAACCTAACCAAACATATTGCTAGAATCAATGCAATGCCAAATATACTCGAATTTACCTGGTATTGACCAAATTGCAGCCAAATCTAGCAGAACTTACTAAATGTGTAGAGCTGCGAATTTTATATTTTGAATATTTTGAATTTTTTATTTTGAAAATCTGACCCATATATATTAAACAAAGGTTTCAACATGTACATAAATAGCATATCTGAACAAATATAACCAAGAACATTGCCTTTTTATTTAAGTATTTTTTATTAAAAAAATTCAATCTTGTAAATAAAGACTTTTATAGAGCACGCTAAGCAGGTAAAATAACTAAATAACTAAAATTCTAAATCGGTGATTTTATTATTAGGGATTGTACCAATAATATAGAGTGGTCCTGGGTAAGACCATAAAGTGCCTTTCTGTCTCTTTTCTCTGTCTCTCTGTCCCTTTTTCTCTATCTCCATTTCCTGGGTATGATCATAAACTGCCTCCCTCTCAGCTCTCCCGCCCTTGATATAACCATATTAAATGTGTTGATAAGGGCGTAAAGCAACCAATCTCACTCACTCCAAAAATATGCAGTCTTTTCCCATTGAGAACAGTCTCAACCAAGAGCACCCAAGGCTGAGAGCTCAATCTGGACAAGTCCTAATCACATGTCACTGGCCGCAATTACACGTTTATTTATAGACTTTAAGATAAAGAACCCTAATTTCCTTATCAGGGGAGGAGAAAATAGGGTTCGGCTGGAGACCATTTACAGAAAAATGTAATGAGTGTCTCACAGGGACTTGGCAATGGGCCAAACCACCAAGTTATAAACATTTGGTCTATTGCAGAATTTCCCAAAATATTGTAAAAAAACAACCTGACAAATTTGAAATATTAACTATAACTATTATGAACTCCACCTTGGATTCATTTGAATATATATTGTAAATTAAATAATTCTGTGACACATAATGTATTATAACATGTTATTTACTACTAGAATCATGATTAGCTGCTATTGTATAGTTTAGTGATTTTGTTTTGGGGGCTTTGTATGTACATATTCTGACATAATTATAGATATATGGACTCAGTGATTCAAATTCTTTTGTTTTGGTTGGAGTTTTATTTGCGTGTATTTCTCCTCCTTCTCCAGTTGCAGGAATACTTCTGTTTTTTACATATGGACTGTAAAGCTGAGTATGTTGTCAAATTACTGAAAATATTAAAACAAATTATGATTTTCCTAATTTTTGCTGATATCTCGCCTTCACAAACTGCCATTGTTCAAATGCTAAAATACATCTGAGACTGAATTAAACGTAAGAAATCAGTTAACCTCAGTCAAGAACTGAAGTTCTAAAACGTCCTCATTTGTATATATTTGGAGGACCAGCCCGAATCCTTTTCTATGGTAAATTCACTTAGTATCGCTTAACAGTGGCAGTTTTTGCTCGACATTGATACATTTAGTCCTATTTAGACCCAGTTTGGTCAGATTCCGGGGTGTATTTTTGTCACAATAGACCACGGGAACTTCCGGTAAGGAATGGGGGTTATAGACGTCGAAAGAACTGGTATGTCATAATATGAAAAAATTTTAACTTTGTCATAATAGCTGGGAATGCAGCTTTAAAGGTAATAAATCCGATGAATACATTTAGTCTTTCAGGCATTACTTGGGCACATAAACCCCAAGTGTACATGTACTGGGTCTATGACCCTTATATACCATTCCCTCCTTACCGAGAGAACCTTAATGAGTTGCACTATCTCCTTACCTCCCAGCCTACCACCATCATTCAGCTCGTGTAATCAACCCTTAATTGGTATCATTCTTAAATCACTTGTGTAATTGATTTTGGAAGGAATATTAATTCGGTTACAATGGGTTGGAAATATAGGCTTACACACCAGAGGAAGGAGGGTAATTATTCCCAACAGCTTGAGAAAGTAGTTCCAGTGACTAAAAAATAGCTCCTTTAACAAAAATTAAAAAAATGAAATAAAAAAATAGCTCCTCCTACTGAAGTGCAGATTGTTTTATTTCTAAATGCTTATTCGACAAATGCGCTGACAAAAGAAATTACAATCATAGATACTAGTCACGTTTATAAATGACACTCAACTTAATCATTTTACTTCTTTTAACATATTTTACACCAGTACAATCTCTGTCGGTTTACCCTCATATTACAATTTCATTCATTATCGTTTCCCTATAATTTAAAGCAATTCCAAACCCCGTCTTTTGGGGGAGGAGAGATAGCAGATGTACCGGTCAACCTTTGTAAAGATGACAGCAATTCACTTGCCATCCCACCCCACTAAAACCACTAAAACCCAGTACTAGGGCGGGAAGAATACAAAATCCTGAGTTGAATAAGATATTCCCCCATAATCTATAATTGCAGAAACATGTTGCGAGAAAAACAGTGAGGGCGTGGCATGGTTCCATTTAGCGCAAAGTATTGTAATGCTTAGCAGAGGACATAGCGTCAAGGCATGACGTGTTCCTATGATAATGCTGCCCTACTTTCAGAATAGCCAATGAAAACGCAGAAGGATAAACTGGGTCATCTGTTTCTTCCCTAGGGAGGAATGAGAACTGTTTCTTCCCGCTCACTTGCATATACATAGCAAGTCTATACAAAGTCTATGGACACGCCATTCCAGAGGTGAAATAAAATTGGTTTTCCTAGGAGTATATTTAACTACTTTACTAGTGATTGTCCATCAAGAAATATCGCTTTTTCACTTTTTCTCAACATTTTTCATGCATGACAAGAGTATGAAAGTACTTATCAAATGTCCTACTGTTTACCATCTTTCTATGTTCGATAGAGTCACAAAGTTATTATATTATTATCCAAAATATCTGTAACTTAACTCTCAGTTTGCTGTATTATGTAAAAAAAATTCTAATAATTCAGGCTCCCCTGAGAATATTTGTGCTTCTTGTATGAAAATGTCGAAGTTCCTGAATAAAATATTTTTAAATCTAATCTAATCATTGGAATCATTGCTTGATCTCATCTTTTCAAATATTCTGATATCTCAACATTCATTTTTTGGGCTTGTGACTCATTTGTTTTAACACATCACGGTATGGCAACAACTTGCATAAATTAGGCTGCAATTTGGTCAATACTAGGTAAATTCGAGTATATTCGGTATTGCATTGATTCTAGCAATCTGTTTGGTTAGGCTGAACTATATTTTGAACTTGATTTTCGTCTGAAATTTGGATTATTTGAGAGGATTAATGAAGTTGAATTGTACATTTTCTGAAGATCTATCCCATACATTCCCAAGTGGAACCTATCTGTTACCAACAGCCTGGATATTAACATCTCCTCAACCACCGTTAAATTTAAACTTTTTCCTATTGCAAAAGAGAAAAACCATGGCTCCTATTTACCCTTGACAGGCTCTCATTCTTCTCTAGCTGGGAGAATTAATCATTTCCTACCCATAGTATGATCGATTCATCTGTCAGACCTCCCAGGCTGCTTCACAGACAAATGCATTTAAAGGGTTACTGAAAATATAATATGAACTATTACTGCCTATACCGATGATTCATCACTGTCCAAAGCACTTGATTATGTGTTCTTTTTTGTTTGATAAAGTCTATTCAGCGTTATACTGTTTATATATAATCTTTGCAGAGATCACTGATGTAAGTAGCCTTTATAATATTCAAGCTGCATTCTCAGCTATTACGAGAAAACAAATCTTACCAAATTCACTCAAATTATGACTGATCGACTGGATTTATCAATATTCTGCTGTTGTATATATATTTGAACTAGAATTTGAAGTCTAATCACCGAGACAAAACTGCCGCCGGTGAGCGATAATAAGTGAAGTCATTGTATGAAAGGCTTTGGGCGGGTCCTCCAAATACAAATGAGGATATTTTAGAAGCCCTTTAGCAAAAACAAACAGACACAATCCTCCAAAACTTTGGTCAAATGACTTCGGAATAGAATGGAACAAGAAGTAGAAAATGTTCAGTTTTTCTCTGACGTTAGCTGAGCGTGCATGTTTAATGGGATAGGTCAGTATTATTCGTATTATAATCATCGCCCTATTCCACTGCAGTTGCAGAATGTCATAATAAGTCATAATATGAGTTAATATTTTAATTTTGTTTGTCATATTAGTTTAGAATGTAGCTTTAAGTATAAAATATTCTCGTAATTAATAAATATAGTATTATTCTCTGTTAGATAACTTGTAAAACAACTGTTAAAAGGCTTAAAATTGTATCACCTCATTCGCATACCTGTATCGAAATTATGCTTTTTTAATTAAGTCTCATGAGATTATCATGAGTTTTGTTTGTCATAATAGCTGAGAATGTAACTTTAAGTCAATTTAGCGGTGACTCCAGCTTTAAGGGACTGTTCCCACTGCAGGCTTGTTACTGTACTGTTACATAATAAGTCATATGAGTTAATATTTTAAGTTTTATTTGAAGCTTCAAGTCAATTTAGCTGGGACAGCAGCTTTAAGGGACTGTTTCCACTGAAGGCATGTTACTGTACTGTTACTGTATGGCTGCTGTATGATGTACTCATTGATGTGATGCCATCTCCGCCACATTTAGCCTCCAAGCAAGACAAGTCTGGCACCAGCTGTCCCATAAAAAGTGTACCTAGTTGGGTTATCTGTTGTACTGTCTTTAACCAGTGGGTTCCCGTTTAAAGGCACATTCTCAGCTATTACCAACCACTGAAGAAGGAGACAACCCATCTCCGAAACATGTGTGGTCGTGAATGAATAAACAACAACACAAAAACTTTATCTCTCAGTGTCTTATTGGGTACTGTGTCTATCTTATACCATCCTGTTATTACCAACAAAAACGAATTCCTTCATATTAGTTTTTTTTTAAAGATTTTTTTTATTCTTGGGTTGCTGACTCCCCTTTTCGGGGTTAGTTCTGCCGGTCCAAGATGTAATTATGACTAATAAGACTGGATTCATCAATATTCTGCTGCAGTTATATGTTTAAATACAATTTTTTTTAGTTGAATCAACTGAGAGAAAACGGGTGCCAATGAGCGATAATAAGTGAAGTCTTCATAGGAAAGGATGTGGGTGGGTCCTCCTAATACAAATGAGGACGTTTTAAAACAACTGGACAAAATTATTACTTTGTTCTCATCTTTGGAGCAAAGAGGGAAATTCTTTTTAACAGGTCTTGCAGGTACAGGTCAGATGTTTCATACTTCGTCTACCTATCATTTCTTTTTGTTGTTGTTTTCAACCACATTAACAAATAATTTGTTAAAAAATCACTAATCAACTGCCGTTTTCTCTACACCAATTCGCCGATTCTTGAACAAACATATAGCAGCAGCGGAATTCACTCATTGATAACTTCCGCCCTATTTAAAAGTCACTAGCAATGTACCCACCCTCTCCTACACTTCCCCCTCTCTCTCTTTTCCCTCAACCTCTTCTGTCTCTCATACCTTTTACCCCTCCCCTCCCCTCTCCAATAGGGGAGTTGCATGTCTCCCTGCGCATGTCTACTGCAGTGCATGCTGGGATAGATTCAGTTCAAATCTACATAGAAATATTTAGCAAGAATTTCATGGAAAATTGCAAGAATATTCTCACTAATATCAGAGCTTGTGTAAATGATCTATACAAACCAAATGCATGATGGGAAAGATGAAGTTGTGTGTTAAAGAAACATGTAAAACACATGGATATTGACATTAGAATACTGATAAATATCCCAAGCTAAAGATACTATGTTTTCTATAGATTTTATATTGTACCATTACTCCCATAATGCCATGCGAATCAAGATTCAAAATGGCGGCTATGCAAATCCCTTATTCCCCCACCCTCTTCCTCACTCTCCCTCTCCCCGTTTTCGGACCTGTACGGGGCAATAAAACAGCTGGGAAAATCACACATTCCCAGAACATGCCTGACAAAGAAACCCTTCTTGAGCTTTATATATTAGATAATATGTGTAAATTTGGTAAGAGGTGTTTTGTTGAGAATGCGGCTTTAAGTAAAACAGTGGCCATTTGTGATCCGTTTTAAGAAAATGAGTCATAAGTCGCAAAATATGGATTTTGAGATATCACCATAGTATAGGAGGAGATCAAGCTGATTCCAATGAATGTAAACATTAAGGACATCTAATAAATACTTTTATCTTTCTAGTTAAATATTTTTATTTTTGAAAAAAAAAAAACATTGCAAGATTTCTGGGTGGATAATTACCAGTAAAGTAGCTAAATATACTCAATAGGATGATTTAAGAAACGCAGTGATATAATTAATAAACTGTCCTGAAATTTGGTAAATGTATTCATACAACCACAAGGACTAGACACTCCAAAAATGCGACATATTTGCGACTTATGACTCATTTTCCTGGAACACATCACATTTACATTCACACACTGATATATCTCCCATGCTCAACATAACATATTTTCATTGGCTTTCACCCTGTGATACAACTCCCTCACAATTCCATGTGGGTTGAGTTTTTATTTGTTTTAAAAAAAACACATTTAAGTCTCTTTAGCATCATTTACTGATTTACTGATATCTCATCGATGACGATATATTTGTAACTTAGCTTCCTTAGCAAAACCTTTTTCTGTAATTAAGGCTGTCCTGAGAATATTTGTACTGTCTGTATGAAAATGTTCAATGTCCTGAATAAAATATTTTTAAATCAATCTAAAACCATTTTGATAGAAAACTGACAATTTTATGTCTCACCACTGCCCTGTAAGCTTTCCCTATAGGACATTCCCCTCACTTCCTTTACCACTCTTCCACTTGTACTGACATTGAGTCTATTGGTGTATAATGTTGCCTTCCACCCTGTCACCTTCAGTACCGCTATATTCCCCTCCACTCATCAATAGCACGCTACACACGAGTCGGCCACGAATGACTCTGAAAAGGTACAATCGGCAGATCTACACATTTAATAAAGTCTGCTAAGTTAGACTGAAAATTGGTCAATATTGGATTTATCTAAGTATATTTGGTATTGCCTTGATTCAAAGAAGCTGTTCAGTTATGTTGAACTGAATTTTGAACCTCATCTTTGTCTTACATTTGGGTTATTTGAGAGTTTATTCATCTGTTTGAAATCTAGGAAAAACTGGGAAAATATTCATTTTCCCCACATACTTCAATACTAAACTTTGGTGGTCCTTAAAATGAACAGAATATATGGTGAGATCATACATACATTAGTTACTTGAACTCCCGCCTTCAGCAGTGCATATGACAGTGGTTTATCCCTTTAAAGCTGTATTCTCAGTTATTACGAATTTGGTCTTTATATGACCTATAGGTCTCAAGTCCAATAACCTGCCGCTGTTGTATGATTATACACAAATTTTAAAACGAACTCTAGTGAGCGATAATAAGTGAAATCACAGCAGCAAATTATTTTTTATTTATTAGGTGATATAGATTGGGACTTTAATGAAGAAGAACCAGTAGGATGAAATCTTTTTTTTTAAATAAAAATATTGGCCATACATACAGATAACTTCAGATTTGTAGCAAAAACAGTACAGAACAAAAAGTAGAAAATATTTTTCTCTATATATTAACTTTGCATCTGAATGATAATCTCGAGCAACTAAAGCTTCTAGGGCTTCATATAGTATTGACTATTCTAACATAATCCCATCATTTAACGAGTGTACATACATCCAGAGCCTGGTCCATCTAGAGGCCGGCTGATGTGTATATTATCGCCCGGAACAAGGCATCAAGTTCCTATACTACTACTATACTAAAGCAGCATTAAGTTTCTATACTACTACTATACTATAGCTGTGAATGGGGTTCATTGACTTGGATGAACCAACACTTGATATACAGCCATATATTAGGTCAGTCTACATTCTCAAAACTAGTGACATGATTGATTTCAATATACACTGTTTGGAATAGTGTAATTCTTTGTTGTATATATATAGTTAGATTCCACTAGAATATTGCAGTTAAATGAATTATTGGAGTACCTTGATTTTAGTTCTGTAAAATTTTGTTTTCTCAAACTCGGAAATATCCAGATGTTCAATTTTCGATATTGTACTACTACTATAATCAATAGTCACGGCATTTCCTCCATTTTAATGTTGATGGCTTTTGTCGACATTGACACAATTAAATTTATTCTGCTGTTTTACAATGGCAATTGTGATGTGTTTCAGGAAAATGAGTCATAAGTCGCAAAATTGATATTTTTCAAAGGGTTTTTTTCACAAGATGTGTTTATTGAAATGTTCTGATCTTTAGACCGTTTATAACTTATGGTCATATGAATCCATGCATCAAATTTCGGGACATGGTATTAAATATATTAAATATATTCTTGTGTTTTGAAGGCCTTCGTATGGAGTATATTTAGTTACTTTATTGGTAAATTACCCATCCAGAAACATTGCACACTTTTTTTTTTCAAAAATAAAAATATCAAACTTAAAATACAGAAATACTTATTAGGTTTCCTAGTGTTTACTATCATTAGAATCGGCTTGATCTCCTCTTTTCAGATATGGTGATATCTCAAAATCCATATTTTGCGACTTATGACTCATTTTCCTAAAACGGATCACAATTAGTCTATGCGCATTGTATAACCGGGAGTAGAACTAGTGCTTTATCCACAGGACTTGTTTTATGACGTCACGTCTAAAGGAAGTAGAGGGCACATATAATAACGCTCCAAACTCGGTTCTTTAAGTGGTTATAGAAAGGTGTAATAGTCTGATTTGCTATATATCTAAAAAGTCCTGCCCTAGAATGCTATTATTAAAAAAATTATCGAGGATTCTGAAAGTTGAAGTTAAAAGAGAGCAATATTGAAAAGAGTGGGAATTTTGTGTTAAGCGACCCCCCCCCCCCCCACCCCCCTTAAATTAACCATAACTCAGTCCTTACTGAATACACCATTCTATACGAATGCGCTGCATGGTCACAGCAAGCATAAGGGCTAGTCATGTATAAAGATTGCATAGGGGCAAGTATACAGATTGCTAGGATCATAAATCTTAACATTCTCATAATAGGGTTGACGGATCTCATTTATGGGCTTATATTCACAGCTGTTATGCTTCATTTATAGTGTCAGGATTGTACATGAACCAGGCGAAGAAATGGTTCTATTAAAGTCTACCATCTCCAGTTAACTAGTAAGGAAAAAACATAGTTTGTAAAACATTCATCCACATTTTGTTCTGTGGCACAGCAAATATACTCAAATATATTTACTATAATCATTTAAGAGCTTTCTTACAAGAACACCTGATGATGTTAGTGCTTTCCTGAATGCTTGTGTAGAATAAAATAATGACCACAAAAATTCAGGGTTTATTTCCTAATCCTTAACGACCAACATCATTTACCACACCGGCCCACCCGATATACCACGATCTTCTCCCACTCCACTTACTTTCTTACAAGATATCATACAACGAACCCACAATATATTTAGAATATAGCATTAAATGTCTATGCCACACTGACGTCCCTTTTGATAAAACCTTATAAATTCACTATTTCCATGTAACAGAAAAATGTAATTGACGGGCAGGCCTATATGTAAGTCACATAGAGCGTGAGGAATATGTGAGTTTTTGCCTTATGTCATTATGTACATTAGCCGCAAATTGAGACAGTCATGCATAAGCAGCTATTAAGCATCATGCAGATATAGGGCAATTGATATGACATGTGTCAGAGGCAATCCCATTCAAGGCAATTGAATTATATCATGTCAAGTGCCATGATGCAAACAACTGACCTTAACTGCAGTTTAATTGTGATAACTGGCCAGTCAATGGCCGTCCTACCTCTACCTGCCTCTACCTGCCCTGGTCCTGGGAAAGACCTTACAAATTTTTAAATTCTGGTTCTAACCAAATCAATAGGCCAGTGAACCGTATAGGGAGGACTTCTCTACCCCTCTCCACCTACAGAATCAGAACAACAACAACATCGATGTCACAATTGGCCCTGAGTGATAACCATATGAAGACCATAAAGACCATAAAGTGCCTTTCTGTCTCGTCTACTTCTACTTCTCTATCTCTATTTCCTGGGTAAGATCATAAACTGCGTCCCTATCAGTTCTCCCGCCCTTGATATAACCTTCAATGAGTTGATAAGGGCGTAAAGCAATCTCACTCACTCCCTATCAGCTCTCCCACCCTTGATATAACCATATTAAATTTGTTGATAAGGGCGTAAAGCAACCAATCTCACTCACTCACTCGCAGCTCTCCCATCCTTGATATAACCATATTAAATTTGTTGATAAGGGCGTAAAGCAACCAATCTCACTCACTCCCTCTCAGCTCTCCCACCCTTGATATAACCTTCAATGTGTTGATAAGGGCGTAAAGCAACCAATCTCACTCACTCACCTCTACCTGCCCTCGCGAGAGTTGCGGGAGAAGCACCTAACTCACCTGCAACATTAAAAAAACATCATTTAAAGAATTGTTATCTTCAGTTCAAACAATATATTACAATATGTTGTAATGAATATACCGGGAAATTTGGCTGAATGGCAAGGTTAAATTGGCTACATTACTATTAATTTTGACTATGCATGAAAATGCGATTGTAGTTTTTTATGAGTCGTATAGGTAGGGTCATGTGGTATGCCAAGGCTATATATTCCTTAGATTAATTGATATTTGTTAATAAAGAATGTGGCAGAGATTTCATTGGGGAATTTAAATCTGAGAGAGAAGTAACTTGACAATAGAGTGCTGCCCTCAGTGCATGGTGAAGGAATGTGAAGTAGGAGCGAGGCAGGAGGTACATACTGACATATATACCCTGTCCCATCCAGCTGGTATCACTCAACCAATAACAATAAAACAAGTGAGGGACTTCCTCCAACCAATGAGAGATTGTGTCTAAGAGGAAACATTGAGCAAGCGGGACGATAGAAGTTTGTAGTTTTAAACTCTTAAAAACTCCAAATGCATGTATTTCATACATAATACTCCAGGTAGTCATTACTGACATACTGACCTAAAAGCATGGTTGAAATTCAAAGATTTCAAACAATTTCCTCGAAAATCATGAACTCAGTGACATTTAAATAACAGAATTATCATTGCTGCACTCAGACCAAAGGAAGGAGGCTGTAGTTTTTTAAAAATAAAAGTAGAATTGTATTTTGGAGTTAAATGATATCTAACAATTAAAGAATGAGATAAATAGGAGGAGTGAGCATATGTGCGATTGTGAGAGTATGAATGGTCTGTAGTGTGTGGCAGGTCATGTAGGGGGCAGCAATAGTTTAATGCTATAGTAATTATTTGAAACACTACAGTACCTATCTAAAAGCAGTAATATTGACTTGCGAATTATACCACTTTCAGTGCAAAAACAAATGCCTTTGGAATGTGACCTGAAAATAGGCGACCAAATCCTTGAAAGGACCAGTTCATACACTTTTCTTGGTTTAAAAATTGACGATGGTTTAAGTTTTACAAGTCATATAAAATCGAAGATTAATCTCGCAAAAAGCAAACTCAAAGCCCTTGCGAGGCTGAGTCACTGCGCAAGTAAGGATACTATTATAATGGTATATAAGGTTGTTATACGCCCCATTATAGAATATGGTGACGTAATTTACATGGTGGCTTCTGATGAATTATTAAAAAAGATACAAACGCTTCAGAACTCAGCGGTCAGGATAATCCTAAGGCTGAGCCAATATACTAACGTAGATAAACAGCAACGAGAGCTGAGACTAGCCCCCCTCCATATACAACGTGAGTCACACCTATTAGATCTGGCGTACCCGCTGAGTTTAAAGAGGGAAATGATTGAGACCAAGAGTTTCAAGCTAAGAAATCATAAGGGCAAAAGATTGTTAAAATCTCTCACGCCTCGCACTGACAAAATAAAAAAATCCATCATTTATAAAGTCCCGGAAGCTTGGAACAATCTTGATCCAAGTGCCCACCAATGTAAAGACCAAAAGGCCTTCCGAACCTACCTGAGAACTGTTTTTCTCCAGGAGGTCTGGGACGGCCTAAAATAATCACCATGGCATATAAATATTGTATTAACTATTAACTGTGTACTAGTCATCTTCAAGGAGACTTTCCATGATTGTTATATCTCGTCATTCTATGCCATGTATGTACCATGAATGTATGTACCATGTCAATGTTATTTTTGTATACTATGTATTTATTTCACATCATACGGCGTATAAAGCCTCTGCCATGATCTTTCATGCTACACAAAGCTAAGTAAGCACACAGTATGTGTTACTCGATACAACATTCGTTAATGTTACTTTTAAGTAATGATAATCACAGGTACTATGAATCTATACATATGTTCTGGCCCGCCTGGAAGACCTGTGTTACAGAGGGTGTCAGCCTTATTTCTGTACGTTGAGAATTTATGGAAATAAAAACTACTATATATATAATAGTCTCTCATAATGCCAATGTATTATGACTTATTAGACCCAGTTTGGTCAGATTCTGGGGTGTATTTTTGTCACAATAGACCACGGCAATCACTTCTGGCAACTTCCGGTAAGGAATGGGGGTTATAGACGTTGAAAGAACTGGTAAATAAAAGTCAGTAAGTGGTAAATAACAGTCAAATCTGACCAAACCGGGTCTAAAAGCACTAATACCCTCGGTTCTGGATGGTCTAAGTGGTCTGTTGCCTGGTGGAAATTCTCAGGGCTAACGCCCCTCGAATTTTCCACCAGGCAACAGACCACTTAGACCATCCAACACTTCAGGTATTAATGCTATAGTAATTATTTGAAACACTACAGTACCTATCTAAAAGCGGTAATATTGACTTGTGAATGACACCACTTTCAGTGCAAACATTACATGCCTATGTAAGCACTATCATAGAGTGCAATAACTGCTTTCAATCAGTAAGGCGAGATATTTATATGGCTATGTAATGCAACACGTGTATCTATGATATTAAATTAATGTTAAGCAGTACTTTAACCTGAAGATGAAAAGGCTACAGATTTCTTTGGTCTTAACAGGTCTTCGGCTTGCAGATGTTGCATAAGCAAGTACTGCCTGAATGCAGGAGGTGATACCTGCCCTAATGTCCATAGATATACACTTATTGGTAATTAAGAACACTGTATAGATCTGTCGTTGTAGTCATTAGTCGCCATATTTCACAGCTGCCATCAACAAGTGTCATCTCTACTCACACTTCCTGCTAACACCGCCACTATAAAAGCCAGCTGTCCAGGGTCAATATTGGCATTATAGTTATCCCATGAATACAGTATTCCCCCACAAAAAATGTGTGTAGCTATAAATTTCATGTATGGTTCATCAATATGAAATTTCGTTAATATAAAACTTTGGGGATTAAATACAATTGTCCTAAAGTATGTATAATTGTCTAGGTGGCATTTAGTAGGAAGTTTGTCCATAGACAATTTGTGGTTTAAAAGGTAACGCGGCAGTTTTTTCATGGCCTTTTTGGTTCTCTTAACCTTAGAAGTATATGCTAATACTTGATAGTGATGGTTTGTAAATTTAAATATTTGGCTTAAGGTCCAACGCTATTTAGTTAAGGAAGCGGGAAAACTCTGTGTTTAAATGGTCTTATGTTTGGCCGTCCCTTTGTCGATGGTGTGAGAAATCCGTGCAGCCAACCTGTATGATGAGTGAGTGAGTGAGATTGGTTGCTTTACGCCCTTATCAACACATTGAAGGTTATGTCAAGGGCGGGAGAGCTGAGAGGGAGGCAGTTTATGGGCTTACCCAGGAAATAGTGATAGAGTAGAAGGGAGAGAGAGACAGAGAAAAGAGAGAAAGGCACTTTATGATCTTACCCAGGAAATAGAGATAGAGAAGAAGGGAGAGAGAGACAGAGAAAAGAGAGAAAGGCACTTTATGATCTTACCCAGGAAATAGAGATAGAGAAGAAGGGAGAGAGAGACAGAGAAAAGAGACAGAAAGGCACTTTATGATCATACCCAGGACCACACTACAATAGAGGATGATGTGAAATATGTAAAAGAAAAAAAAGAAAAAAAGAAGAAGAAAATACCTGATACTGGCACCCAAGAGTTGATAAGAGCAGCTCTTTCTATGTAACAAGAAAATACCAGAAGAATTAAAATAATAATAAAAAAATAATGGAAACAATATATATAATCCTATAGAAGCTATGGTAACAGAATAGGTCTAGGTTACAAGTAGCAACCAGTCATATACTTCCAGGACTGATAGCTTAATGGGATTGTGAAGCACTATACAACAATGGATGAGAGTTACCTCAGGGGCAACTAACTAGAAGATTGGATAGATCATGGAAAAAACATAGTGTAACAGTATCAGCAATGTATTACCAGGCCCATTATGGTCTACTAAACACGGTTACTGGCTGAGATTCTCAGAAAATGTACTATTCAACTTTGCCAATCTTCTCAAATAACCCAAATTTTAGACGAAAACAAAGTTCAAAATACAGTTCAACCTAACCAAACAGATTGCCACAATCAATGCAATGCTGAATATACTCGAATTTACCGAGTATTGACCAAATTGCAGCCTAATTTTGAAGAATGTTCTAAATGTGTAAAGCTGCCAATTGTACATTTTCTGAAACTCTGACCCTATAGGTAACAAATCGTCCCAAGCACAGACCAATTTCCAGTAAAACATGCACCTAATATCCCATGCAAAGTAGGACGAAATGTCAATATGAGAGGCCTGCATACAACCCTACATACAAATATTTGACAAGATTTTTATCGAAAATTGCAAGAATGTTTTCACCAATATCATAGCCGGTTTAAATGATCTGTGAAAACAAAATTCATAACGGGAAAGATAGGGACCTCTGTTATGAAGACATGTATGATATATAGAAAATGACATTAGAGCATTGATAAATAGTACATTGTTAATAAACTTATCCATTATTATTATTCGCCTCCACTTCTCCATGTAGTAGTTCCAGGGGCGGATCCAGGAGGTGGACTCTAGGGGGGGCACAGGCAGTCCTCATTCAGGTCATTTATGTGTGGTGGGAGGGGGCTAATTAGCTCAATTGTTACATATAAAGTTGTTAGCATACCCAAAAATGTCTTTAAAATACATAAGCCCTCTTGATTTTAAATGAATAATTCTGGCAAAATTTTGCTTGTTAAAATTAAAGGTTACACATTTTAAGTTGCTGAGATGAGATGAATGTTACTGTTTATAAGAAAAACTAAAAAGCTGGTTTAAGATAATGACCCAACAGTGTCATAGCCACCATATATGTGGGCATGGTCACCCAGGAAATATTTTTAGAAAATGAGTGCGAGTTGAGCACATTCTAAGGGCTCTGAGCTTCAGATCTAAAACTACTGATGCACTTTGAAAATTACTTATTTTTAAGGCCCTTCAAAACCCTGCCTTGAACTGTCATTAATTGAGTAGGAGAAATATGAATCTATATTTCAGGGTTCTCCTCAGAAACAAATGAGAGTGTAGCTACCATCTAGGGGCCTGCAGGGACATGATCCCCCAGGAATTTTTTAGTACATTGAGTACTGTTTTAATGCATTCTGCTGGTTTTCAGGCCCATCAGGACAATCCTTTAAGGTTCAGAAGGTATATATAATATCAAACTATTTTCACAGTTACCTTAAAGATATGACCAGGGTTCAATGATTCTTAAATACAATAGTAGAGGTTTTCCAAAGAATAAAAAGAGGGAACAGCCCTGGATTTAAAAAAACAGCCCTGGATTAAAAAAAAAATTGACATAGTATAATGTACATCAGGTGAAGTTGCATGAATTTTATATTTTGTACAAAATTAGTAGAAGGAAAAGTTAATTGATAATAGTGATGAACCATTACTTCATACTGCAATTATGAGAATTATAATTTTTTGCTCTAATCTTAAATATTCCCCCAAAAGGATATAACATACAATTCACTTCAACACTATTATTCTGAGAATTTGCAGGGAAAAATTGTATTTGATTTTCTAAATATTTATTTTCCTATCTGGCATGCAATTTAAACGCTGGAGATATTTTGTGTAGTGTAGGAATAATTGCTCCAATGCATTGATGAATTCAAGATTAGGAAAGACTATTGAAATAAAATATTATATGGTTTATTGACATGTAAACAGTGCAATATGTTTAATTAGACTATGGAAATTGTGAAATTAAAAAAATAATCATTGATAGTCCATTGCAGTAATTCTTTTCACTTTGCTCTGATATATCCAGTGATATGAGCATTAGAATGCTTATTTAATATTAGAGTACACCTAGTACTGGACACACTGCATCTTAGTCCAAATGTATTTGGATAACATGATTTGGAGAGGTGACTCAGGCTTCAAAGCAATTTAGCTAGCATACATTCTGTCAGGAACACAATCGGAAACCCCATTTAACATAATAATTTTAATTCATGGGGATACTGTTGCAAAGTATTGGGTCTTTGTATATATGGGTCAGATCTTCTGAAAATGTACAATAGTGAGATCTACACATTTATTAAATTCTGCTAAATTAAGGTGAAAAATGGCCAATACTAGGTATATCCGAGTACATTTGATATCGCCTTGATTCAAACTATCTGTTTGATCTTGTTGAACTGAATTTTGAACCTCACTTTTGTCTTAAATTTGGATTATTTGAGAGGATTGGTGAAGGCAAATTGTACATTTTCTGGCAATTTCACCAATATGTGGTCTTTTGATTTGTTCTGCATTGTTTTGCATTGGAACTATCAAAGTTTTACCTCAAATTATTTTTTATGAGGTGGGGTCTAGGGGGGGCACGTGCCCCCCAGGCCCCCCCCTGGATCCGCCCCTGAGTTCTGAGGGTGAAAGCTGGCGTAGAAGCGACTGCTGCTCAAATTACTACAAAAACTATTCCATGCTGAACCGTAGTATAAAGGGTTGTCTCCACTGGCTGTGGTAAGCTCTGTGGTAAGCCTTGCGATGGTTTGTGCTTGGTCTGGAGGTGGCAAGGAATGATGAGGTCCTATCCACAGGGTTCACTGGCCATGTAGGCAGGACCTCACCTCTCCTCACCAACACAGCACCATCGCAAGGCTTACCGCAGAGCTTACCGCAGCCAGTGGAGACCACCCTTAAGTCTCATAATTCCATGCGAATTAACATTCAAAATGGCAGCTATGCAAGTCCTCTATAGGATTAACATAGACTCGCCATACTCTCGGCCAACATGTGAAAAATAAATTCTCTCTGTTTGAAGTGCGACAGACAGATAACTATTTTATGTCATGACCTTTTTATGCTTTCCTGTCTCGTGATTGGCTGAACATTGAAAGGTGAAAGTGGAGAATAAAAGATCGAGGGCACAGTGTGCTTTTGGATTACTTGTGCCCTGCACTGTCATTAAAAGAACTCAGAATGAACTCCGCAGGTTCATATTTCAATAATCATTGTTAGTGGATGTCACATAAATCTTGAACTATCTTCAGAGAAGGGTCAACTCGTTTCCCTCAGAGGGAATCACTAAAACTGTGATGTGTTCCAGGAAAATGAGTCACAAGTCGCAAAATTGATAATTTTCAAAGTGATTTATTCACAAGATGTCTGTGGGAATATTTATAAAGACTGCACTAAAGACCTTGTTTGTTGTCTGTATATTTGTAATGACCCCCGAAAAACTGTCTTCCTCAACCGGGAATCGAACCACGGATCTCCCGCTATGCGCGCGGACATGCTACCATTACACCACCGAGGTTGACTGATTCTCAAAGGCCACCACTGTAACCAGATTCCTCACTCTAGGGTACTACATATTGGTTAATGTAAACACCACGTGTTCGGATGGTTTTAAGGTGACCTGGCTGGGCCAGGTTAGGACCTCGGATTAAAAAAAACCTAACTGATAGGTTTTCTTTGTTTTCTATACAAAATAAATTTCATTGAGTTCATCTTCACATTACATGATAATTTCATGAAACTCAATTTCGATAAAGGTATACGAAAGAATGTGATATAATTTAAGCCAATTAACAAGGTTGAATGCTTGTCTGGTTTTTATGGACTGTTGAGTTGTGCAAATCTAGAGATCACTACACCTGCATCTATAAGGTGTGTTCCAGGAAAATGAGTCATAAGTCGCAAAAATAATATTTTTCAAAGTGTTTATTTAACAAGATCACTCTATTGGAATGTTCTGATTTTTGAAGAGCTAATCACTTATAGATATATCGATCGGTGTATCAAATTTCAGGACAATGTATGTAATATATCCTTTCGTTTTAAAGGTCCTAATATATGGACTATATTTAGTTACTTTACTGTTTACTACCCCCAGAAATATTGCAAACTTTTTTTTTCCAAAATAAAAATATCAGACTTAAAATCTAGAAATACTTATTGGATTATTAGACTGTTTACTATCATTGGAATCGGCTTTATCTCATCTTTTCAAATATAATGGAATCTCACAATCTATTTTTTGCGACTTATGACTCATTTTCCTGAAACACATCACAAATAAGGTCATCCTATAGAGTCTATGTAGCTATATTACTAATAAATGTCACCCAGAAATATTGTAAACTTTTTATCAAAAATAGAAATATTGAAACTTTCTCTTTTTTTAAATATCAAACTTACAAATTGATATAAAAGTACTTATTAGATGCCCTTCATGTTTACCATCGGCTTGATCTCGTCTAATAATTATGATGATATCTCAAAAGTCATTTTTAGCGACTTGTGACTTATTTTCCTGAAACACGTCACACTTGTGCTATGTTACACTGTAAAGCAACTCTCTAACCTCTGACTAGAACACAATGACAACACACTTCTGAAGTCACTCTGGTCCTTTTGTCTATTTTTATTTCTTTTTCTTTTTTTTAATTTCTCACTATATATAAAGACCAGTATGACAAGAGGCGATGGGGCATGTTCCTGTTTGTGTTACAGAAAGGTGTAATGTTAACTATAAGGCAGGAATACTTGGGACAGCTTAGGACTTCATTTATGATCACTACAAGAGTGAAGTGCTGAAAGTTACTTCCTGAGGTGGCCTTTTATCGCCCACATTGACGTCAAACTCTGAAAGTTAGACTTTGAGCTGACTGGGCAGTTTCCCTTGTAATGAAACAGAGACAGAGTCCAATATGTAATTTTATATTATGTCTAATAGTACTTCTCAATGTTTAATTGTTCGAATATGTACCTAATTGATTTATAATTGATGTCATACATGCTTTGAAAAATTTAAATACCACTTGTATACTTGTAACAAAACAGAATTGTTCAATGGGTTCTACGAGAATAGCATGAATTTGTAATTTGTCCCAATAAAATCTTGGGTTTTTTTTTAAAAAAAAAGGGTTGTTACTACAAATAGACAAATATGTGATGTGTTACAGGGAGATGAGTCACAAGTCGCACATTTGATATTTTTCAATGTGTTTTATTCACAAGATCCTTTTATAGGATTTTTCTCACTCAGAAACTAAATTTACTCTCCATCATAGAGCTGAGAGTTATTTCACTTTAATAATTTCATATTAATTGGCATTGTGATGTAACTGTAAACACTGCAATACAGAATTTATACAAACACAAAAGTTCATACAAATATTCACAGATTTTCAAATAGGCGTGTATAGAACTCCTCTCTCCACAAACCCAAACCTATCGGGAAGTAATAAAATCCATTTTCTGCTCCATCACAGAACTCTATTGACTTTAGAAGGTCCTTCTTCTTCCTTAAACTTTAACATTCTTATCCCGTAGAAGACTTTGTTTTGCAAGAATCAATATTGCCACTCCCAAATGGACAATGTATAAACTTAACCAAGCTTATCTCACGGTAATCCTACACCTTCATGTGGCTCTCTCATCCCGAGGGCCATAAGTTGGTAATGTTCTCCTAAGTACTGAATCCATCTTTTTCTTAGCCCAAGACAAGGCACTTTTATAAGGGTCAGATTTTCAGGAAATGTACAATTCGCCTTCACCAATCCTCTCCAATAGCCCACATTTAAGACATAAATGAGCTTCAAAATGCAGTTTAACATAACAGAACTGATACTTTAAATCAATGCGATACCACATATATACTCAGATATACCCGGTATTCTTCATTGTTCAGCCCAATTTAGGAGAATTTCCTGAATGTATAGAGCTGCCAATTGTACATTTTCTGAAAATCTGACCCATAAAGAGTTCTCTGTATTTGTGCCACCAACTTTGCTCTTACTTTTGCCAATTGCAATTTCCCATTTATTCTCCGTGAGACGCATCCCTAGACGTCTTGTTTGTTTGTAATAGTTCTATTTCCTCTTTATTATACATTATTTATCATATCGTGAAAAATGGACTCCTCTCCTTCTGTGGATTTACATCCACAGCTCCTCCAGGCCGTCCTCTGTTAGTAGGGTGCCAGGACGGGCAGTCACTTCAAACTTACGCCCTTATCAACACATTTAATATGGTTATATCAAGGGCGGGAGAGCTGAGAGTGAGTGAGTGAGTGAGATTGGTTGCTTTACGCCCTTATCAACACATTTAATATGGTTATATCAAGGACGGGAGAGCTGAGAGTGAGTGAGTGAGAGTGGTTGCTTTACGCCCTTATCAACACATTTAATATGGTTATATCAAGGGCGGGAGAGCTGAGAGGGAGTGATTGAGGGAGATTGGTTGCTTTACGCCCTTATCAACACATTTACACTGACATTTAATATGGTTATACCAAGGGCGGGAGAGCTGAGAGGGAGTGAGTGAGATTGGTTGCTTTACGCCCTTATCAACACATTTAATATGGTTATATCAAGGGCGGGAGAGCTGAGAGGGAGTGATTGAGGGAGATTGGTTGCTTTACGCCCTTATCAACACATTTAATATGGTTATACCAAGGGCGGGAGAGCTGAGAGGGAGTGAGTGAGATTGGTTGCTTTACGCCCTTATCAACACATTTAATATGGTTATATCAAGGGCGGGAGAGCTGAGAGGGAGTGATTGAGTGAGATTGGTTGCTTTACGCCCTTATCAACACATTTAATATGGGTTTATCAAGGGCGGGAGAGCTGAGAGGGAGGCAGTGCATGATCATACCCAGGAAATAGAGATGGAGAAGTTTCAAATATAAATGATATTATTGATATCTAAT
Source organism: Sthenelais limicola (assembly GCA_942159475.1). Taxonomy (NCBI): domain Eukaryota; kingdom Metazoa; phylum Annelida; class Polychaeta; order Phyllodocida; family Sigalionidae; genus Sthenelais; species Sthenelais limicola. Next base: position 8,676,737 of record OW804095.1, on the reverse strand, counting down.
AACATTTCAAAATCTTAAATTTCAAAATCTTAAAAGTTGCACTTTCAGTTAACGTTGGCCAAGAACTGAACATTTTGTTCTGCTTGTTCCATCCTTTTCCAACCTATCAAAAAGTTATTTGACCAACATTTTGGAGAATTTTCTCCAGTTGTTTTTGCTAATGGGATTTTGCTAATGTCCTCATTTGTATTTGGAGGAACCACCCAAATCCTTTCCAGTTAGGACTTCACTTATTATCGCTCACCGGCGGCCATTTTTCTCGGCTAATTCGCCTCCAAATTCATGTATAAATATATAACAGCAGCAGAATATTGATGAATTCAGTCTTGCACGTCATAATATGTGCACATTTCGTAAGATTTTCTGAGTAATAACGGAGAAGTCTACTTTAAATTTCCCTTAACCTTTATAACAGAGTGTAATATTGGGAACGTGTGGATAACCTTTGCATTCCACGGTGGAAGGAGCATGTTAAAGGTTGATATAAGTGAATGGTTCCATAATCTTCAGCTTAACACATAATTTCGAAGAATAACCATTTTAAATAACCTCAGCTTAATTGATTTCATGTAAGCAAACATTAGATCCGCCGAGTCAATAAGAAAATAAGATGACAGCAAAGAAAAATGGAATGTATGAATAAATTGATGCTCTACAGATAGGCCATACAAGTTGAACAGGCTCCCTAATACATCTAACTCTCTAACAGTCTTCAAAATATATATAAGATAAAAAATACCAGTAAACAAGTAGGTCTTATGGGTGTAATCTCATAATACTTCAACTATCGCACTATATGATTGTGTAGTAAACCACTCTTAGAGGCCTCGCAACTCCCTCTTATCGTATCTTGAATTGCACTATATACGATTATTCTCTTAGATTAGTCTGAGGGAACTATGAGAGACCTCTGAGAGACCCTTATTTCGCTTAAATGCATGTTTCAGTACAAAAACCCTTGTATCATGAAGACCTTGTTGTTGTTTAAGAGGGTGTTACAAGACCTTTAAAACACAATCTTATCATGTATAGTGCAATGCACCCCTTGTGCAATCATAGTGGCATTTTTCGGTCCCAACGAGATTATAACGGTATTTTGGGCTTTGAATTGGAAGGGTTTCCCTCAGTTTGAAGGGACTCTCTCACCTTTGAGCCTAGACTACTAACATGGAAGGTGGCACGTGCAAACCTCTTATAGGGGACTTGCATGTGCCACTGCGCATGTCTGTACAGTGCATCCTGGGATGGATTCTGATGATAACTGACATGCACATATTTGGCAACATTGTTATCGAAATTTGCCAGAATGTTTTCACCAATATCATAGCTTGTATAAATGATTTATGAAAACCAAATTCATGATGGGAAGGATTGGGACTTGCATCATTGAAGCATGTATAACACATGGATATTAACATCAGAACATTGATAAATATTCTATGCTGAACATGACATGTTTCCTATAGATTTTACACAGTACCAATAGTCCCATAATTCAATTCGAATCCGGATTCAAAATGGCGGCTATGCAAATCCCCTATTGAATGATTGCAAGGTGGAACTGGATTGAAGGGCTCTCTATATGGATAGGTAGCGGGAGTGAGAACTACCTTTTACCGCCCACCCGAGGATAAGTAGTCCCTCCTGAATGGGGCATATTCTGCCGCCATACCGCCGCGCCCCTGTGGGCACCTCTTAGAATTAGATTGGTGAAACATGTCAGGCATGCGCAGTATACCTCTGCCTAACGGAAGTGCGGTAAGAGTTAATAGTTGTGGCGGTGAATGGTGGAGAGAGCTGCGGATGTGTATGAGCTTAATATTGGACGTCTCGTTGTTAACGGAGCAGTTATATAGTAGATGGAATAATAAAAAGGATGAAGCGTTTTTGTAGGCAAATAATTCAACTTCACCATTCAACTTCACCATTCCTCTCAAATAACCCAATTTCAGACGAAAAAAAAAGTCTAAAATACAGTTCAACCTAACCAAACAGAATCAATGCAATGCCGAATATATACTCCAATTTACCTTGCATTAACCAAATTGCAGCCTAATTTAGCAGAATTTACTAAATATGTACAGCTGCACATTTCCTGAATATCTGGCCCTAATAATACCTGCAACTCACAGGACATGGCTTCTAAAACGGCCCCTATTTGTATTTGGATGATCCGCCCAAATCCTGTTCAGTGAAGATTTCACTTATTATCGCTCAACGACGGTTGTTTTTGCTCATGCAGGTGTTTTGGCTTCAACTGCATATGAACATGTAACAGCCGCAGAATATTGATAAATTCAGTCCTATAAGTCATAATATACATATGTAAAGTTGGTGATTAAGGTTTGTTTCATCATAATAGGTGCGAATGCAGCTTTGAGATAACATTGATCTTTGTCAACCAGACTTTCTTTGGTAAATGAACAATAGCCTACTGTCACCATATGGGGTCTGTTACGGGAACATGAGTCAAAGTCGCAAGAAATGGATTTTGAGATATCATCCTATGTAAACAGATGAGATCAAGCCGATTCAAATGAGGGTAAACATTAGTTAATCTTATAAATATCTATGTATCTATTTATGTATGAAAATAAAGTTAAGTGATATTTCTTGCTAGTCAATCACTCCTTATAGAGTAATTTACCACTTAGGATAACCACAGATATGAATAAATACCTTTAATATACAATCTTGAAATGTGGTACATAAAGTCATGCTACGACCAGCGCTAAACACCTCAACAAATGGAAACATTATGATCGAGGCTTCATGTGAAAAGTACATTTGAAAAATATCCTTTTTTGCGACTTGTAACTCATTTTCCAGTGACACCTCACATATGAAGGCTTTTAAGCGACAAAAACAGCCTCAGCCCCCCCCCCCTCCCCCCCCCCCCAACACTGTCCCTTACAATGTCTGCACTTGAATACCACTTGAATACCACGCCACACTTCCATATATGGGCCAGATTTTCAGAAAATGTACAATTGGCAGCTGTACACATTTGGTAAATTCTGCTAAATCGAGCTGCAATTTGGTCAATTTGGTCAAAATTCGAGTACATTCTGCATTGCATTGATTCTAGCAATTTGTTTGGTTAGGCTGAACTGTATTTGAACTCCATTTTCGTCTGAAATTTGGGTTATTTAAGAGAAGTTGTGAAAGGAAATTGTACATTGTCTGAAAATCTGACTCATATAATCCCTCTACCACAGCCCAAGTGTATGGTGGTTGATAGCACGCGTCTGCTTGACTGTAATATATAGCAGCAAGTCATTGTGCCTGCCACTCTCTGCTATTAGTCCCTGTTAGATCATCAAGCTATCAGGATATCCTTTAGTGGGGCTCTTAAGGCAATCTGGTGGTGCGCTTATTTCCCTCATAAACACAGCTCTATATGGGTCAGATCTTTAGAAAATGTACAATTCACCTTCACCAATCCTCTCAAATAACCCAAATTTTAGACGAAAATAAAGTTCAAACTACATTTCAACCTAATCAAACAGATTGCTAGAATCAATGCAATGCCAAATATACTTGAATTTACCTAGTGTTGACCAAATTGCAGCCTAATTTAGCAGAGTTTACTAAATGTGTACAGCTGCCAATTGTACATTTTCTGTAAATCTGACCCATATAAAGTGAGTACAAGGAGGTAACTAGTCCCATTAACCAGTGCACAGAGCCATTTATACTATGTACAATTAGTCGTACACTTTCACTTCATTGCCCTTGTTTTTACTTCTATTCTCACTTGCCCATGGGTGAGATTTTCAGAAAATGTACAATTCGCCTTCAGGAATCCTCTCAAATAACCCACATTTAAGACAAAAATTAGCTTCAAAATGCAGTTTGATATAACAGAACTGATATTTTATATCAATGCAATACCAAATATACTCAGATATTCCCGGTATTCATCATTTTTCAGCCAAATTCAGCACAGTTTCCTAAATGTGTAGATCTGCCAATTGTACATTTTCTGAAAATCTGACCCCCATGCACATGACTTGTCCCTTTTTCCATGTGTTGTGTTTCAGGACAATGAGTCACCAGTCGTGAAACTCATTCCTATCAAAATAATCTATCCACGGGAATCTCAGAATGTTTTCAATTTTGAGGTGTTTAGTACTGCTAGTAGCATGAATAGGTGTACTAATTTTGAAGACTCTATAATTATTGAATATATTATATGTGTTTTTGAGGTCATGCTAAAGAATATATTTAACAACTTCACTAGTGATTGACCATAACAAAATATCCCTAACGTTCTTTTCTTGTATACATACACAAATGTAGAGGTAGGCCCTACAAGTTTTTATCTATCTATAGGATGACTCAACTGAGTCGTGACTAAATGTTCAATAATCTCTTATCTGTCATACTTACTTCCACCTCTCTTCTGGTTAACAATTGGACCTAAATAGTACTCACCTGAAATAGAAAGGAGAATGTGTGAATACTTCAATAAACCAATATGGAAATTGCATAGCCGCCATTTTGAATCTTGACTCACATGTAGTGGCAGCAAAAATTGACCCAAAACTAATGGAAATAAAAGAAAATGTTGATTTGTGCAATAGTTGATATATACCAGAAGACGTCCCTATTATCTATTGTATGATTGTGAATTCTGCATTTATGGAAAGGTAATTATATTCAAAGTACAAATGCATTTAATACAGCATTTATGAATTAAGCCTGGAATGGCGTTCATAATAGGTTGAATTGATACAATTGTGCCCCGTGATAAATTTGTGTCCATAAAGAGCTATCACACCAATCCGTTTTGTGCTAGATTTTCCGTGATAACATTTGTCACGGCTGTCACGGGATGCCACAAATTTTGTGAATTCCCGTGACGGCCGTGACAAAAAAGTTATCACGGAAAAGTTTACATACAATCTCAAAAAAAGTGTTACAGAAAAGTAGTACATAAAAAGTGATACTTCATCAACCCTCACGTCAGAACCTCCAGGATCGTATTTTTAGGTTTGACGCGATAGTGGATATCGTCACTAAAACATCTATGTATCAGTAAAATATATTAGAACTTCTACTTGTTGATGCCTTGATGATTATTGTGACCATTTTATTTCAGCCCCTAGGTATCCTTAATTGTTGTAGCTTTAAACCTAGTTTGGCCCATAGTTACACTCCCTAGGACGATTAAGTTTTGATATAGAAACCAAACAATGTTAAAGGTTGAGACAAAATCGCTTTCACAAATTGGAGTCTGGCCAAGAAGGAACCATGTAAGGTAAAATATTTAAAACAGTTAGTGTTTTATATAGACTTCCTCCATCACCTTGTACTATACGTGTAACACCATTGTCATATAAGTACCCTCAGAAGCCATGTTGAGTAATTGCCCTGGGAATGATAATGTTTCTCGGCAAAGAAAAGTAGTTTCCCAAGAGAGTGTTTAGATATACGTGTATGCACTTGCTAGCGGGTGGTGATAATCCATTGTATGGGTTAATCTCCAGACGCCTACCATTTAATCTTTATAGACGGGTGTCACCTGTAGCAATGACCGTCAAGTGTAATGTGTTACACACAAATGAGTCACAAGTAGCAAATATTATATTTTCTAATGTTTTATATTCACACGTTCCTTCTTCTGGAATGTTCTCAATGTTGGGATGCCTAGCGCTAGTAGTAGCATAAATACAGGTACGGAATCTCGGGACTGTGTATTGAATATATACAGGTTAACTAACGGGTTGGTTGAAGGAGCGTGAATATTGCACGCGTTGCATAGCAACGAGTGCAATATTCTAAGCGACTGAAACCAACCCGTTAGTTAACAGATTTATTATACATGCTTTCAATCATGAAAATGGAAAAAAACCGAGTCATAAATTAGAATTTTACCGGTAATCTTAGCAAAAAAACAGATTGGTTGCCATGTCAACACCATGTAAATCACTAGTGATATACGCACTATGCGTAAATCACTCTAGATACGTTGTTTTCAGAGCAATGCGTGTATAAGCTATGTATATCTTAGGTCATCCTATAGAGTATATACTTTACTATAGTACTAGTAGTAGTACCCCCCAGAAATATTGCAAGCTTTTTAAAAAATAACAATATCAGACTTAAAATATAGAAGTAGTTATTTGATGTCCTGATGTTTACCATCATTAGAATCTGCTTGATCTCATCTTTTCAAATATGGTGATATCTCAAAATAAATTTTTTGCGACTTGCATGCACTGTGACAGACATGCGTAATGGCACATGCAAATCCCCTATTGCGTATCAACATGTACACACCAACAATATATATATTCGTTTTTATTTCCATAATAACATGACAGAAATATGGCAAGCACCGTCTGAAAACCAGATCTTCCGGGTGAGCCCTTATAATTATGATACAGTAAAAGTCATAGGAAGAATATGACATAACAAGTCGCTGGAAAAACAAAGGTTATACCGTTCAGTTTGAAATTACTGCAGCTGAGTTTAACATGATAAATCATGGCTTTTGGCTTTGTATGCCTTGTGATGAGAGAATACATAGTTATACATTATGTGCCCTGTGACAGACACCCATACATTGTACAATAAGCAAGTGTATATAAAACAAGAATAGTATGAGAAAAATCTTTGCAATTCTGACGTTTGTGGCTGGTTTAATCAATTAAATCATTTAAGCCCATCCCAGACCCCTTGAAGAAATACGGTTCTTAGGAAGGTTCTAAACTCCTTCCTATTTTTGCACTTGTGGCCTCTGATTTCAAGGTTGTTCCAGGCCTCTGGATTTCTGTATGTAAGAAATTTTTTGACTTTATCAGTTCTTGGTGTGATAGTTTTTAGAATTTTTTTCCCCACGTGGCTTCTTAAAGAAAAATTTTTGTCTTCGAGGTGCTGATCTTTAAGACTTAGCAGGTATGCTAAGTCCAAAAGATGGGCTTCCCTTCGAATGTATAATGGGGCTAGTTTTAAATCTCTTTGTTGTTTGTCAACATTGGTGTATTTATTAAGTTTTAAGATAATTCTAACAGCAGAATTCTGCAGAGTCTGAACCTTTTTCAGCAAGTCTTCCGAGGCCACCATGTAAATGATGTCACCGTATTCAAGGATGGGGCGGATAGCCACCTTATAGACCATAAGGAGCATTTCCTTAGGCACACTGTGACTTAACCTAGCAAGAGACTTTAGTTTTGTTTTGGCAAGATTGATTTTCGATTTTATGTGATCCGCTAACGTCAGTTTGTCATTGATCCTTAAATATACCAACAATATCTATAGGGTTACTGGCGTCCTTTTCTGGAATTTGATGTAACCGATCGACTCAGAATTAAAATATGATATATATATATATTATTGCAAACTAAAGCATAAACTAACACAGACATAATTGGGTGCTTGTATGTACGCCATTTTGAATCTTGATTCGTAAGCAAATTGTTTGAGTCTGAGTAAAAACCGTAAGGAACCATTAAATATTTAGCCCTCGAATGTAAAGTGCTATTTGTTGTATATAAGATGGTCACGTATTTTCCATTTCTCCATTTCGTCCATTTACAGATGGTATTTCTGGTAAAAATGCTGGTAAATGTTTGTATGGCAGATTCAAAGTGAATCCATCCCAGGATTCACTGTGACAGACATGCGCATTGGCAATACCAGTCCTCCATTGACGACGTATGATGGTTAAGATTACCGCTGCAATTCAAGTTTATAACTGGATTTTTTTCTATTTTCACGATTGAAATTGTATATATAATAAATCTGTTAACTAACTCGTTGATATCAGTCGCTTAGGAATATTTCAAATAAAGGTTGTAGCACCTTTGCAAAACCTTTATTATAAAACCAGTCCTCCTGCACAACAAAACCCCACACATTGACGTGACCACACATTTTCCCCACCTGCCACTCGTAGCCATGATTTTTAGATGAGCCAGCATTTATGTCTCACACCATTCTCCACTTAAACATCGGAGAAAGCATTTGCGGGATGGCAATGTAGCTTCAGACATTACAATGCCAATATTATTGGATTGTTTAGAAAAGAAGCAATGTTGCTTTTATTTACTCGTACACATTATCATTGACTTTTACTCATTTATTTGATGGTCCTGGGTAAGATCATAAACTGCCTTTCTGTCTCTTTTCTCTGTCTCTCCCTTCTTCTGTATCTCTATTTCCTGGTTATGACCATAAAGTGCCTTTCTGTCTCTTTCTCTGTCTCTCCCTTCTTCTCTATCTCTATTTCCTGGGTATGATAATAAACTGCCTCCCTCTCAGCTCTCCCGTAAAGCAACCAATCTCACTCACTCACTCCCTCTCAGCTCTCCCGCCCTTGATATAACCTTCAATGTGTTGATAAGGGCGTAAAGCAACCAATCTCACTCACTCCCTCTCAGCTCTCCCGCCCTTGATATAACCTTCAATGTGTTGATAAGGGCGTAAAGCAACCAATCTCACTCACTCACTCCCTCTCAGCTCTCCCGCCCTTGATATAACCTTCACTGTGTTGATAAGGGCGTAAAGCAACCAATCTCACTCACTCACTCCCTCTCAGCTCTCCCGCCCTTGATATAACCTTCAATGTGTTGATAAGGGCGTAAAGCAACCAATCTCACTCACTCACTCCCTCTCAGCTCTCCCGCCCTTGATATAACCTTCACTGTGTTGATAAGGGCGTAAAGCAAACAATCTCACTCACTTTTTTATTTGTGATGGTATGGTGGATCAAAATACAAACATATTGATGTGTGAACAGAGCCCCATAGAGACACCTCTACCAAAAAAGTTTATGTCGATGGAAAATGCTGTCGAAGGAAGTAAATTTAATTGATATATTATTGTTAAAAAGGACTTAAAAAATCTAAAACTGTAATCTTGATCGTTTAATGAAATTATGTAAATTGTTTTCACCTTGCGCTACGCGAGATAATCGTGTTATACGAAATCGGTCTCAATAAAGTTTATTATAAAAAATAATAAATGATGGCTGGGATTTCTGCCAATAATAAGGAGTTGTAAAAGAAATGTCATAGAGGTAGATGCAATACAAATGAGTCACAAGTCGCAAAAATTGGATTCTGAGATATCCTCATGTTTGAAAAGATTAGATGAAGCCGATTCCAATGATAGTAAACATTAAGGACATCTAAGATGTATTTTTATATTTTATGTTTGCTATATTCATGTTTAAAAAGATGCAATATTTCTTGGTGGGCAATTACCAGTTAAGTGATCAAATGGGCTCCATATATAGGAAGACGTTCAAAACGCAAGGCTATATTTGAAACACTCTTTTGACGTTTGGTTAATGTATTCATAGGGCTTCAGGCATCAACTCCCCATAGATTCAGAACAGTCTAACAAAGAGATCTTAATCACTTTAGGAATGATTTTTGTTGCGACTTTTGACTCATTTTTTGACTACAACCCCCACTATTCTGTGCGGCCAGCTTACCACTACATATTTTTGCACTTAACCTCAGCTTTTTTGCCTAATAACTAACACCTGATGAAGAGAGTGTTTCCCGAAAGCTTGTGTATATTATATAACGACTACAAAAACTCAGGGTTTATTTCCTAATCCTTAACGACCAACATCATTCACCACACCGGCCAACCCGATATACCACGATCTCTTCCCACTCCACTTACTTTTTGACTCATTTGCCTAGAACAGATCACACGCCTGACTAACGAGCCTTTCCAAGACATTTTTCAACCGTTAATCCGAGATCTATACAGATTAGACTAGTTTGTATTGTCCTTATCTTCTCTATGCTATCCTAAGGGTCAGGATCGTGCTTCAATTGGGACAATAGCTGTTCCCCTTTAAACCTCTTCTAAATAAGTCCCTATGGGTCCAAGGGGAAGCACCAAGGACTACGAATTTACTACGACTACGAATACCTGTTGCATGAGAGGCCTTTGCTTGAGAGGTTCCTTGTGTTATTACACCCCTGTGCTGTTGCTTCCTATACCTTCAGCATTGTATGTCACACTTGGTCAAAGTGGTGCATAACATGTGAGTTATGTCACCCTGGGGACATACAACAAGTAGGTCCGCCCAAAACGTAAATTACTTCTTTTATTTTTAATTATTTATATCTTTTATTTATTAATGGGGTGTAATAAATATGGAACAAAGCTCGGGTGAAGTCTGTACACTTGTTATTGACCTCGGGAGCACAGAAGATCTTGGGCTAACGCCCTCTAGCTTCCCGCGCTCCCTCGGTCAATAACAAGTGTACAGACTTCCCCCTTGCTAGGTTCCATCTATTAGTTTTTCTTTTTTAAAACAATTTTTTGGGGTCAGAATTTCACAATAGTGATATGTCTCATCTCCTTCCTTACGCCTGAACAGGATCCGTCCGCTGGGGCCTACACACGAGTATAGGTATAGCCAAGATTAACCCCATGTTGCACAATACATGCGGATGTTCCTAAGTTTCACACCCTCGTCACCTACGACCTAAACTGCAGTTACCAGCATTCAAAATGGCGGAAGGTGGGCTCCCATTAGAACAAACAATGTTGGTTTTTACCTAACAAAAGCCGTTTTCAGTAGCTGTCATGTTCTGTGGGTGTTTACTATAGTTGCATTTAGGTTTGAGTGTTATCAGATACATGTATCTGGCTTATAATACAGTGTAATCTAGGTAAAAAACATTGAGTGGTATACCCGTAACTGCATTATACAGTTACGGTCATAGTGGAAAACAGTTGGGGTCATACAGTGTGTTATTCCAAGTACAAAATATAAGTAAACTTCAACCCTGGTACATTATTTGAACCCATCACAACGGTGTCATACCTAAAAGGAAGAGATCTATCGATTCAGTTTATTATATAAAGTATTTTTAAGCAAGATTTCAAAGAAAATCATCAGTGCCAACAACAACAACAATGCTGGTAACTGCAGTTGGGGTCGTAGGTGCCGAGGGTGTGAAGTTTGTCTATGTCCCAAGGCACGAGCACCTATGAATTGGTTGTGCAACAGGTTCTCGTTCTTAGGGCAAAGAACAAGCAGTAATTTCTACGAATTTCAACAAGCAACAGAAAGGATACAAAGAGCCACGGATATACAATGAGGTGCGACACCCTTGTGTGCAACAATCAAATTCCCCATAGACCAGAAACAACATAAAGCAACTGTCATTTTTTATGTAGAAAATATGTATACCCACCTCTATACATAGTGGTCAGTAGGGGTCAGAATCATCATGTAACCATGGCAACCACACTGACTATTACCTGCTCTACCCCTGTCTGCCTACAAGGAGCGCTAGGGGTATATCTCTGCTCCCCGTAGAAATACACTTTAATTACATCTCAACTCTGGCGTTGTGTGGATCTCTCTTATCCACAGTATACCACAACATATGGGTGAAATCGTCAGAAAATATACAATTCGCCTTCACCAATCCTCTCAAATAACCCAAGTTTAAGTCAAAAATAAGATTCAAAATACTGTTCAACATAACCAAACCTATTCCCTGAATCAACCTAATACCAAATATATTCAGATATATCTAGTATTGACCATTTTTCTCCAGCTTAATTTAGTATAGTCTACTAAATTTGTAGTGCTGCCAATCGTGCATTTTCTGGAAATCTGACCCACATCCAGTGCTTGCAATGACTATACTATAATAAATAACCATCTAATAAAGAATGCCCGCATTGTATCCATTAAATAACCACACATGCAGACGTCAACTAAAACACATTGTGGATTATTTACCACTGCCACATCTTTGTATGACAGATTTTCTGATGCAAATGAAGCATACTTCTACAGCCTTGGACCTTTTTAGGCTGACACCTAAATTCTGTGTTCACAATTCTAGTTCACTGTGCCTGGTGTGTGTGTGGGGGGGGGGGGGGCGGCCTTTTTTTCCTGGAAGACCTGTTTTAGAAGAAGAAGTAAGCCATATTTCCATGTAATTGTGATTGTTAAAAGTGGAAATAAAAACTACAATAAATATATCATCATGACTGTATATGTTGGAAAGACCCTTTTTATGTGCCTGCACCCTAGTACTCTACCACTCTACGGCAAACCCTGCCGGCATTAAATTGGTAAGATTTGACTAGTGGCAAATGCAGTATTAACATCCACTTAGACCTTGTCATATATATACATGTATATATCATCATGACTGTACATGTTGGAAATTCCCTTTTTATGTGTCCGCACCCTAGTACTATACCGTTCTATGGCCAATCTTACCAGGATTAAAGGCTATTGGTCATGCCACTGTTTAATCTAGCCCTGTGTATGATCAAGCACCTATAGTAGTTAGGGATGGCTAGGGCAAGGTTTATATACTCTACTAAGTTGTTTATTGCGCTTCATGGAAGTGTGTGTCATCATAATCTCTGCTCCCTTGTTAACCTCAAGTAGAAGGAAGTGAGGTGAACGTCCGCTACTTTATTTACTCTGACTTGTTTAAGGGTCAGATTTTCAGAACATGTACAATTGGTAGCTGTCCACATTTAGTAAATTCTGCTAAATTAGGCTGCAATTAGGTCACTACTAGGTAAATTCGAGTATATTTGGCATTGCAATGATTCTAGCAATCTGTTTGGTTAGGTTAAACTGGATTTTGAGAGTCATTTTTGTCTTAAATTTGCGTTATTTGATAGAATTTGAGCAGACAAATTGTACATTTTCTGGTGATTTCACCCTTATGTTGAAGATGCTGCTGTGTCTCCTTAATTGGGTGTATGCTCACTTATATAAGTCTCCAACAAACAACCATTGCTTACAATATGTGATGTCTTATGGGAAAATGAGTCACAACTCACAAAATGGATATTTTTCGAAGTGTTTTATTCGTAAGATGTCTTCATGGGGTTGTGCTTATTTTTGGGGTGCTTGATGCTGTTTATAGCATGAATACATTTACGAAATCTAAAGACAGTGTATAAAATATATCCATGCAATTCTATGGTCATCCTTACAATCGCTTGAGTTGTAAACTGCCTTACATGTAAAGCAATGGAATAATGAAATAGATTAGATACTGAAGCCCATTAAATAAAGGAAGAAAATCATTTGGTACATGTTTTGTTCCACATTAGTAAGGACATCTATGTGTAATAGGAAATATCCACATATTCTTTTTGGAATATTCTTTTCTTATACCAAGATATTTCAACACATTTTCAATGGAACTAATGGATATTTTATTATCAATATGCCTGAGTGACTCCCTCATTTGTATATACTACTAAGTGGTGTTCTAACTAACCAGGTGGAAAACGTTTTGTTTGTCTCAACGAGAGTAGAAGGGTCAGATTTTCCGAAAATGTACAATTCAACTTCGCCAATCTTCTCGAATAATCCACATTTGAGGCCAAAATAAAGTTCAAAATACAGTTTAACCTAACCAAACAGATTGCTAGAATCAATGTAATGCCAAATATTTTTGAATCTGCCTAGTATTGACCAAATTGCAGCCTAATTTAGCAGAATTTACTAAATGTGTACAGCTGCCAATTGTACATTTTCTGAAAATCTGACCCAGAAACTACTCTCGTTGTTTGTCCCCACTTATAAGACGGTTTTTTCTGTTTGCAAATGTTTTAGAGGATTACCTCCTGTTGTTATCCTCATTAGCATCTGAGTAAGGGTTTCTTGTGAATACATCCCTTTGGAAAATAACATTTTTGCGACTTATGACTCATTTATCTGGAAAACATCACATACAATTAAGATTAAGATTAAGATACACTCTAGGGTGGTTCCGATTTTAGACGACAAAATTTTGTTGGTAGATGAGCCTGTGGTAACAGGGGACCGCTCCCGCTGCCCGGTCCTAACCACAAACAGATGTGTGGAGCGTGGGGCTCTCTATGAGGGACTAGACAGGCAACAATGAATTTGAATAAATCCTGCCTAAGAATTTGTTGGTATTGATGTAAAACTTCAAATAGGATTCATGAATTATTATGAATCATTATGAATGTCAAGAACATCTGTTCACATTGAATTGATATGAGGCAGTTTCTCTTACCAATGTATTAACCCAGTAAGTAGAGTGAAACTTCAAGAGCCCCATTCACTGAAACGCTATCCAAATGTGGTAGACCCTAATAGCTTTTACAGCGAAATCGCCGAGCAAAATCGCAGGGGGCATTTGAGATGTTATCTTGGTCCTCGGAACCACCCTAGAGTGGATACTTTTATTTTCGAATTTATCGCTATCAGAGAACCTGACTCCAGCTAAGGGAGGTTTTCAAGTTTTCTGTTATTTACAGTCAGGGTTGAACAGTGTACAATTCTACAGCCGTCATGGACGAAGGTAGTTCACTGTTTTTTACAATAAGATTTGACTCTTACACCAAATAGGTTGTGTACATAGTGCACTAAAATTTGTTATAATGAATCTCAGATATAGTAACACTAAGAGATTTATGGATGCATTACTAACGTTTAAGGAATTGTGTTTCAGATCATTCAATGAAATACTGGTCTGAACAAATTAGGAATCCGCACAAACATGTGTACATGTGCAATATTTGTGTCTATCTGTACAATAATATGATATTCCCATCAGGGGGGAGGGGGGGGAACACCACTAGTGGCTTGGTTGATATTTATTGCAGCGCAATTAGATGCAACAATGGCTGCCATTAACAGGGAATTGGGCATGCAGATAATGTTATTGGTCACCCGTGTAACATGTCCATCACTAATGACCATGACTGTAGATAGGAATGAGGGCCTCAGAACTAGTATGTCAAATAACATGGATAAATGTGAACCTTGCCAAGTGAAATCACCACAGGAAAGGATACTGGCCCGTCTGTGGAATATAAATGAGGACTTTTATGAAGCCCTGTAGCAAAACAGGAGATAATCCTCGAAAACATTTGTCAAATGACTTTCATTGTTATTATTAATAGATTCTATTTTCTCCATAAGGCCAAAAAATAAAATAGGTGTGTTTCCGATTTAGCTGGCTGAAAACTAGGTAGGGGGGGGTGGTAACTTTTTTTTTTTGTTATTTTTTTTTGTTTGGAAACCACCTCCCAGGAACTGAAAAAAATGTCTTTTTCATAACAATAGTTGTTTTGAACATGGGAAATGTGCTTTTTGACAGTTTTGGGTTAGGAAAACCCGTTTTCCTGCTTTTATAAGCTTTTTTGGTCAAAAAATCCAAAAAAAGTAAGATATGATGGGGAAAAAATCAGGTATGGTTAAAAAAACCTTTAGGTAGGGTAAGGTTTTTCTAGGTAGGGGGGGGGGGGGGGGGGTAAATCGGAAACACACCTATTTTTTTTTTGGCCTAAAGAGTGTTCGTAGTAATCAAAGTTAAGGAAAGATATATATGGGTTGAAAAGGAACGGAATCTAGGAATATGTATCTTATTGTCAAGCAGTGGATTCTTCTTTTTTTAATTCTTAATTCTTTATTTATCTAAGTGATTACATAAGCGTTTGGCCTTTGCCAGCCCTGTAGTTATCAAGGACCAGGCAACATGCCTGGTTTTCACCTCCACCCTGGCTTATAGGCGTTACTTTAAATTCATTTGATGTTTTTAATGGAATGAGACGAGATGAGATGATGTATTACAAAATGGTTATAGGGTCAGATTTTCAGAAAATATACAATTCGCCTTCACCAACCTCTCAAATAACCCAGATTTAAGACAAAAATGAGCTTCAAAATGCAGTTTAACCTAACCAAACAGATTGCTAGAATCAATGCAATGCTGAATATACTCGAATTTACCTAGTATTGACCAAATTGCAGCCTAATTTAGCATAATTTACTAAATGGGTACAGCTGCTAATTGTACATCTTCTAAAAATCTGATCCATAGAGTGTTCTAATCTAATGTACAACCAATCATCGTGATATAACGCAACACCCACATTCAATCTGAACCAATTTCCGATCTAGATACTGACATAGGAAGCCTGGAAATAGGAAGGGTGTGTCAAATATAATTGACAACTCCTCATTTCCTTCCAATTCCTTTATTGAAATCTTGGACGCAGGAAGCTTTACATAAGAAAACAAAATCATGACAACTACTCATCCTGTATCAAAAATTATCTGGCCTGGTCAAATTATCTGGCCTGGTCAAATTATCTGGCCTGGTCAATTAGCAGCTTCATGTCGTATTGGTCAAAAGTCACGAGAAAAAACGTGTCTAGCCTCGTTCCTCTACCACTCGGACCAAAAGCATATGGGTGAAATCCCAAAAACATGTACAATTCATCTTCACCAATCCTCTCATAACCCACATTTCAGACAAAAATATGGTTCAAATACAGTTCAACCCAACTAAACTGATTGCTAGAATCAATGCAATGCCAAAGATACTCGAATTTACCAAGTATTGACCAAATTACAGCCTGATTTAGCAGAATTTACTAACTGTGTACAGCTGTGCATTTTCTGAAAACCTGAACCATGTATTCGATATAACACGTGCATGTATGATGCAGAAGTGAGACTATTATAAAAGGACATGCATCTGAGATACTTGGGTCAGAACTAAAACACACACCAGCTCCATGAGCGTCTGTTTAGCGTTCTTTTAGAAGGTAAGTCAGCGTCCATTCTTTTTGTTATTGTTCGAGAAAAAAAAATAGATTTCACCCATTTATTGGACTTATTTGATATGTTATTATATGCGCATTCCATATGTGATGTGTTTTAGGAATATGAGTCATAAGTCGCAAAAAATGGATTTTGAGATATCATTTTATTTGAAAAGAGGAGATCAAGCTGATTCCAATGATAGTAAACACTCGACACCTAATATGTATTTTCATATTTTAAGTTTGATGTTTGTATTTTTGAAAAAAAATGTTTGCAATGTTTCTGGATGGGTAATTACCAGTAAAGTAACTAAATCTACTCCATACAAAGGCCTTCAAAACACAAGGATATATTCAGAACATTTCAATAAAGAGATCTTGTGATAAAATTACTTTTAAAAATATAAATTCTGCGACTTATGACTCATTTCCCTGAAACACATCACATATGAGAGGTGCTATAAGTGAGGTGCTATCAAAATAATCATATAGTATGCATACTATTATATGAACTACTTTTTTCAGATTTACACATGATACATTCGTGATTACATATCACGTTTAATGCCCATATAAATAAATATAGAATGGAACTCGCCTGCAATATTAAAAAATGTATTACGGCATCATGCTTATGCAGACAAATCTCGTCTAATAAATTTTCAATTATTGCCGGCTCGTTCCATTCTCTCTATTTATAGAAAAATGAGTCCCAAGTCGCAAAATTGATATTTTTCAAAGTGTCATATTCGCAAGAATTCTTTGCAGGAATGTTTTCAATTTTCGGGTGCCTAACATTGTTTGTAGCCTGAATATATTTTCAGAATTTCAAGGGCGTGTATTCAATATATGGGTCAGATTTTCAGAAAATGTACAATTCAACTTCACCAATCTTCTCAAATAACCGAAATTTTAGATGAAAGTAAAGTTCAAAATACAGTTCAACCTAACCAAACAGTTTGCTAGAATCAATACAATGCCGAATGTACTCGGATTTACCGAGTATTGACCAAATTGCAGCCTAATTTAGCAGAATTTACTAAATGTGTACAACTGCCAATTGTACATTTTCTAAAAATCTGACCCATATACATATATTTCTAAGGTCATCTTATGGAGCATATATAGCTACGTTTTTATAGTAAATGTCCACCAAGAAATTGGCAACAATTTTTGTCAAAACTAAAAATATCAGACTTAAAATATAGAAATACATTTTTCCCATTCCTCTCCCTCCTTCTATCACTCCCTCTCAAACTTCACATTTAACTGACATCAATCTTCGTTTCCCTTGGTTCTGCATGAACCGGAAATAAATAAACATAAACTGATCACTGTTAACTAATTCTTGTTCCATTCAGGGTTCTACAGCGAGGGTGCTATGGTGAAAGCAATGGTACTGACATTAATTTTGCTGGCTTTAAACTGCGCTTTTTCCCAGGTAAGAACGTCCTAAATTGTGATGTGTCTCAAGGAAATGAGTCATAAATCACAAAAAATTGATTTTGAGATATCATCATATTTGAAAGGATGAAATCAAGCCGATTCCAATGATAGTAAACACTGAGTCACTTAATAAGTATTTCTATATTTTAAGTCTGATATTTTTATTTAAAAAAATAGTTTGCAATGTTTCTGGGTGTGTAATTACCAGTAAAGTAACTAAAGATACTCCATACGAAGGTCTTTCAAACATAAGGATATATTTATGTTATCTCCATGTCCTCAAATTTGGTATATAAATTCATACAACTAAAAATCCTAGTCCCCCGAGAAATTAGATCATTTCAATAAAGGAATCTTGTAAAAATTATATTTCTGACATATCGATCGACTGCAAATGTTCATCCTTTCTAAAGGCTGGGTTCCACTGGCCGGCTACTACTGCCGCTACTCTTCCCGTTTCTTTGCTCCCGCTTCTTAAGAAATGGCTAAAATGTTGCCATTGACCCCCTTCAGCCCCCGCTAATTCCCGCTACCTCCTGCTACCACCCGCTAGAAAATAGCAGTGCTTCAAATCAAACGTGTTAGATAGAAGTGGGAGCACTCTACGCTTCGAAAACGCTCCAAAAGAAGTGGGAAGTAAGGTGGCTTTGAAGCGGGGCCCAATAGCACCCATCCCCGTTACTATCCTGCTTCTGCTCTCGCTTCTTTCATCAAGAAGTGGGAGCAGTAGCGGGAGAAGTAGCCGGACCGTGGAACCCAGCTTTGAGTGTAACGTTCAACCATAATATAAAATTGTAATGATATATAAGACAAACACCTTCTCTGAGGGTAAATGATAAATATTCACTAGCCCCTTGTCCCATTCTTTCTATATATGGGTCAGATTTTCAGAAAATGTACAATTGGCAGCTTTACACATTTAGTAAATTCTGCTAAATTAGACTGAAATTTGGTCAATACTAGGTAAATTCAAGAATATTTGGCATTGTATTGATTCTAACAATCTGTTTGGCTAGGTTGAACTGCATTTTGAACTTTATATTCATCTAAAATCTGTGTTATGTGAGAAGATTGGCGAGGTTGAATTGTACATTTTCTGAAAGTCTCACCCATATTTGCATGTTAAAGAGCTCTGGTAAAATCTCTCTGTATCCTGATTTTGTATGTATGTATAATGCTTTATTTCCTTTCAATAACATCAATCAATCTTTTACCGAAAAAAGGGGTGCTTCACTTTTATGAAACGATAGGTCTTCCTGAGGGCCCCCTTCCAAAAATGGAGCCATGTTATTAAACAGTTATAGCAGTAGTTAATAGGTAGTTAAATGCAGCGACTACTAGTATGACAGATCAATATGGTAGTATAAACCGCACAAAAAGACAAAACAATAAACAATAAATTGGGCATGCTACATGCCATGAAGCGACATCAGATGTGCACTCTCCTCCATGTGTCTGTTTTAAGCCCACTATTTATCTGAGTGGATTACTATGATGTTTTGTTTGTGGTCCTGGGTCAATATTTTTGCGGGTAATTTTTCGTGTAGCATAATTGCCATTGATAGAAGGTGATGATATTATTTAGGTACTGACTCAGGCAGTTCCAACTGCCGAATCTAGTGTTGATCCCAGGGATGAATTGATCACAACTACCTCTGGCATTAATGGTAAGTCTGATTATATCACTCTCTTTCTCTCTCTAGTCTCTCCATCCCTCTCTCTCTCTCTCTAGTCTCTCCATCTCTCTCTACCCTCTCTCTATATTCTCTCCATCTCTCTCTACCCTCTCTCTTTAGTCTCTCCATCTCTCTCTCTGTAGTCTCTATATCTCTCTCTACCCTCTTTCTGTAGTCTCTCTATCTCTCTCTCTGTAGTCTCTCTATCTATCTCTACCCTCTCTCTCTAGTCTCTCCATCTCTCTCTCTGTAGTCTCTCTATCTCTCTCTACCCTCTCTCTGTAGTCTCTCCATGTCTTTCTCTCTGTAGTCTCTTTATCTCTCTCTACCCTCTCTCTCTAGTCTCTCCAACTCACTCTACCCTCTCTCTCTAGTCTCTCCAACTCTCTCTACACTCTCTCTATAGTCTCTCCATCTTTCTCAAGCCTCTCTCTCTAGTCTCTCCATATCTCTCTACCCTCTCTCTGTAGTCTCTCTATCTCTCTCTACCCTCTCTCTCTAGTCTCTCCATCTCTCTCTACCCTCTCTCTATAGTCTCTCCATCTTTCTCAAGCCTCTCTCTCTAGTCTCTCCATATCTCTCTACACTCTCTCTATAGTCTCTCTATCTGTCTCTACCCTCTCTCTATAGTCTCTCCAACTCTCTCTACCCTCTCTCTCTAGTATCTCTATCTCTCTCTACCCTCTCTCTATAGTCTCTCCATCTCTCTCTACCCTCTCCCTCTAGTCTCTCCATCTCTCTTTACCCTCTCTCTATAGTCTCTCCAACTCTCTCTACCCTCTCTCTCTAGTATCTCTATCTCTCTCTACCCTCTCTCTATAGTCTCTCCAACTCTCTCTACCCTCTCCCTCTAGTCTCTCTATCTCTCTCTACCCTCTCTCTCTAGTCTCTCCATCTCTCTCTACACTCTCTCTATAGTCTCTCCAACTCTCTCTACCCTCTCTCTGTAGTCTCTCCATCTCTCTCTACCCTCTCTCTCTAGTCTCTCCATCTCTCTCTACACTCTCTCTATAGTCTCTCCATCTCTCTCTACACTCTCTCTATAGTCTCTCCAACTCTCTCTACCCTCTCTCTCTAGTCTCTCCAACTCTCTCTACCCTCTCTCTCTAGTCTCTCCATCTCTCTCTACCCTCTCTCTAGTCTCTCTATCTCTCTACCCTCTCTCTCTAGTCTCTCCATCTCTCTCTACCCTCTCTCTCTAGTCTCTCCAACTCTCTCTACCCTCTCTCTATAGTCTCTCCATCTTTCTCTAGCCTCTCTCTCTAGTCTCTCCAACTCTCTCTACCCTCTCTCTGTAGTCTCTCTATCTCTCTCCACCCTCTCTCTCTAGTCTCTCCATGTCTTTCTCTCTCTAGTCTGTCCATCTCTCTCTACCCTCTCTCTGTAGTCTCTCTATCTCTCTCTACCCTCTCTCTCTAGTCTCTCTATCTCTCTCTGTAGTCTCTCTATCTCTCTCTACCCTCTCTCTCTAGTCTCTCTATCTCTCTCTGTAGTCTCTCTATCTCTCTCTACCCTCTCTCTCTAGTCTCTCCATCTCTCTCTACCCTCTCTCTCTGTTGTCCCATCTCTCTCTACCCTCTCTCTTTAGTCTCTCCATCTCTCTCTACCCTCTCTCTTTAGTCTCTCCAACTCTCTCTACCCTCTCTCTGTAGTCTCTCCATCTCTCTCTACCCTCTCTCTTTAGTCTCTCCATCTCTCTCTACCCTCTCTCTGTAGTCTCTCTATCTCTCTCTACCCTCTCTCTCTAGTCTTTCTATCTCTCTCTGTACCCAGCTAAGAATGTGTGATCACAGTGAGCTCACTGAGAGCTCACAATATTTATCACAGTGAGCTCATACTATGACCTCACGGGTGAGGTCAAAGTGTAACTTCACAGTGGCATCAAAATGATCTCTCAATGTGACCTCACAGTATACTCATACTATGATCTCACTGTGAGGTCATAAGTATGACCTCACGGGTGAGGTCAAAGTGTAACTTCACAGTGGCATCAATATGATCTCTCAATGTGACCTCACAGTATACTCATACTATGATCTCATGGTGAGGTCAATATCTAATGTCACAATGTGAACTAACAGTATACTCTCACACAATCTCACTCTTATTAATCAATAAGATGACAAGACTAGACTTGTCTTTTGCACTACTGATCAGCTTCTAAACAGCAGATTTGTGCTCAATGCTAAGGTAGAATGTTTCTCCACAGAAGCATTTCGCCCAAGAGCATTCAAGGAGAGACTGCATATTATATGCAGTCCCTTTGCTTGACTTTTCCTCTCCTGTAACTAACATAGGTATCCATTGCAACTTGGTGTTTGACAATCTGGGTACTTCAGTAGTACTCATAATAATAATATTAGAATTATAAGGGTGCTTTCTTCACAACATTTTTCAACATCAAGCAGGTAAGTTATACAAATAAAGTATTGATTTCATTGCTTTCAATATTCCCAAGTTTATAAAGTGTAATATCTATAAGGTATAAATGCCTCATATAAGTATTACTAGTGAGACTTTTGTTCTAATAGAAATTGTAAATGGCATGTAGTAACCTGTGAGGGCACCTAGTGAAAGCCAAGTTCTACGGTACTGCCACCTGGTGAGAAAGTCGGATTGCCGATAACGTCGCCAATAATGCCAATAGAAAACATTGGAGGCCAGATTTGAAAAGAGGGGAAAAAACTGGACTAGGTCACAAATTTCTATGGGCCACCAGAAAAAAGTCGAATTTTTCACTTGTTCTGCCATAGACATGTAACTAAAAAGCCTAACTCTTTCTACCCACTTTGCAACCCAAAACGGATACTTTCTTTTGAAAATGAAGGAATACTCGGAATAGAATTTCCTTTGGCACCAGGGTAGAACAGGGCCCGCTTCATGTCATACTCGAATATCTAAGCCCTAGCTGCCTGCAATGCTCCCAAAATTGACTGTTTCATTTTTTGACAAGCCTAGACAAATCTAGAAAACATGTTCCTCTTGGCCCGGTTGGAGGTTGCATCACCTTTTGGTCTCTGGTTTCCTTCCACTTGCTCGTATTGATTCAAATTAAAGACCTGCATGATCTAAAGACATTGGCAATCATTTATTTGTAAGTTTTGTGTATGGATGGGCCAATGCCACACCAGCAGAAATTTGTTTAAGTCACAAAAAATATACGCCATTGTCTCTTTTAAGACCTTCCCGTTTTTGCAAGTCTTGCCAAAATCTGGGCTCAAATAAAACACCCTTCCCTTCCACACAGACTTTTGAGATTTGCAGGATCTAGAGATAAACATGTATTCTCCCAGTCTTTCAAATGGCAACACTCATCTATGTTTCAAACTTGCTCCAGACGGGGAAACGATCGGGCATGTCTGATCGGCGGGACGTTCGGCATGGCGATAATGGGCGATTTTATATTTCCACCAAACATGGCCTCACAAAAACACTGCTACAGCCTTTATTCCTGGCCAGATTGACTTGTCCTTGGTATTTATGGAAACTAGAGACATGGAGCTACAGTTGTGGGGGGTTATTTCTTTTCCATCGGCACAGGATGGCCGACAACTAGTGGGTCGAATATCTCAAAAATTGGCACTCTACCAATGTTGCCCAAAACCAATTATTCATGTGAGATCACATATGCAAGATCACAAACATCTCACCCAGACCTCATAGTTCTGATCTCACATCTATGAGAAGTTTCTGAGCTCACTGAGATATCACAGCTGTTAGCTAAATGTGAGCTAGAACTTGTGAACTCACACTGAGATCACACTGAAACCATTCATGTGAGATCACATATGCAAGATCACAAAAACCTCACCCAGACCTCACAGTTCTGATATCACATACATGAGAAGTTTCTGAGCTCATAGTGAGATCTACATGAGCTCACTTCCTAGCTGGGTAGTCTCTCTATCTCTCTCTACCCTCTCTCTCTAGTCTCTCCATGTCTTTCTCTCTCTAGTCTCTCCATCTCTCTCTACCCTCTCTCTGTAGTCTCTCTATCTCTCTCTACCCTCTCTCTGTAGTCTCTCTATCTCTCTCTACCCTCTCTCTCTAGTCTCTCCAACTCTCTCTACCCTCTCTCTCTAGTCTCTCCATCTCTCTCTACCCTCTCTCTCTGTTGTCCCATCTCTCTCTACCCTCTCTCTTTAGTCTCTCCATCTCTCTCTACCCTCTCTCTGTAGTCTCTCCAACTCTCTCTACCCTCTCTCTCTAGTCTCTCCATCTCTCTCTACCCTCTCTCTGTAGTCTCTCTATCTCTCTCTACCCTCTCTCTCTAGTCTCTCTATCTCTCTCTGTAGTCTCTCTATCTCTCTCTACCCTCTCTCTCTAGTCTCTCCATGTCTTTCTCTCTCTAGTCTCTCCATCTCTCTCTACCCTCTCTCTGTAGTCTCTCTATCTCTCTCTACCCTCTCTCTCTAGTCTCTCTATGTCTCTGTAGTCTCTCTATCTCTCTCTACCCTCTCTCTCTAGTCTCTCCATCTCTCTCTACCCTCTCTCTCTGTTGTCCCATCTCTCTCTACCCTCTCTCTTTAGTCTCTCCATCTCTCTCTACCCTCTCTCTCTAGTCTCTCCAACTCTCTCTACCCTCTCTCTCTAGTCTCTCCATCTCTCTCTACCCTCTCTCTGTAGTCTCTCCAACTCTCTCTACCCTCTCTCTCTAGTCTCTCCATCTCTCTCTCTAGTCTCTCCAACTCTCTCTACCCTCTCTCTCTAGTCTCTCCATCTCTCTCTACCCTCTCTCTCTAGTCTCCCGATCTCTCTCTACCCTCTCTCTATATTCTCTCCATCTCTCTCTACCCTCTCTCTCTAGTCTCTCCATCTCTCTCTACCCTCTCTCTATAGTCTCTCCATCTTTCTCTAGCCTCTCTCTCTAGTCTCTCCATATCGCTCTACCCTCTCTCTATAGTCTCTCCATCTCTCTCTACCCTCTCTCTCTCTCTAGTCTCCCCATCTCTCTCTCTACCCTCTCTCTATAGTCTCTCCAACTCTCTCTACCCTCTCTCTATAGTCTCTCCATCTCTCTCTATCCTCTTTCTCTACCCTCTGTCTCAAGTCTCTCCCTGTCTCTCTCCCCTTCTCTCTCTCTCCCTCTATCCATCTAGTCTCTACATCTCTCTCCCCTCTCTTTCGCTCTTGCTCTCCAGTATCTCCATCTTTCTTTCTCTCTCTTGTGGGCATGCGCACACTATCTCTAGTCTCTCCACCTCTCTCCCTGGTCTCTCCACCTCTCTCTATTTCTCTCTTAATCTGCTACTGGCTTGATCCCATTTGTTGACCAATTTGTTGACCAGAAGTGCAATACTCCCATAGGTTCAGCATTGCAGATATTTTTTTGGAACATTTCTTTATTCAGGAGTAAATAGTGGCATTTGCCAGCCTATTAGTCTTATAGTGACTAGGGTCAGACTCTGTCTTCCATCAGATCTTGAATGTGATGGTGTCCACTGACATATTAATGTAAGCTGAATGTCTTATTTGCATGTTTACAAATCAAACAATTCTATAAGTTGATGATATAATGAGATGAAATATTTGAAAGAATAAATATTAAACAATGGAAACGTAATAAACATTATAATACATTTAAACTCACTGTTCTTTCTTCACACCAAGAGATTGTGAGAATTCTGACGACCATCTATAGAAGCTCAAAACATTTTAACCATAACTGCCAGGTCTGACAACCCTAAAACCACTAGTGTCGATTTTGTAATTCTACACAAAAACTCTGGAAATCTTCCTTCAATATTTCCTAATCTTTCCTTGATCACAATTTCTAACATTGTAAATCATATCCTGAGAAAGCTAAAGGATTACAAACAAATTTCCTAATCCCTAAGACCCCCTATAGGCCGCCAGCCAGTGCCAGACAAACAGGCACGACCATTAGTGCATTCATGACTGCCACCAGTGCAGACATCCTAATCCCCAGATTCCATAATCCCAATACCTTGTACAGCATAGAATTAATATTATGAAATGCACACAATGCACAATGCTATTTTGTTTTATTTCTAAGGACATTTCTGAGCATGTAATATGGCGAGTCAAGAATTACATGTTGAACATTAACACTGACATACAACTCCCACAATTCCATGCAAATCCAGATTTTAAATGGCGGCCATGGCAAATCCCATCTTACTTTCAATTGCCGCTATGACACTTGTGCACAGTTATCCCTTGTGCTCTTGTGGAGGACTTTGTAAATGATAATACCTCTGATTTTCAGAAATATCAGAAGCAACAATCAGCATTGTGCATGGATGTTTAAGGTTAATACCTGGGGATAGAATGCAGACTGACCTGAATCAAAATGAGAAGCTGAGGGACGCACTCTTCTGTGTGACCATGGTTCCAGTTGATGCACAGAGATTAACAATAATGTCAAAGTTTGTCAAATGCCTCCAGGAGAGAAATGTGCAGCTGGAAGATCGTATTGTATCAAGGGTAATGGTTTTTTCTAAGAAGTCCCGATATTCTCATGCAGTGCAAGTAAATATTAAAAAAGTATCGATATTGTTCTACAGAAACTATAAGTTTCACTTAGTTATCTTAGTAAATAAGTAAGTTTTTAACATTAATCAGTGCTGTCCTCTGTTGACAGTAAATGTGATATGTTTCAGGAAAATGAGTCACAAGTCGCAAAATTGTAGTCATTTTTTTCTTTTACAAAACGTATTTGTTGGAATGTTCTCATCTTTGGGGTCACATAAGTGCACCAAAGTGTTACATATATCTATGTATTTCTAACGTCATGCTGTAAGTATATTTAGCTACTTTATTAGTAATTGTCCACCCAAAATTATTGCAAACTTTTTCTTTCAAAAGTGAAAATAACAAACCTAAAATATAGAAGTACATATACATATACATGTACATGTAGATATATACATGCACATATAGATATTGGAATCGGCTTGATCTAATCTTTTTTCAAATATAAAAGTCAAAATCCAATTTTAGCGACTTTTCATTTTCCCAAAACACGTCACAGTTTTGTTATACACATGTGATGGACAGGTGATTGGATCTTTAAAGTGTCAGTAAACCCCCAAATATTATGAGCAAATCCATTTCCTTGCTATTATTGAAATGTAACCACCCCGGTTTTACTTAATCCAAGTTATTATTTAGTGAGTTTTACCCATTTAAATGAGTGAAAACGTAGTTCCACAGTTTAACACTCCATTCAAGGCACCACTGTTTGCCTACGTCATAAAGGTGCACCAATCTAGAAATGTACATGCAATGAACATAATAAACAACTCTCATAATTGCTACTAGAAAGAAGGAGTGTGGGGTGGGCAGAAGGACATTGAACAACATAGGTGTGCATACCAAAACAAACTGTTTCAATTGCTGGGAGATTGGAGGGGGAAGGTAGAGATATTATTTTCATTTCGGGCGCAGCTTTATGATGTCACACAGCACTCTCAGTGCCCTCTTGTGCTAAACAGACTTTTTCAACTAGGATTTCTCAATTTATGCCTGTAAGTGACTATAAGTTAGACATAAATGGAAGTAAAAAAATCGAGACTTGGGTGTTGTATTTATGCCTCCATGAAGTTTTTTGTCCTAAAAGTGACCATGAACCCGTTGACTGACCCGGCCCTTTAACGCTCAATGACTAATTCACAGGGATGACAGTAAGAAACTGCTAATAGGAGGACACCTCAATGACAGTAATGAATGCAGATTTTGAGCTTGCTGCCCAACTTTAGATGATTATGGTACACAGTCACAAATATGCACAGCTACAAGAAATCAATCAATATTCAAAATTATGTCTTGCTGCAATGCATTTTGTCAAATGGGACACAGTGCATCTATTGCAGGAAATATTGACAAAGTAGTTCTATGGGGGATAAATAGTTTGCCTCTCAGGCACAGTGATGAAGGAAAACTTATAATAACATTAAAGAAAGAGTGCTGGGTCAGAGTGGGGCAGGAAATGGAGAACAAGTTCGGGGGCGGAGTGATACAAAACAAAGCCAAAGGCTGGGATTTTTATCGCTTCACCAGAAAACAACTTCTGCATGCCCTTTGCCCACATAGAACGAGTACTATATGATAAGTTTATTAGTATTTGGATGATGGGGATGTAAAATCGTGCCACAATTTCACATGCCCACTACTACAGTGAATATACAATGGCTGTATGTCTCAAAAAGGGTATTTAAACTGTAATGATCAGTTGATTGTTATTGTTGTGTTATTGTTGTGAGGGGTGGACGTTATAAACAAGTCCTGTTGATATAGGACTAGTTCTACATCGGTTCACAGATATGGAACTCTAAGTTGTAGAATGCTCATGTACTAATTTCTCTTACAGTACTTTAAATGGTTTACACCAGAGGAATGTGCTAAAGACGAGCAATTTAGTGATGATATAGAGGACGTAAATAGTGGGAGGAAACTCAAAGCTCAAATCATTTGCGTTATCCTACTAAGAAGGCTGCTAGGACATGAGTACCCGCAGAATGTTTATGCATGCCCTGTATCCAGCATAGTAGAGGAAAATAACCAAACATCAATGGAAATAGCGGTCAGGTAGGTCAACTGTCATCCAAAACTCCTCTAATACCCCACTTCACAAATTGACAGCAGCGCCATACAGAGAGCAGCGGAAAAGGCCCAAACTAAGAGCTCGGCGGGCAGGCTCACAGAAGCCTTATGTATTAACCATCCTTTTTCTCTCAGAATTTGAGTTATTGTATAATACTGTCAGCTATCCAATATTATTAAATGACATGTTAAGATTGGTCATGCTTAATAAGGGGACATTTTATCCGCTAGATTTTAGTATATGGCAACTTTTGTAACAGTGTATCAACAAAAACAAGTAAGCCCGCATAGCCAGGTAGGTCAGCTGGACTGGGCATGCGCACAGTGGTAAAAGTTAATCCTGCAGTCACTGGTATGCACTGGAGACGGAATTTGTGAAGTGGGGTATTGATTGGGAGAAGAAGATATATACAGGTTAACTAACAAGTTGGTTGGAGGAATAGATTTATTATACGTGCTGTCAATCATGAAAATAGAAAAAAGTTGAGTCATAAATGTCAAGGAGTGAGCAAGGAGATTTAAATGATGGACACTTCCAAAAGTTTTCAACAACAAGTTTAAGTATCGTATCGAATGAAAACCCACAAAATAACGGAAACAATACTTGCATTCTTTAGTTTCACGACTCAAGTATATTCTAAATAGGTTTGATGCCTAATTTTCCTCATCACATATGGTTACAATGCATTTAACTCAAAACTCACTCCCGTTCAACTGCCTCATTAGGTTGCAAGGAACAAGTCATTGCTCGTGATCATGCATTTGTGCTTGCAATTGCTTCAATTATGTTCTAAATGTTTAGACTCACATAATGGTTAATATTGGTGATGAGTAACCATGTTTGATTAAAAAAATGTATGTATGTATATTGTTTATTTCCAGAAAACAGTACATAAGATAAATTACACCGGAAATGGGTTTGCCCTCTTCTATGGCAGCCATAGCTCTTCCAGAGGGTCCCTTAGACTAGAGTTTTAATTTTACAGTGTATGAGATAGCGACACGCTAAATGACTAGTTACCTATTCTACTGCAATGGGATGCACTAGCTATACTATATCAAGGTGGGGCCCATGGTATGGGTTTCCTTGTGTATATGTTTTTGTGGACATCGTCCATGTTTATTTTGGTTTAATTTTTGTTGATACTAAAAATGGGAGGAATTTGGTATTGTGCTGTATAGGTAGTCTATCCCATTTTCACATCCAGCTAGGTCCTGGCATTCTTGCGAACACTGCATTGACCGCTGTTTATATATATCCTTTCGTCGTTTTGAGGACTAGAGGGTTTAGATGTATGCTGGGTAACATTCTGGCGAACACTGGCCCCACATCACATCTGCTCCCTTTATATTTGTATATACATTGTGACTAGTTTTTAATAATACTTTGGCCTGCCCAATAGAGATCGATATTGGGGTCTCTCCAAAATAAGGTTAAGTATATAAAAAACCCAGCTAAAAATTAATATACAGCCATGATATTTATATAAATATTTCAACCTTCCTGGTTTTACCCATTTGGGGAGAAAATTCTTTTTTGGGACTTGGAGATGTCATCATATTTGAAAAGATCGGATCAAGCTGATGCCAATTATAGTAAACATTAGGTCATCTCATAAATATTTCTATATTTTAAGTTTGATATTTTTATTTACAAAAAAAAATTGATACTCTTCTGGGTGGACAATTCTACACTATAGGAAGACCTTGGAAATGCATAGATTCAATCCAACTTTTAATCTTACAACTTTGTGCTTTACCTTGACCTACTTTACTCCACAGAGCTCATTGCCCAGACGTTGGCCAGCACCACAGGTTGTTCAGAACTAAAGCTGTATATAAAGCGGCATATTCTATCAATGAATGCATCACATCAGATTTTGATACGAACCCTTTCACAGACAATACAATATTTGACGGTATATTTAGGAGTGCATTCACAACACTATCAGGTAAGGTATTGGTGTTTCTGGCACCCCCAGAACTATACCTACTTTTGAGTTTAAGGAAATTTCACCGACTGATATGAATAAAATAATTTCTAAAATTGACACATCAAAAAACTCTGGAATCGAATTTCTTCCAGCAACAATTCTGAAATCATGTCTGTTATCGTTGACTACTCAGTTCACCCATATTGTAAACATATCACTGTTATTAGGCAAGGTACCAAGCTCTTTTAAGGTGGCTCGAGTCACCCCATTGTTCAAAGCAGGCGGTAGGACGGCCACCACCAATTATAGGCCCATTTCGTGTATCTCTCTACCTGCAAAACTTCTTGAGAAAGTTGTTCAAACGCAGTTAGCGGATCATCTGGAGTCAAATGACTTATTTAGTTCTAGTCAATATGGCTTTAGAGCAGAACATTCCATTCAGCAAGCGCAAATTGATTTTCTTAATAAAATTTATACAAACCTTAATAAGAAATTGATTAATAAGACTGTATTTCTTGATTTTAGTAAAGCGTTTGATACTGTCCACCATAATATACTTTTAGATAAATTAGAGCTGCATGGAATACATGGAATGGAACTGCTATGGTTTGCTAACTACTTGAAAGACAGAAAACAATTTGTAACGGTTAATGGTCTGAGGTCTGAAGAGGGGACAGTTACATATGGGGTGCCGCAGGGTACTATACTGGGCCCCATACTCTTTACGATTTACATAAACAATCTACACACTGTTATAAAAAATGCCAACATCCAGCACTATGCTGATGATACGGTGCTTTTCTTTCATCATCAGGACATTGATTCCTTGCACTCCTGTCTTTAGGAGGACCTGAATAATGTGTATGATTGGTGTATAATTAATAAGCTCTCCCTTAATGCCACAAAGTGCAAGTCTATGTCATTCTCTATTGGCCATGCTTCTAAAAACAAAATTCAGAACTCTGTAGCTTATCTAACCTTGGGTAAAACCAGGCTTGACTCGGTTCAAGAATATAAATATTTAGGCTTTATACTAGATGATCTTCTTACTTTCAAACCACATGTTCAAAATACTTTAAACCTGGTTACATCTAAAATCAGACTATTATATAAAGCGAGAAACGCTTTAACATCTAAAGCGAAGCATGATCTTTACAAGATGGCCATTTTACCGAACTTGGACTTTTGTGACTTTATTTATGACTCGGCACCCAAATCAATGTTGCAAAAATTACAATCACAACAGAACCTAGCCCTCAGAATAATTTTTAATAAGTCACGTTATGACAACGTAGACGAAGAACATAAACTTTTAAATGTGTGGCCTTTACAATCTAGGAGAGATAAGCACATTCTCGATATGGCGTTTTATATGGCGCAAAACCCTGCTAACCTAGACTCCCGGCCCCTCTCAACAAGGAGCCATACAAAGGGGAGAAGGAACTTATTAGTCCTTACTTAATTAACTAAAATCACCAATTCAGTAATTTACAAGTCACAAGTTAGGTGGAACGAACTAGGTTTAGTAGCCCATAAAATAGATGACAAATTCTTATTTAAAAAATATACAGAGAAACTTCTCTCTCCTTTCCAACTTTAATTGTTAGAGTGGTGGTACGTCCTCCCCTTACATACTGCTGTTTTTTATACCTCATTGCATGATCATACTTGTAACACTGGCTTATGCCGCCATATATCAGTATTTTTACTGCCTTCTGTATCTGATAATCGGTCTGTCACTTGCTTCAGGCAGGCATACTATTTCTCTGTTAACAAATGGATATGCTACATTAACGCATACAATTCTGTGTCTAGCTTGTTTATGTACCTACTGCAAATGGCTAATCATTATGAACGCTGTTTATATTTGTATTAATATAGACGACTATATAAACCAATATATGATTAGGGGTTTTGAACACCCACTATGTACAATACCTTATGTCACCTAATCTTGATGTTCTCATTGTAATTTAACCATTCTTCACCTCATCTCATTCAAACTTTTCTAAAAACCAATTTCTGCAACCTTCATGTTACTTTTAAGATTCAAGTCCGTAAAAGCGGCATCCTCTGGAAGACCTAAATTGTAGATGCAGAGCAACCACATTGTAAAAAACAACAGCAATAAAAGGATTTTTGAATTTGAATTTGAATTTGAATTTGAATTTGAAGATCAATTGTTTTATTTCACCTCTGGAATGGCATAGACATAGAATTAGTATAGACTTGCTATATGCGAGTGAGCGGGAAGAAACAGTTCTGATTCCTCCCTAGGGAAGAAACAGATGACCCAGTTTATCCTTTTGCATTTCATTGGTTACTATGAAAGTAGGCCAGCTTTGTCATAGTGACATGTTATGCCATGAAGCTACATCGTCTGCTAAGCATTGAAACTGTGGAGGCAGTTGTTAACTGTATGATGGCCGTCATAAACTCAAGCTCTAACGGAACCATGCCGCTCCATTGCTGTGTTTTTCTTGCATCAAGTTACTGTAATTAAAAGCATTCCAGGATATTTAAAATCATTTGGGAGAGGTCAAATAAATCTCAAAACCTCTGTTCTGTCTTTGCGGTTCCGGCCAAAGAATCCCTCGGGGTTATGCTGCGCTATGCACCTCAGGATTCCTTCTGCCTTCAACTCGATGCAGAACAAGCACAAATACAGGACCTTGTTCAGTTCTATCTATTTATTCAAAATGCTAAACTGGCTAAGATCACTATTTTGACGATGTATCATATGGAAATGTGTTTGTAATTTTCGATGACTTGCATCATAATGGACATTTCATCATTTCAATATCAATTAGATGTAATTTTCAATTATGACTTACTCACTTGACATTTAAAAGTCTCTGACTAATAGGGTCACTCCACTAGAGAGAAAAACGGTGCCGACAAATTTTCAATTTCTCTTGCAGTGGTTGGAGGCATGTTTAACCTTGTGTGCCTGCTGGTTCTCCTACAGCCTGAACTGTTCAACAAGACTTCTGGCAATGTATTGTTTGTGTGGCTGGTTATTGCTGATATGTGTAATATATTAGTGGATGAAGCCACCATCTTGTACCGTGGGTTGTTGGAGGAAACGAGTGTCTCGTCTGGAGCTGCAGCCAACTTTTCTAAGTAAGCCATCCGTTACTGTATCTTCATTATCATCCTTATTTGTCTTATATGGGTCAGATTTTCAGAAAATGTACATTTGGCAGCTGTACACATTGAACAGATTCTGCTGAATTAAGCTGCAATTCGTCCAATACTAGGTAAATTCGAGTATATTTGGCATTGCATTGATTCTAGCTATCTGTTTGGTTAGATTGAACTGTATTTTGAAGTTTATTTTCGTTTGAAATTTGGGTTATTTCAGAGGTTTGGTGAAGTTGAATTATACATTTTCTGAGAATCTGACAGTAAATAAAAACAAACAAAATAAAAAATGTGTGAAAAAAATCAAAGTGTAGAAGCAAAATTTAAATGAGATGGGATCTCACAAGATTCCATGCAAAAGATGGCAGCCCCCATGGGCACATCAGAGAGCAGCACTGCGCTGTGCAGTACAGAGCAACACTATTCTGTGCAGCACAGTACAATATATAGGAGTGAAGCACTGGGCCATGCAGCACTATCTACCACACAGAAACACTTTAGATTGCAGAACTATGCAGCATATTAGAGTGCAGAACTTGCAGATCATATTACAATGTTATTGAACATATCAATGGTGGTCTCCACCAGCTGCAAATGGCTCTGCAGTAAGTCTTGCAATGGTTTGTGCTGGTTCTGTAGGTGGAGAGGAATGACGAGGTCCTGCCTACATGGATCACTGGCCATATAGGGAGGACCTCACCATTCCTCACCATCATAGTACAATCGCAAGGCTTATCACAGAGCTTACCGCAGAACTTACCACAGCCAGTGGAGACCACCCTTTAGAGTGCAGCACCATGCTTCACAGCACTGGGCAGCATTTAAGAGTACAGCACTATGCAGCACTATCAGCATGGTGCTGCACAGCATGGTGCAGTGCTGTGCTGCACAGTGCAGTGGGGAGTCTATAAATTATTTATTACTGACCGCTCATTACATTCATTTAATTTGTTTATTATTCATCTCAGATTCAACTTGATGTATACACTATTGATTGCAATATGTCACTTCTGAGTTTGGGTGTTTGTGAGTAAAAGAGGTAGGAAAAAACTATTTCCGTTGAGGCGCTTGCGGCATCTACACTGCCAGTTCCATAGCTAAGAAGTACACGCAACATGGGGCAAGTTGCAGGCTACTTTCGTTGAGTTAATGAATTTGTACAGAGTTTGAAATATACAT
Source organism: Sthenelais limicola (assembly GCA_942159475.1). Lineage (NCBI taxonomy): Eukaryota > Metazoa > Annelida > Polychaeta > Phyllodocida > Sigalionidae > Sthenelais > Sthenelais limicola. The sequence continues at coordinate 8,642,245 of OW804095.1, read as the reverse complement.
ACTCGGATTAGCTAAGGGAATTATGGTTAATGTCTGATTAAAACATTGAGCATGAAAGCATTAACAAAAGGAGGCGAGTGGTGCATAGGCCGGTGGAAGTGCGTATATCATTGACACACTTCGTAGTCATGCTAATTCTATCTCCTTTCCCTGCTAGGGAAAGTTCACACCCGATCTTGGAAGCGACATATTTACAATAGTCTTCACCTTCCACTGCCCTTAGTGTACAAGAGTGGCCTCTAATATTAGCTTATCCCTCTATTATCCATACCAGTGCTCTGCCATGCCTCACCATGTACTGCCTGAGACTGTGGTCCTCGGCTAACACAGCATGGTTGACTGCAGCCATGTCTCTGATAAGGTGGATGGCAAGCGCTAGACCCCTGGCTGCTAAATCCTTCCTTACCATCTCTTTAACACACAAGGTAAGTTCATGTAAAATATGTGATGGGTTACAGGGAAATAAGCATTCTATCATAATAAGAAAAAAAAGTACTCTCCTGCCATAATAGAGAGGTTCCGCAAGCAAACATATCTCAGTTACGTAACCGTGTCCGTATCATTTTTGTGACTTAGGTCATATTTTGTTATGTTTAAATATAAATTGTGAGATGAAACAATTTGCTTGATATGTTATGTTATGTTTTTCTTCGCCATGTTATGCAGAACATCTTTCTTTCTTTTCACATATGTTTACGTTTACGTATACGTTAGACTTGCTGAACCTCACTAATGTTATGTTGCAGGTAGCACTCAGTTGTTTGGTTGGAACCTTCATGCTTACTGCGGGCGTTATGTTGGTGGGCCACATCTCATCACAAGGCATGCGTCTCCTCTGCTTCATTGAATATAGCTCCATATATACAAACAACCACAAAACATTCTCCTACTTCTTGGCGGCTGTATCATGCATGAGCTACTTCATTCCCTGGGTTATCATAACCATAAGTTATATTTTCATTATAGTTAGGATCTTTAACGCAAGAAAAGTCCGGGATGGTCTCACGGTAAATAGGGAAAACAAAGAAATTACAATTTTGGTAACTTTGTCGATCAGTTCTATCAGTTTCTTCATCCTGACTATACCAAATGGCATCATTCCATTCGTAGCGGAATCAGAGTACGTTGAATATGACTTCTTTCAGTATCTTATTTCAGGAGCTATGACATTGAAACAGTTTAGAAGCTCACTGAACTTTGTCATTTACTTTATTGTGGGAGCTGAATTCAGGAAAAATCTAAATTCCGTGTTGAAGAAAGTGTCCAGTAGTCTGTACATGTACCTCTCAGGGCACTCAAGGGCAACAGTAAGTCGTTAGTGGTCACAGCCATGCCTTGATAGAAGCCCAAGTAGAACTGTTACACAACATAATTATTATTCATTTCTGTGAATAGAAACCAATGAGTAGCTTTAAGGGTGGTCTCCACTGGCTGCAATACGCTCTGCGGTAAGCCTTGCGATGGTTTGTGCTGGTTATGTCGGTGGAGAGGAATGACGAGGTCCTTGCCTACATGGTCAGTGAACCATGTAGGCAGGATCTCGTCACTCCTCACCAACACAGCACCATTGCAAGGCTTACCGCAGAGCTTACTACAGAGCTTACCATCGCCAGTGGAGACCACCCTTTAGGTTAACCCTCGGACCAACCAAGAGTTCATCTATCTTAAAAATGCCAGCTATAGATCAGACACATTTAGATATTTGTGTACAAATATCAACTATGTGACACTTATCTTTTACCAAAAAACCTAGAGATGAGTTGGTGTAACTTTTCCTTTGGGGGATGAATACAGACATGTATGTTCTGTGAGGCTTAAGATCAACTTATATCGACAAGGCCTGGGAACAAAAATGTGCTTACACGGACGAATCAAGTCCAATAAATTTTCAATTACGATGGCGAGTTCCATTCTATATTTATTATATGTGCATATAATTTGATCATATGTCATCAGATTTCACTGAAAAAATATTAAAGAAGTCTCAGAGTGCCTCGCTGAGAGCCCCATTTGTACAACAGGGCTCTGTGCATGCAGTATTTACTGACATTGTTGAATTAAAACGTTCATATCGCGGCCATTTCTTGAGCTACATTAACAAAACTTATATCATTCAATAGAGATTTTAATTCTCTATTTAATGGTATGCTACTTATTATATATTTTAATAATCATAGTACCAGAATCGCGGGTTGATTACCGATTGCAGCTATTTTAGACAAGTACAATTTTATAGTATGCATACTATATGAATATTTTTATTGCACCCCACTTAATGCACCCCTCTCAAGGAATGCTCATATAATAAATATATTGGATATATATATCCACCACAGATCTATATAACTATATGTCTAATTGTCAAGACTAGGTGGAGCCACCCTCAGATTGGGACTGGTCAGGCAAAACGCCTGCTGCAGGACATTCACTTACACAGCACCTGACACACCGCATCCTACTGTGGACCCTTTTTGTAGGAAATTTTGGTGTAAGCCTTCATTATGCAAATTTGTGGAGCTTGTGGCTTTGAGCACACTCGTACCGGTGCTGTTAGCTGCAGGTTTAAAGATGCAGCTATCAAAGCAGCTAATTCTGCAGGTGCTACAGGTCCAGACGATTGGAAAACATATATTGATATGGACGCCTTGGGTCGGGACACTGCAACCCAGGTGAAAGTTGAGGATGTGCCTTCATCTGAGGATATACAGAAACTGGTAGACCTTAACGCTAAACAATCTTCTGACCTCTGTGTTGGATAAATTTAATACGTTGTCGGTCCGACACACAGATTTGCTGGCTAGACTGGACGCTACTACCGGTCAGGGTGGGGCCGGTCAGGGTGGGGCCACGCCGAAAGTGTATATAATATATATAATAAAATATATAAAACATATATGTAACATACCAAAACATGTGCATTGGTTTGTATGCGATGTCAAGTCAGTAAAAACAGGGAATGGAACTCGTGCAATATTCACGCTCCTTCAACCAACTTGTTAGTTAACCTGTTGACAGGTATGAAGAAATATACTATCATTAACATTATAATCATTAATCATTCATATTCATAAACATATTAATTAGGTTATGCCTTGTTACATGATAATACAAGGCCGGATATGACACTGTATGTATATGTAGTATATCCAGCAGTTATAGTATTATAGCATTTATACCCGAGGTTCTGGGTGGTCTGTTGCCTGGTGGACAATTCGAGGGGCTTTAGCCCCGAGAATTTCCACCACAACAGACCACTTAGACCATCCAAAACCAAGGGTATTAGTGCTTTTAGACCTGGTTTGGTCAGATTTGACTGTTATTTACCACTTACTGACTTTTATTTACCAGTTCTTTTGGCGTCTATAACCCCCATTCCTTACCGGAAGTTGCCGGAAGTGATTGCCGTGTTCTATTGTGAGAAAAATACACCCCAGAATCTGACCAAACTGGGTCTAAGCAAGGATAGGACCCATCAAGCCCAAAGTTTGATGTGCCAATGTTTGACAAGCTGTCAAACTCAACATCGCCATGCCACCTGACGAGTGTAGATGATACCGACCAGTCACAGCAGAGGGCGTGCCACACCATGGGTGATGTTGTTGCTGAAGTGACTTAGAGACACCTTTTCTACTGCTGTAGCAGAAATGGGACTATCACACATAACCTTATGTCCTTGCTAGACTAAAGTGGTAAAGTTAGCCATGTTGATGTCTAATCCCTTGTTGTAAATAAGTGTGTGAGAGTAATAAAATCTGATCTCAAAAGCATTCATGCTTTTATCTTGTTCTTTCCACTTTCCATGACTGCTTCAATAACCACCACGACCTGGATTCACTACATTATATTGTTTTTTATTTTTCATCTAATATTCTTTTTTATTTTGTATCTAATATTAATTGATCATATCATCAGGAATTGACCATTATATATTAGCCTGTACAACATAAAATGACAGTTATGACACAGCAAGGTCATTTAGATATTAACTTAACTTTAGCTAAATCTAATCTTAATATAAAAGTTGTCCCTGTACCGGGTCAATACTAGGTGTACTGCATCTTGTCTCTTAGTGACTCAAGTCTAATACATATTCAGTAGATCTGGCAGCTTATAGGCCACATATGTGATGTGTTACAGGAAAATAAGTCATAAGTCTCAAAATTGCTATCATTCAAAGTGATTTATTTATAAGACATATTTGTTGGAATATTCTGAATTTTGGGGTACTTAATGTTGCTAGTAATATTAATGCATGTGCGAAATTTCAAGGCAATTCATAAAGCATATCTATGTATTTCTAAGGTCATCTTATGGAGTATATTTAGGTACGTTATTAGTTATAATCCACCCAAAGATATCAATAACTTCTTTTTTCAAAAATAAAGATATCAAACTTATAATAAAAACCACTACTTATATGCCCTTGATGTTTACTACCGTTAGAATCGGCTTGATCTCATCTTTTCAAATATGACAATATCTCAAAATCCATTTTTTGCGACTTATGACACATTTTCCTGAAACACATCACATATTATAAATTATAATTTACATATTCTTCATATCACTTATTGTGTCTCTTATTTAACAGATCTGCATAATACTTGTCATCCAACTCGTATGAAGCAAGGCGAAATGTTACTTTGGCTGCTCAAGCAGTTCTTTTATTAATTAGGCCAAAAAAAATAGGTGTGTTTCCGATTTTTATTAATTATATATGTGCAGCTTTCTTCGGGATTAAATTAATCATCCAATCAATATGTGATGTGTTATAGCAAAATATGTCGCAAAAAACATTTTGGATTTCTGACTGAGGCTTCCTGTGAAAAACCCATTTGAAAAATATCATTACTACGACTTGTGACTCATTTTCCTGTAACACATCACATATGGCCCGGCTATGAGAAGTTTCAATACATACAAATATACATCCTAAATGAAGTGTTAATGCGGTCTGAATCTCTATATAAACCCTTTGGATTAAATTCACCATTAATCAGACTATAATTAATACAGCGGATATAAATTATTCCAGGCCTTTGTGGAGGGAGACATAATTATTGCATAGATACTATTTTTATCTAAGAAAATTCTGCTCTGTGGTATTAAATCTGCCAAATTAATTACATTAAGCGTATTGTTCGTTATGTATGACTCCATTTATCATTAAAACTGTGCCATCACCTGTGTAATTTATTGTAGTAATATTCTTTCAGAAGTCTCTGTGTCCAATGTATTGCGTTTCATTTAATGTTTACCACTTCATACTATAATCATCCTGTAATAAGGTCAGATTTCCAGAAAAAGCACAATCTACAGTTCTGCACATCTCTCGAATTCTGCTAAATTAAAGTGATAAATGATAGGTACTGAATATATATGAGTGTGTTCTGTATAGTATTTATTCTGTCTGGTTATATTGAACTGTATTTTGAACCTGATTTTTGTCTTAAATTCGGGTTATTTGACAGGATTGGTGAAGGCCAATTGTACATTTTCTGAAAACCTTACCCAATACCTCATCTCATCTCATTCCAACCAATCTCTTTTTCTCCTAAATCCTAAAAACATTTAAGTAATTAAACGCATATAGCCTGATCCTTGATAACTACAGGGCTGGCAAAGGCCAAACACTTATGTAATCCCCTGGATAAATAAAGAATAAAACAAAATAAACAAAATAAATTAGTCTAGGAAATAACCCTGCCATATATGTGTCAGACTTTCAGAAAATGTACAATTGGCAGCTCTACACATTTCACTGGACGGAAAAAACGCTTTACACTTAGCGTATAATAGGTCCTATTAGCAGCTTGTAACACACAATAGAAAAACACATGGATAGTAGCTGCTATTCGCTACCATTATACTTAAGCTAATAGCAGGAACTGCATGCACAAGGTGTCACATTACTAAGTATTCTACCGTGTGATTGTAGAACAAACAATACCGATGCGCTGACTGTGCATGGGCACTCACCAGTAATCTATAATCCCTTTTCTTGAAACTTGAAGAAACGTATTATGTAGCATGGATGGAGATTAATTTGCTGCAGTTAAACTGATATCTAGCTATAGAAGTGAGTATTCTTGTAGAAACGACAAATTATAACTTTGAGTTAGGTTTTTTTCTGTGAGAAGTAAGTTACATAGTATATGGGTCAGATTTTCAGAAAATGTACAATTCAACTTTGTCAATCTCCTCAAATAACCCAAATTTTAGACGAAAATGATGTTCAAAATACAAGTCAACCTAACCAAACAGATTGCTAGAATCAATGTAATGCCGAATATACTCGAATTTACCTAGTATTGGCCAACTTGCAGGCTAATTTAGCCTAATTTACTAAATGTGTACAGCTGCTAATTGTACATTTTCTAAAAATCTTAACCATATACTATTTGGGTGGGCTAATGGCTCTTTAAGCACAGGTGGGAATCGTCTCCTGACCTGAAGGCTTTATTACCTGAACATAATCCCACCACGCCCTCATTAAAGGAACGGATTGAAGGGTCATCTGGTTGAGGAATTATTTTCCTTTTAAAAGTAGTTTAGATTCTATCGTTAACCTGTATATTTAAACTTAGGCAAAAAAAATATAGGTGTGTTTCCGATTTCAATTGTACATTTTCTGAAAATCTGACCCATATATATGTTTGAAGCTAAATGTCTGTGCATGGGCTTTAATATCGACCACCTGTTTGCACAGATATAAATGTGCGCATCAACAATCCCCCAAATATTATATATTACTAGAATGCTATGCTAGAAACACATTTTATTGTCATGCATATTTAGTGAACCATGACTAAAACTGCAAGGTACTAGGCCCGGGTGAGGGCAGTGCACTGCAGTATAGTAGGTAAGCCTATTGCTGCATACACACAGACTAGAGCTGGGTCAGGCTTGTACATGTATACATGTGGTGGTTTGTATTGCCTTATATCCCTTATCCTATTCGGGGGCTAGGGGACAAATGTATTGTCCCCTAGCTAATCTATTGAACTGCCCAGGGTTCACCCTGCCTTTGCTTCTTATGCACTCAGGGAAATAAAAACAGCGGGGCATAAGCGGACCAAAAGACTGAGCAAGTGGAACCACAGCCTGTTCCAGTTGAAAAATACATAAAACTTTCATGCGTTTCTGTGCTTCCTTGTCAATTAATTGAATTGTAAATGACATGTATATGTAATGGTGTACTGATATATTGTTAACTCTGTAGTTGACTGTGTAAATATTGGTCTAACTAACGACTATAAGGACATTGTCCTCTCGAAGTAATTGGTTTTGATGTTAAGAATTGAAGCTAAATATTCTCATAATATCGAATGTATAAGTCGAACGACGAACCAAAATGATTATAAAAATGAATAACTTGTAATATTATGTCGCAAAATCAATGATTGTTTTATATTTAGTTTGGGCGGTCGAGGAAGACCTGCGAGGGGGCAGAGGATCATAACCCTATTCATTGTTTTCATACCTATGTATCTGTGTGAATCATATTGAATAAAAGCATTATATACATATATATGGTGAGGAAGACCCACAAAAGTGGAAAAAGTTGACTTTCACTAAGTTTCACTTTCGAAGTAGTGTACAAAATACAGGGATTTGCTCGATCTAGGAAAGGCATGAAGAAAGAGAGGGCGGAGATGAGTGATGTCTGCTCCTTTCTATCTCTTTTCTCTGTCTCTCTCTCCCTTCTTCTCTATCTCTATTTCATGGATATGATCATAAACTGCCTCCCTCTCAGCTCTCCCGCCCTTGATATAACACTTCAAAGTGTTGATAAGGGCGTAAAGCCACCAATCTCACTCACTCACTCACTCAGCCCAGGCAAAGAGTACCCGATAGCGTCGCCTCTGCTTTATTTCTACCCAAACATCGATCTCTGAAATTTTCATGTAAACCTAGATATTCTGCTGCCCTGCCCTCTTCTTATTATCTATAGAAACCAAATGCATGATGGGATAGATGGAGACAACGGTTATGGAAACATGTATGGCGCATGGATATTGACATTAGATCACAAATAAATAATCCATCCATGACATCATTTCTATAGATTCTATACTGTACAATTAGACCCATAATGCCATGCAAATCAAGATTCAAAGTAGCGTAGTTGGAGGAAATATTGCTTGTATAGTGGGGATCCCGATAGCTATAGTTGAAGTGGTTCTAATAGTGAGGGAAAATCCCAAAAGTATTGTTTTTTTGGTAACCTTTATTATCACTAGCTTTCGAGCGTTATTTGCTCTTCATCAGGTGATTCAAAATCAAGATTCAAAATGGCGGCTATGCAAGTCCCCTATTCTTTACAATAATCCACCACAAACGTAACATCTCCACAGAATACAATAACAAGCCTAGAATCCAGAATAAAAGCCATTGATATGAAATCATATACGGGTCAGATTTTCAGAAAATGTACAATTGGCAGCTGTACAGATTTAGTAAATTCTGCTAAATTAGGCTGCAATTCGGTCAATACTAGGTAAATTCGAGTATATTAGGCATTGTATTGATTCTAGCAATCTGTTTGGTTAGGTTGAGCTGTATTTTGAACTTTATTTTCGTCTGAAATTTGGGTTATTTCAGAAGATTGGCGAAGTTGAATTGTACATTTTCTGAAAATCTGAATCATATACATATTACAGATCAACCTATCGACTGCCTTGTTGGCCATACGAACGCCTGAATTGAATTGAATTAAAAATTCTATATTTGTCAGAGGCAATACAAATGTGATGTAGACAAATAGGTAATCCGGCGTCTGGATAAAATCCAGGTCTTCAAGCTGTTACCATCTTACGTTCATGTTGGTCAGATTTTCAGAAAATGTACAATTCAATCTCGCCAATCTTCTCAAATAACCCAAATTTCAGACGAAAATAAAGTTCAAAATACAGTTCAACCTAGCCAAAGGGATTGCTATATTCAATGCAATGCCGAATATACTCAAATGTACCTAGTATTGACCAAAATGCAGCCTGATTTAGCAGAATTTACTAAATGTGTACAGCTGCCAATTGTACATTTTCTGAAAATCTGACCCATGTATCAAAGACAATTCTCCTTTGAGTAAGGGTTTGAGAAAGAAGGTTACCTAAGATAGGTGGGTCAGATTTTCAGAAAATGTACAATTGGCAGCAGCTCTACACATTTAGTAAATTCTGCTAAATTGTTCTGCAATTTGGCCAATACTTGGTAAATTCGAGAATATTCAGCATTGCATTGATTCTAGCAATCTGTTTGGCCAGGTTAAACTGTATTTTGAACTTTATTTTTGTCTAAGATTTGGGTTGTTCGAAAAGATTGGCGAAGTTGAATGGTACATTTTCTGAAAATCTGACCCAGATGTCTCGGTGTTTCCATACAGGTTCCATACACCTTTGGAGGGGGAGATGTAATTTATGTATAACTGGTCGGCAATTGATAGAATGACCTTATAAATGCATGTATATATGTAATACACAGTTTTGAACTTTGGTACATATATTCATAGAAGTGTAACCGCTAGATACCCCAAAGGTACGGACATTCCAACAAATAGATCCTGTCAAAAAATCACTTTCAAAAACATTAATTTTACGACTTGTGACTCAGTTGTCTGTAACACATCAAGTATTGTATTTTTTTCTAAAGAGTTTTATTTTCATATTAAACAGAAAATTTGCAGACAAACATGCCGCCTAAAAATGATTTCAGGCGATTTTCAAAGCAATCTGCCATATTCTATAGAGTCACATTATATAATGGATTGAAATGTATTATTTAGAAAAAAACAAATTCTGACGACAGAGTATAAAGATCACAGATCCGATATTGTATCTACCTGGAATGCCTTGGCCATGCACCCGCCTGCGTTTATGTATTAAACATGAATCCCTTTTCAGTAAAGATTTGACACAGACATTTCTTTACCCTTTTAAGATAACTGTTCTTTGAGTAAAGATATGACAAAGAAATTTCCTCACCTTTAAAGTCAGTTCTTCTTTTAGTAAAGATTTGAGAAAGAAATTTCTTCACCTTACGAGATAATTGTCCTTTGAGTAAAGATTTGACAAAGAAATTTCTTCACCTTTAAAGTCAATTCTTCTGTTAGTAAAGATTTCAGAAAGAAAGTTTTTTACCTCAAAGATCGATGAGTGGGTGTCTCCTATATATCTAGCCTTGGAGAGTGAGATGTAACACATTTATATCCAGTGGGTAAGTGTTGAGATGTAGTTGTAATACGTTTATAACCAGTGGGTAAGTGACTGGTTCCCCACTATAGAGATGGATGGGCAAGCACTCCTGATGGTGGTTCTACTGGTTCAACTTGAACACTAACCATGCTGGATAGTGAACCCACTCTGAATACAGGAGAGCTGAATACTGAACCACTGGGACGGGCTGGCTAGCGGGTAGAGGAGGCAATAGGGGAGTTGCAATGCTGAATACTGAATCACTGGGACGGGCTGGCTAGTGGGTAGAGGCAATAGGGGAGTTGCAGTGCTGAATACTGAATCACTGGGACGGGCTGGCTAGCGAGTAGAGGCAATAGGGGAGTTGCAGTGCGTACAGGGTCAATAGGGGAGTTGTATGTACCACTGCACATACTGTTTTATAATTGCACGAATGTTTCCATCAATAGCATTGCTTGTATGATTAAATGGCCGATCGAAACCAATAGGGGAGTTGCAGTGCATACAGGTTTAATAGGGGGTTTGAATGTGGGTCAGATTTTCAGAAAATGTACAATTGGCAGCTCTACACATTAGGAAATTCTCCTAAATTAGGCTGAACAATGCTGAATACCGGATATATCTGAATATATCTGGTATCGCATTGATTTAAAGTATCAGTTCTGTTATGTTAAACTGCATTTTGGAGCTCATTTCTGTCTTAAATGTGGATTATTAGAGAGGATTGGTGAAGGTGAATTGTACATTTTCTGACAAACTGACCCATCATGTACCACTGCACATGTGTTTTACAATTGCAAGAATGTTTCCATCAATATTATAGCTTGTATGATTAAATGGTCTATGGAAACCAATAGGGGAGTTGCATAGCTGCCGTTTCGGATCTTGATTTGCAGGGAATCATGGGACTAATGGTACAGTATAAGATCTGTTGAAAGCATGGACTATGTATCAATATTCTAATACCAATATCCATGTGGTATACATGTTTCATATGAGACAAGTCCCCATCTTTCCCATCATGCATTTCGTTTTCCTATGCTGAATAAAATACTTGAAAAAAACAAATTTGATGAATGAATGCAAGAAGCTATAGGCAGTAGCGATGCTCAGTGGCTGATGCAAGCGCCCTATTATCAATGGACACTGTTATAATACTGTGGCTATGACAAGTGCCCTATTGGACATTGGACAGTGTTATAATACAGGGGCTATGACAAGTGCCCTATTGTATATTGGACAGTGTTATAATACAGGGGCTATGACAAGTGCCCTATTGGACATTGGACAGTGTTATAATACAGGGGCTATGACAAGTGCCCTATTGGACATTGGACAGTGTTATAATACAGCGGCTATGACAAGTGCCCTATTGGACATTGGACAGTGTTATAATACAGCGGCTATGACAAGTGCCCTATTGGACATTGGACAGTGTTATAATACAGGGGCTATGACAAGTGCCCTATTGTATATTGGACAGTGTTATAATACAGGGGCTATGACAAGTGCCCTATTGGACATTGGACAGTGTTATAATACAGGGGCTATGACAAGTGCCCTATTGGACATTGGACAGTGTTATAATACAGCGGCTATGACAAGTGCCCTATTGGACATTGGACAGTGTTATAATACAGGGGCTATGACAAGTGCCCTATTGTATATTGGACAGTGTTATAATACAGGGGCTATGACAAGTGCCCTATTGGACATTGGACAGTGTTATAATACAGGGGCTATGACAAGTGCCCTATTGGACATTGGACAGTGTTATAATACAGGGGCTATGACAAGTGCCCTATTGTACATTGGACAGTGTTATAATACAGGGGCTATGACAAGTGCCCTATTGTACATTGGACAGTGTTATAATACAGTGGCTATGACAAGTGCCCTATTGGACATTGAACAGTGTTATAATACAGTGGCTATGACAAGTGCCCTATTGGACATTGGACAGTGTTATAATACAGGGGCTATGACAAGTGCCCTATTGGACATTGGACAGTGTTATAATACAGTGGCTATGGCAAGTGCCCTATTGTACATTGGACAGTGTTATAATACAGTGGCTATGGCAAGTGCCCTATTGGACATTGGACAGTGTTATAATACAGCAGCTATGGCAAGTGCCCTATTGGACATTGGACAGTGTTATAATACCAAGCTTTTAATCTGGCGCAGAGAGAGTCTAGGGAATCCAGGCTCATACTAAACACCTTAATGAGAAGCTATCCTTGTATTTAGTTCACACCCATTATATAACGATGATAAATGGAATATTATGGAACAAGAATTCACATTTAATTCGCACCCATTATATAACAGTGATAAATTGTATATTACGGAACAAGAATTCCAGTCTCCATATACACAGATAACAGTGTATGTATATATGCAGTTAGTGTATACATTTGTTTTTATTTGTTTTTTATATTCAGGATGTTTATATATACATAAATATACAGCAAATTCAAAATGAGAGTGATCAAGTATGAAATGAAATGCAAGAGATGGTGCAATGAAACATGATTATATATGAAGTGGGCTCACGAGATTGATTCCACTAGCAATAGCCATGGTTTTCATCTATTGTGTATAGTTGTTTATTTTATTTATTTTTATTTCAGAGCGATATTACAACATTGTTGTTCTTAATTGTATCACACCCTCTATAATAGGAACAATACTGTAAACGTATTTATTTTCGCGCAAATAAATTTTCGCGCACTAACTATTTAGAAACCTTTTCACGCGGATTTAAATCGCGCACTAAGGAAGTCTCACACCCTGTGTAGGCAATAATTATACCTTTCGCACAGGATCTATTTTCGCGCACAAAGGTGGGTGCGCGAAAATAGCGAAAATAAATACTGCGCGAACATTAATACATTTACAGAACTTTATTGCAAACACTTGATGCCTGCCCAGAGAGGGTCGATAATAGAGGGATTTTACGGTAGGTTAACATGGGTTCTATTCACTCCTCCTCCCGCTATATCAAAGACTACATCCTGCTTTGTTGACTTTGTCCCCTCCCACTGGCTCATTACCAACATCCGGGATACTGGTTTATGCAAATTACTATCCCAGATTATGACGTCACGCTAATTTAAGCGTCCGTCATGACAGATTTGTTTCAGCGGGACGTTTTTTGACTTGTGTCTACATCTGCCGCCTGGGAATCCGCATCATACTCATAAAATAGGGAGGTTCAGCAAGTCTAACCTATACGTTAACGTATCCGTATCGCTGATATATGGGTCAGATTTTCAGAAAATGTACAATTGGCAGCTGTATACATTAAGTAAATTCTGCTAAATTAGGCTGCAATTTGGTCAATAGTAGGTAAATTCGAGTATATTTGGCATTGCATTGAGTCTAGCAAACTGTTTGGTTAGGTTGAACTGTATTTTGAACTTTATTTTTGTCTAAAATTTGGGATATTTGAGAAGATTGGCGAAGTTGAATTGTACATTTTCTGAAATTCTGACCTATATGCAAACATACATTTAAAGGAAGAAATAGGTTCAGCAAAACATGGCGGGAAGGACATAAGGTGACAAGTATAATGTCTCATCTCATAATCAAGTTTTATACATATAAATGCGATGTAATTCACAAAAAAAGATACGGATACGGGTACGGTTGCGTAATTGTGATAAGTTTGCTTGCGGAACCTCCCTAGTGAAAGCTGCATTCTCAGCGTTTTTGGCAAAAAAAGATCACTATATTACCCAATTTACTCATATCATAACTTATAGGATTTGATTCATTTATATTCTGCGGTTGTTATTATCATTTATTCGGAGGAGTGCGATGCCCAAATGATCTTACTGATAGTAGTTTATGTCTAGGAATTCATATTTTTTATACACAGTACACAGTAATTTGACTTTGTGTTTTAAAGTGTCTATTGTGTAAATGCGGTGGTATTATTATATTTCATAAGGCAACGCATGAAAACATGCATGGTGAATACTGAGTTTTCCCAATGTAACCGTTTGAATATATTATAAACCTGTAATGAATATTATTAATAAACATAAATTGGAAGAATCCGCCGAGAGAAAACGCCCACCAGAGAGCGATGATATAAGTGAAGTCACCGCACCTAAGTCCAAAAAAAAAAATAGGTGTGTTTCCGATTTACCCCCCCCCCCCTACCTAGAAAAACCTTACCCTACCTAAAAATACTTTACCATACCTGATTTTTTCCCCATCATATCTTAGTTTTTTTTATTTCTTGACAAAAAAAGCTTACAAATGCAGGAAAACGGGTTTTCCTAACCCAAAACTGTCAAAAAGCACATTTCCCATGTTCAAAACAAGTATTGTTATGAAAAAGACATTTTTTCCAGTTCCTGGGAGGTGGTTTCCAAACAAAAAAAAATAACAAAAAAATAAAATTTACCACCCCCCCTACCTAGTTTTCAGCCAGATAAATCGGAAACACACCTATATTTTGTTTGCCTAAGTTTAAATATACAGGTTAAAGATAGAATCTAAACTACTTTTAAAAGGAAAATAATTCCTCAACCAGATGACCCTTCAATCCGTTCCTTTAATGAGGGCGTGGTGGGATTATGTTCAGGTAATAAAGCCTTCAGGTCAGGAGTCGATTCCCACGTCTGCTTAAAGAGCCATTAGCCCACCCAAATAGTATATGGGTCAGATTTTCAGAAAATGTACAATTGGCAGCTGTACGCATTTAGTAAATTCTGCTAAATTAGACTGCAATTTGGTCAATACTAAGTAAATTCGAGTATATTCGGCATTGCATTGATTCTAGCAATCCATTTGGTTAGGTTGAACTGTATTTTAAACTTTATTTTCGTCTGAAATTTGGGTTATTTGAGAAGATTGGCGAAGTTGAATTGTACATTTTCTGAAAATCTGACCCCTATACATAGGTCGTATAGATTTACAATAGCGGCCCAAAGCTGAGCTTGATACAATAATACTATAGTTTAGCGCCCTATTCCTTGACACTAAAGGGGGGGGGGGTCGAAGAAGGAATTGGGGGGACAGACCATTTGTGATCCGTTTTAGGAAAATGAGTCATAAGTCGCAAAATATGAATTTTGAGATATCATCATATCTGAAAAGAGGAGATCAAGCCGATTCCAATGATAGTACACAGTCCAATATTCTAATAAGTATTTCCATATTTTAAGTTTGATATTTTTATTTTTGAAAAAAAAGTTTGTAATATTTCTGGTATACGCAATAACCAGTAAAGTAACTGAATATACTCCATATGTGGACCTTTAAAACGAAAAGATATATTATATATAATGTCCTAAAATTTGATACATGGATTGATACAACCATAAGTGATAAACTCGCCAAAAACCAGAACATTCCAATAAAGTGATCTTGTACAATAAACACTTTGAAAAATATAATTTTTGCGACTTGTGACTCATTTTCCTGAAACACATCACATATATATTGACCATTTTATGTCACCCACCACCGCCTCTGCCGGTAGACCAGAACGGGATGAGAGATCTGATATCCTATTACTGCTAAGACAAGAGGAATGACCATAACAATTTGGTCGAGGGGGCAGAGCCATACCATGGTCCAGCTATTCTTTTATGAGGGTGTTAACAGATTAACAAGAAATAATGGTCATTCCCTCTTCCACTCCTCGACATCAGAGAGAAAACACCGGTGTCTAATTAACCTGTCATAAACTATAGTAAAATTTTTACTGCGGCCAGTAACACAACTACACCATTCTGTGCGGACAGCTGCATCACGTCCCACTACATGTTTTTGTACTTGTATGTATGTATGTTGTTTATTTCGAGTTCAATTACAGTTACATCAATATAATTAATACAATATCTGGAAATGGGTACCACATTCTATGCTAATCATAGCTCTACCAGGAGGTCCCTTCTACATCTAATTACATTATTATATACAATTCAAGTTATTCTACTTAAGCCCCCCTCATTTGGACTGTAATTAACACCTGATGAAGCCCAATCAGCGGCGAAAGCTTGTGATTTAATAAATGACAACCATTACAAGACAAGGGTGTATTCCGTTCCTTGAACACCAACCACATCACCCTCACCGGCAAACCAGGTATACTACAATCCCTCTCCCCCCTTCAACTCACAATAATACTTTACCAGTTCAGGTAGAGGATATAAGTCTCCATTGTGATTCCTAAATTCATAGCTATGAAATGAAAATGTCTTACCTAACACCGAACACACAGCTAATGGTGTCAACGCCATTTTGTACTATTGAACAATTTGTACTACTGAACACTTATCTACAAATCTTATTGATGTTTATTTTAAAAAGGGCTACTCGGAAGACCTCCAGTGGAGAACGAACCTGTCCTCTTCTTGATTTATATTACTATAAATGTATATGTTTCGCTGAATAATAGTTCCATAATAATAATACCTGCGTATACCAGGGGGGCGTTTCATAAGTTAGCGCAGCGCGCGTTCGTTATGCTAGGATCACTATCGTTACAATAACGATAAATATAATGCGCGTTCGTTATTCCCGTTTCATAAGGCTAGCCTAAGAGACAGTTAATGTATAGGGATTAATATCCGATTAAAAAAGTGAATAATTGAACCAATAATTGCCTGATTGTGTTGCTTGTATTGAGAAGAATTAATAAAGTTGATTTTAATAAGATTTTATATCACACAAATCAACCATTTACTTAATAATAAGCATATGAAAATACCGCGCTATAGTAACGCAACGTTGATTAGTGATGCATTAGTTAACGTGGAATATGGCCCTTAGCGCGCGCTGTGTTAAAAAATGTCGTTCCTTATTTGGTAACGACTGTCGTTAGGCCCTCTAACGTGCGCTGCGCTAACTTATGAAACGCCCCCAGGAACATTCACTCCTCCCCGCGCTAACCCTTTCTTCACACATTTGTCCATCTTGGCAGGCTCACTTACAGTGACCTTAGATTGTTTACTTATCCAACCAATGATCTAACACATTTCAGACGGCGAGTGGTTTAAAAACACTACACTCACTAATTCATTTCAATTGAAAGTATTTTGTATTTATACAAAAGAGTTGTACGAAAAAGTGACCCGCATCTGAAAGTTATTTTCAGGTCATCCAGCTGGTTTCTAACTAGTTGGAACTAATAGAATACATTTGTATTTACTTTGTTATGCCAAAAATGGAATTGAAGTTTATTTTTCTAGATGTGTACACTATTGGTGTTTGGTTGAGGGGAAGGGGAAGTGGTTTATATATGGGTCAGATTCTCAGGAAATGTACAATTGGCAGCTGCACACATTTAGTAAATTCTGCTAAATAAGGCTGCAATTTGGTCAATACTAGGTAAATTCGGACATTCGGCATTGCATTGATTCTAGCAATCTGTTTGGTTAGGTTGAACTGTATTTTAAACTTTATTTTGGACTAACATTTGGGTTATTTGAGAGAATTGGTGAAGGTGAATTGTACATTTTCTGAAAATCTGACCCATGTAGTAAGAAAACGGTAAACATCAGCTTCTCATCTTCTCATCCCATCTTCCCATCTTCAATTTCCTTTTTCTGTCAAGTACGATATAATATTGTTTTCTCCACTTGACGATTGTATAAATGGTCGGACGACAATTTTATTGACTAACTCCAAATGGCTCAGAAAGTTGAAGTATTATTGTAAAGGGAAATAAATCGTTAAACTGTACCGCTGTGGGAAAAAACCCATATGTGATGTGTTTCAGGAAAATGAGTCATAAGTCGCAAAAAATATATTTTGAGATATCACTATATTTGAAAAGATGAGATCAAGCCGATTCCAATGATAGTAAACAGTCTAATAATCTAATAAGTATTTCTAGATTTTAAGTTTGATATTTTCGTTATTGAAAAAAAGTTTCCAATATTTCTGGGGGTCAATAAACAGTAAAGTAACTAAATGTAGTCCATATGAGGACCTTTAAAACGAAAGGATATATTACATAGATTGTCCCGAAATTTGATACATCGATTGATATAGCTATAAGTGATGAACTCCCCAAAAATCAGAACATTCCAATAATGGGATCTTGTGAAAAAACACTTTGAAAAATATCAATTTTGCGACTTATGACTCATTTTCCTGAAACACATCACATATTATAAAGCTAACTTACATTATGAAAATTTCATAAAAAAACTGCTGGAATTGTGGTTGGTCATCTCCAGTCATCGACAGAGATGAGTATTGTCGACCCTTAAAATAAGTACGTGTAATACCACAAGAGGGTCTGAAATCCTCCCACAAGCCAGAGGTCATCCCCTTTATGCGATTGTTGATCAGTTTTCAAATTCAAATTCAAATAAAGTTTCGGTTGTCCTCAAGCAGCTTATTGTAAATGCTATCATGCTTGTGGCTCTCCGTCTGAGAAATGATTTTAAAAGGCAATGTATTATTTTAAAATGTTTGTCTCGCCTTTGTGCGAGCTTCTTTGTGTCAGATACAATTTAGCAATGTTAAATTTTCTACTTGAGGTTCATATAATTACTGGTTTTCTGTTTTTCTCAAACAAATTTGTTTTCCCTTTTTTTAATTTATCATGCTCGTAGGTCTCCTTCTGAGATATCTCTCTGTAGGCAATGTATGAAGTACGTCCATGGAGGACAATACGTATTTATACTGGAATTTTGTCGCTTTGTTAAATGGGTCAGATCTTCAGAAAATGTACAATTCAACTTCTCATCAAATAACCCAAATTCAGCCGAAAGTAAAGATCAAAATACAGTTCAACCTAACCAAACAGATTGCTAGAATTAATGCGATGCCGATTATTCTCGAATTTACCTAGTATTGACTAAATGACAGCCCAATTTAGCAGAATTTACTAAATGTGTACAGCTGCAAATTGTACATTTTCTGAAAATCTGACCCAAATGTTTGGCCTTTAATCGAATAAAAAGAACTATGTAATATATTTGATACTTTCATCGGTAGTGGAGAGAAAATACAACAGTGCAGAGCAACAATAAAATTGGCAATGAAAATGGTCGGTCCAGACCAAGCAGCACACACCCATTACAATAACACACATATATATGCACGACCGACAAATTTCGAAATCGGTTGAAAATCGGCCAGAAATCGGCTCAGTGTCTCTCCTCTGAACAACTTCACCTATGTTGGATACATAAATCTATTGGCGTCTCTCGAGCTTTGCCGATTCTTTCACAAAAATATATTTGGGTCAGATCTTCGGAAAATGTACAATTCAACTTCGCCAAGCTTCTGAAATAACCCACGTTTTAGACGGAAATAAAGTTCAAAATACAGTTCAACCTAACCAAACAGATTGCTAGAATCAATGCAATGCTGAATATACTCGAATTTACTTAGTATTGACCAAATTGCAGCCTAATTTTGCAGAATCTACTAAATGTGTACAGCTGCCGATTGTACATTTTCTGCAAATCTGACTGATTTAATCCAATGGAAAACTTTGAAGGAAGCGTCTGGTAACAATTCCCCCGATGGATATTTTCGTGACCACACAGAACTATTCCTGTTGATCAGCACTAAACTTGGTGGTAGTGGCTTTTTTACGTGACTCTGAACAATATATATATGCGTGCTGAACTCTAATCACACTTTTTATTGCAAGAAAAACAACATAAAATTATTATGGTATCTGAATGGATTGATATATTAGTCACCAGTATGGAGGATTGATGGGGTTGGGTTGAATAGGTTATTATTATACGCAGGAGTGTTAGGCCTATAGGTACGTTGCACCACAGGGAATGCTTTGTCTGAAATGTGAACTTTGTGTAGGTTACTTGTGATATGTTGCAGGAAAATGTGTCACAAGTCGCACAAAACGATATTTTTCAAAGTCATTTATTCACAACAAACCATGCTCACAATTATTTTTGGGGTATTAAAAGCATGGATACAGGTGGGTCAAATTTTCCGAAAATGTACAATTCGCCTTCACCAATTCTCTCAAATAACGCAAAATTCAGACAAAGATAAAATTCAAAATACAGTTCAACCTTACCTAACTGATTGTTAGAATCAATGCAATTCCGAATATACCCGAATTTACCAAATTGCAGGCTAATTTAGCAGAATTTACTATATATGTACAGCTGTCAATTGTACATTTCCTGAAAATCTGACCCATTTACTAAATTCCGAGACTGTGTACTGAATATACCTATGTATATCTGAGCTTATACTAAGGAGTATATGTAATTACTTTACTATAGGTATTGACCATCAATAAATGTGGCTGACATGAAAAATATATAAATATTTATTGGATGTCCTAATGTTTGCTATCATTAGAATTCACTTGATATCATGTAAGAATATGACGATATCTCAAAATCCAATTTTCCAATTCAATTTTCCAATTCAATTTTCCAATTCAATTTTCCATCAAGGAAATTTTGCCCATTTGGTCATGTGCCAAGTCTTAGAATTGTTTCTGATTATTAACTGTGGAAACGATACTGTGAGCTGTCTCTACACCATTCTACAACAGAATATATCATAATACAATAAGTTTGTAGGAATTGTCAAATTAAAAACGATTGTTGCCAGTTTCCGTTGCACATATTCTGATGTTGCCATCGTTACAATTGTACTTTATATTCTAAACAAAGGGCAGGTGTTGTCAATTGAAGGAACAACTTAAATTTATATGTCTGCCTTGTGATACGCAATTATTTGTAATATTTGTAGAATACATAGATTGTGTAATGATGTTCCGACAGCATAGAGTTAGCTTTATCATTTGTATTTAGAACAGAATAGAATAGAATAGAATAGAATAGAATAGAAAAATCTTTTATTCATCAGAGCTTTTACAATTATGTTGACGGATAGGTCGACAGGCCTCTAGGTACCGTTTAGGATTTATACCTAGTTCTTCCGGCCGTTCCCTTTATATCTATGAAATAAGCTAATATATTTAAGGCACAAGTAAGGTTAAGTAATACAGATCTATGACATATAACAACGTTTCTAACGTTTCTAACATAGGTATCCAGGATAGGATTAAATGGGGTAAGTTAGTATCATCTAACTTTCCATGTGTAAAACAAAACTCAATAGTTACTCCTATAATAATAGGATTCGGTTTATAGTAAGAATAAAATATAATATAATACAATATAAAGTTAAGTTTATTAACATTATCCACCCACGTGTGATCCTTGTTGTTCATTCAAGTTTCTATTCCTAGACTTTAAAAATCATCTTTGAACATGTTGTACATTATCCTAATAGGGGAGTTGCATAGCGGCCATTTTGAACCCTAATTCGCATGGCATTATGGAACTAATAGTACAGTCTAAAATCTATAGAAAGCATGCCATGTTCAGCATGGACTATTTATCAATGCTTTTATGTCAATATCCATGTGTTATACATGTGTCCATAACACAAGGCTCCATCTTTCCCATCATGCATTTGGTTTTCATAGAAAATCTATAAAAGCTGTGATATTCACGAAAACATTCTTGCAATTTTTTTTATAAAAATGTTCCCAACTAATCGTAAGTCAGATTTCAACAAAATCCAACCCATGATGCACTGTACCAGACATGCGCAGTGGCACATGCAAATCCCCTATTGTCTGGAAGAAAAACATAGATGGGTCAGATTTTCAGAAAATGTACAATTCACCTTCACCCGTCCCGTCTAATAATCCAAATTTCAGACAAAAATAAAGTTCAAAATACAGTTCAACCTAACCAAACAGATTGCCAAAATCAATGGAATGCCGAATATACTCGAATTTACCTAGTATTGACCAAACTACAGCCTAATTTAGCAGAATTGACTAAATGCGTAGAGCTGCCAATTGTACATTTTCTGAAAACCTGACCCATATACTTAATAACTATTTATATTGGCAATTATGATAGTAAACATTAGGACAGCTAATAAGTATTTCTATATTCTAATTTGACATTTTTATTTTTGAAAAAAAAGTTTACAATATTTGTTATTTGACGATTACAAGTAAAGTAGCCAAATGAACTGCACAGGGATGACCTTACAAACGCAAGGATATATTTAATACACTGTCTTGAAATTTGGTACATTTTTGCATACAACCACGGTGAATAAACATCCCAAGCATTCGAGCTTCCCATAAATTATTAAGAAATTGAAATATGAAACAGAGGCGACACTTGGGCGACAACATTTTTATTTTGTTGTTAAAATATATAAGTATACAATTTTTGAGAAATAAATGAGAAATAAAATTTTGTGATTTGAGTTTTGATTTTTGAATAGTATAAGTTGAGATATATGAATAAATGTGGGGGGAATTTTATATGATATTAGGGTTGAAATTAATGTTATATAATAATTTGGTGACTTATGGTATAAGATGTAAATTGTAAACATATAATGACCGAGGTATTACGGGAGCGCCACCCTAACCCCGAACACACAAGTGGAGAGAGGTTATGGGAAATTGAGTTTTATTTACATAAAAAACAATCAGGTGAGTTACATGTAAGGTAACTATTGATGTGATATTGTAGTATAATTAGGAGAGATAATTATAATTAATTATATAATGATATAATAAATGGCCCCTTGGATATATGTTGATAGGTGAGGGTGGGAGGGAAGAGAAATATATATAGGTGGTGAGGGGAGCGAGGAGAAGGAGAAAGTGAGGGGTGAGGGTGTAGAGCCGTTAGGGGCGCATGAGTGTATTATTGAGGGATGTGGGTTTGTCTGCTTGAGTCCAGGTGGCGCCGCAATACCACATCATCACTTATGCGATGACTACATTATTACGGGAGCGCCACCCTAACCCCGAACACACAAGTGGAGAGAGGTTATGGGAAATTGAGTTTTATTTACATAAAAAACAATCAGGTGAGTTACATGTAAGGTAACTATTGATATGATATTGTAGTATAATTAGGAGAGATAATTATAATTAATTATATAATGATATAATAAAGGCCCAAAAGAGCCAGGATTTTGTAATTAGGGGAAGTGGAGGGAGGGTTAAAGAATTGTATTGGGTCCTCGGGGCCGAGGAGGTGAGTATAATTATTTGATATGAGTTAGATATGTGAGGACACAGTAATATATGGCTGTGTGAATGTCAGGCATTATGTGAGTGTCATTGATTCAAGTGTGATTGGTAGTAGATGCCTCGTGTATTTAGTATAATGTCAGGCGAGCACAGTTGATTATGATTATAAGCCAGTGCCCTTGTCCCCAGGCAGCTACCCACATAGTGGCTGGCTATCGTGCTATTGCGTTTGCTAGGATAGCACTGGTTTTAGGCTGTGAGGTGGATACATAGCGTTTATACGCATCTGAAGACCACCCTCCCAGTTCCTTGACTTGAAGCTCTGATGCGCCTACTGCGTAGGCTGTGGTTGCAGCTGCTTTTCTCAGGCTATGTAGTGATAGGGACTTTGTTTCAACCCCATGTCGCTTGAGATGTTCTTTCCACTTGCGGGCGACAAATGTTGCGGGGATTGGTCTGGTGGAGTGTCTGAATGTGAGGAATGGTTCCTTATCGGACGATGTGGGCTGTAAGAGGAGAAGCTGCCTGACTCTGCTGACAACGCAGATACACTGGTCAGGGCCTCTCGCAAGCCTGATGATCCTACGCTGGTAGGCTGTCTGCATATTCTTGGCCCCTTTTACTTGAATGGTGACCTCCTCATTTGAGACTTTGACATCCGCCCTCGTGAGGTGTCGTGCTGGGTCAAATCTCTTGATGGTTGGTGGCACGACTTCCGACTGTCGCATGGCACCTTGGTACATCATGAGGACGGCTGTGGCTAGCGCTGTCCCTTCGTAATCACCTGGTAACAATATTATCATGTGCCTTAGCGTGCTGACGTCGATAGGGGCCTTAGGGCTTGGAATATATTCCTTGTTCCTTAGTAGTCCCTCGAGCGTCCATTTTACTCGATGGTGCTCATAATTGGCCGTACTGGCATCACACCTCTTGAGATATGTCTTTATATGAGATAGGTGATTAGCGATGGTCTTAGGTGATTTTATGTAGGATGATAGGTGTTGGAGATATACACAGATATGGTCGACTCGGGCACTTTGCGGATCGATCTGCATCTACTGAGCGAATTTCAGGAGTGCAGTGACAGCCGACTTCCTATTGCGACTTGTTCCAGCAGACCACGCCGCCTCCTGTGTCTGCTCCACTTGTGCGGCCAGGGTCTGCATTGGGGTGCCTGAAAAATAGTATGTCATTAACAAATTGCAATGCATATAGGCATGGTGGTACAACCTTAAGTGCATAATGATCAACCCATGTGTCCCTTAATTGTTTTTGTGGTTTGCCCAGGTGTGATCGGCTAAGTGCATCGGCGACTGAGTTGGACGATCCCTGTATATGGGCATATGACAGTTTGACGTCAAACCTGGCCTGCACCATCCAGGCAAGCCTTGCTGCGGCCAGCATGACATGGTTCTTTCCTTTTCCATTCTGAAAGACTGATACACTTGACATGTTGTCGCATAGTACTAAGATGTGACTACCTCTGTCACTCTCAGAGATGAATGTATGCAGTGCTACGGCGACATTGATGGCTTCTATCTCAGAGATGTTACATGCCTCCAATTCCAGCCGGCATATCTGATATTCATATGCGAACTGGCCATCAGTGCCCCCTATGCCACTGAGGCAGGCATCCACGAGGTAAGTCTTTGTTGGTTCTATTTCGGGTATAATGGATCTTCCATTCCATTCCCCGCAGAAATCTCTGAACCACCGTAGATCTTCTTTTATGTGGCTGTTTACATTCATATGTGGTCCCTTGAATCCTCTCAGGCTGTCCAGGAGCCTTGATACAAATAGGCGTGCAGGTGGGACGCACTTACCTATGTGTATCAGCGATCCAATGATAGATTGGAGCTCGCGCTTGGTGATGGTGCGCTTCTTTATATATTTATTAACTAGGGCGATGGTCTCCTTGATCTTGAGGGGAGGAATGGATAGTGACATCTCCTCTGCATCAATGAGTATTCCTAGCCAGGTGGCTTTGCTGCCAGGTTGTTGTAGCTTTCCAGAGGCCTCAGGGAGCCCTAGCTCCGTCAGTAGATTTCTGGCATAGTCGTAGGCTCTTGTTGTTGATTCCTTATCAGGGCCGAGTAGTGCTAGATCATCCAGGTACATGAATGATGTGAACCCTTCCCTCTCGAGCATGCGGACAATGGAGTTGGCCAACCTTTGCATATGCGCGCTGGATCCACGACTGCCGAAGGGCATTGTTAGGTCGAGGAACCAACTATCACGCCACTGCAGACACAGTTGTAGGCACGAGAGATGTCTATGACAGCAATGTGGGCCTTGCTCCCCAGGCCTTTAAGATGTACTACCAGGTCTTCTACTGTAGGGAGAGAGTGTGGTCGCTGTTCTCCCCATACCGAGTTCTTTATTATAAACTTGTTAACAGAGTTCTCCTCTGGGAAGGTTAGGTCAATGATGACGCGACGGGCCTCAGTCTCCTTCTTGGCTCTAGACATCATGGGTGACACGTGGGCCCATGGGTCGAACGGGGTTGACTCGAACAGGCCAACCAGGCCACTAAGGTCGAGTTCTTTCTGAATGAAATCGTCAATTTTGCTGGAGAACTTGGTGGCACTAGGGTGGTTATTATTGTTGCCATTGTTGGTGACTGGGCCTAGATAGCCCATGGGGAAACCGTACTTAATGAATTCAAGTATCTCCCTATCTTCATTGCTGGAGGAGAGGTGCCTGTCCCACTGATCTATGTTGAGGGAGCTAGGTATCAATATTTTAGCTTGTAGGGCATTAGGCAATCCAGTGTCCCTTACCTTGCTGTATATTTCGGCGAACTTTCCCCAGACTATGTTGTGGTCGGTCTGGGGCCAGTGCATTACTCGGTGTTGTTGTAGAGCCGCAGGTCTCGTGTCGACTGAAGCTGGGTCTGCTTTGCCGGCACATATGGCAGCCACCGCATCAAAATAGTCACTGTTGATGATTAGCGTAGGCTGGGTGTATGGCCTAACTATATTGTCATTCTGTTTCGACGGGATGAATGCTGGGGCCATAGGATTTAGTGTAACACCAGATATCGTTCCCTGACGGTGGTTTGTTTTGGGATAGCTGCCTCCATGATGGATCTCGTGCAAGCTCTCGTGGCGCGCGAGACCAGGCTTGTTAATATATGCAGCTGACCCAATTTCCCCATGTGGGTGAGGGAATGGTGCCAATGTTGGGCGTGGCACATGCACATTGCCATCCACGCCCGCTATTCGTTTTTTGAGGACTGTACTGACCTCTCATCATTATTGTGCCTAGATTTGGCACTAACCTGTTGGTGTCCTGATTGGGTCCTGTTGGGCTTTGGTGTGTATGTCCCATCATTCTGTTGTTGACTGTGTTTAACGCGCCTCTCGCACTCCCTAACACTGTGGTGCGTTCTGCGGCCGATGGAGTCACAGTATGAGCACGAGTGGAGGAGCAGTATTGCCCCCTCTCTATGATCGCCGCTGTGTGTGCAGCCATTCCTTGTATTAAATGGTCTGCATAGCACTTCCAGTGATTTTGAATCCTTCTTAGATGTTTTGTTATCCGCTGATGTGTTGCCCGAGGTATGCCCTCCTCCAGTGAGGCATATACGGACCCTCTCATCCTGTATGGTGCATCATGTGGTGGTAGTCGTCAGAGTCATATGCATCGGGGTCGTCCAACAGTGCCAGAAAGCCGTCAATATATTCATTACTATTAAGGGAGGAGCGGGCGTCCAATTTTTGTTTAATTGTCTGAGATCCCTCCCTGTAAACGTACATGTATGGCTTTGATTGGAGACCAGCCCTATGAATATTAGATAGTATGTCAACCCTACCGTGCAGGCCGTGTGCAAACCTCTCACGATCGATCTCCCGCTCGATGAAGTCATCTGCTAACACTTGGCCTCGTATCACGTTTGGTGTAGATGCTGTGCGGTATCTAGCCGCCTTGACCCAGCTATTGATCCTGTGGCCAGATCCTGATTGTTGCGGGTTTTTAAAGAATATTTCCCTGGATGACTCGGGTGAGGGGTCCCTCTTCCTCTTGCTGCTATGGCTAGACCTGGTACTAGATCTGGAGCGTCTAGACGACCTAGATCTGCGTGAGCTGGAAGAGGACGCCGCGCCAGACTCGGCCTTTGACCTACTTGAGCCCTCGTGGCTCCCGTGTGCGGATTGTGACCGTTGAGATTGCTGTGATTGTTCTTCCTCATCCTCCTCGTTTTCTTGCCTATTATTGAATACGTTATTGAGCAGCTCAGTGATTTGAGATACTTGAGTTGTTAGCTCCGATATCTCAGCTTGTAGGCTTTTGCAAGTTGGTGGTTTAGTTGTCTGTCTTTCCTCCTGTTGGCCCGTTTCTTTGGCTTTAGCTCCTCGTGTTCGTGGCATTGTCGATCTTGACTTTTAGTTTGAAATTCCAGGTGTCTTGAGGATTTCCAGGGGCGAAGCAGGCTTCACTGATATCCAGGCTTCGCTCAGGTATTCTCTGACGTTGGAGGTATATTGTATTGCCAAAAAGTGGGTTATTAAGGCGAAGAGACCTCTGAGAGAGAAGAGAGAAATATATATAGGTGGTGAGGGGAGCGAGGAGAAGGAGAAAGTGAGGGGTGAGGGTGTAGAGCCGTTAGGGGCGCATGAGTGTATTATTGAGGGATGTGGGTTGTGTGCTTGAGTCCAGGTGGCGCCGCAATACCACATCATCACTTATGCGATGACTACATCATGTGAGGTTATTGGGTGGCGTGGGTGGGAATTTTTTGTTTTTTTAAGTAGAGGTTGAGTATATGAAGTTTTGGAGAAGAAGGAAGTATATGGGGATTGTGGGTAAGCAGCTACCTTGTGAGAGGGTAGGGTGCGCCACCAATGTTTTGGAATTATTATTAAATTCCTACTAAATGAAAACATTCCCAGAATGAGATCTTGTAAATAAAACACTTCTGAATAATATCAATTTTTAAAGTAGCAGCTAAATATACTCTATGCGAATACATTGGAAACGCGTAGATATATTTAATATATTATTTGAAATTTGGCACATATATCCATGTTACAAGAATCGTTAAGCACCTAAAAAATGAACACGTTCCAAAAATAAGATCTTGTAAATAAAACACTTTGAAAAATATCAATTTCGCAACTTGTGACTCGTCATCCTGTGACACATCACACATGGAGTTACACTTGCTACTATTGCAATCTCTATTATACACAAGGGGACCGGTGCTGCCCATACAAGCAGCGGCGGCAGCAATAGATGCTTCCGGTGTCTGGCGTTTTTAACTTTTGGCATAAAAACATGCATAATGGCCGCCAGCGGGTGAAGCATCACACAAAAACTTTTGGGTCAGATTTTCAGAAAATGTACAATTCAACTTCGCCAATCTTAACAAATAACCAAAATTTCAGACGAAAATAAAGTTCAAAATACAGTCCAACCTAACCAAACAGATTGCTAGAATCAATGCAATGCCAAATATACTTGAATTTACCTAGTATTGACCAAATTGCAGCCTAATTTAGCAGAATTTACTAAATGTGTAAAGCTGCCAATTGTACATTTTCTGAAAATCTGACCCACATAATGGCCGCCAGCGGGTGAAGCATCACACAAAAGCTTTTACTTGTCGTAGCGGCAGGTTAAGCACCGCTGGAGGAATGGATGGTCTTACCTTAACATGAACGATCTCTGTGGGGTTAAATGATGGGGGAAGAACTCTATTAAGCCTGGTTTTAATAACTCTATTAAAGCTGCATTCTCTGTTATTTCAACAAACAAATCTTACCATTGAACTTTACATATGTTTGTCCCTCTACATATAGATCTATATATTTGAAATTATACAAAACCTTGTTCTTTATTTACCTCATGATGAGAAGATGCCAGAGCTTTTTCAAATTAAATTCCAAATCCTTTCTTATGATGACTTTACATATCATCGCTCATTGATCTCTGTGGGATTAAATGATGGGGGAAGAACTCTATTAAGCCTGGTTTTAATAACTATATTAAAGGTGCATTATCTGCTACTTCGACAAACAAATCTTACCAAATTTACAGATGTTATAACTTATTATAAGACTAAATTAATCCATATTTTGTTTCTAATATATGTTATGTTATATGTTCATGGGAAATCATCGCCAGAACTTGTACAATTCGCCTTTTCCAATCCTCGTAAATAACACAATATTATAACAAAATAAATGTTGAAAAAGTGTTTCAACAGATTATTTGAATCAAGGCAATTTCAAACATATTTAGATTTAGAGTATTGACCATTTTTAATAATTTGATAGTTTTTGATTATGTCTTATTTAGCAGAATTTACTAAACGTGTAGATCCGCCGATTGTACATTTTTTTCTGACCCATATATACATGAATTTGAAGCCGAATTAGCCGAGCAGAAACGGCCGCCGGTGAGCGATAATGAGTAAAGACATTTTAAAAGCCCTGTCACAAAATCCTCTACAATTTGTGTTAAATGACCTTCAGATGGTTTGGAAAAGAATGAAACAAAAAGGAGAAAATGTTCAGTTCTTCAGAAATGTAAGCTAAGACTGGAACTTTTAGCCTGGTTTTGCTGTGCTAAAGATTAAAACTTAAATACTTGTTGGTCGCCTATCCATAGTTGGTGATGTCTATTCAGCATTTTCCTTTGTCATTTGTCAAGACCGTCCTCACTTTATCAGATAGTTCTGGGATATCATATTACTGTAGTGCAAGGGATAAACAGATCTTTCCCTAGACTAATTATACTGAATTGACACATATCTTGACCACGTAATATCTGTGCAAGTTTGCTGGGGTACTGAGTAAATGGGTGAAATCCCCAGAAAATGTGAAGCTCGTCTTCTCAAATCATATCGAATAACGCAAATTAAGGACAAAAATGACTCTCAAAATGCATGTTTAACCTAACCAAACAGATTGCAAGAATCAATGCAATGCCGAATATTTTTCTTGGTCGTTTCACTTTGAATTCTTATATAGGCCTAAAAAAATATAAAGTTGCATAACATTCATGAATTCAGTCCTATAAGTCATAATATGAGTTAATTTGGTAAGATTTGTTTTGTCGTAATAGCTGAGAATATAGCTTCAAGCTGAAAAGGTTTGAAGGGATTTCATGACTACTCATTACAATCACATAGCTCAAGTAAATGCCAATGAAGAAATGTTACTGGACCTTTGGTATTTCTGACTTGGTCAGCTTCATTAGCCTATGCCACACGTCGGTCATTCAGGATTGCCACTGGGATTATTGCAAACATCGTCTGAACGCTGTGATAAAGGCTTAATGTGGCCGAAACTTCGGAGCCTCCGAATAAACAAGTCCAACACGGTCCTTCCCTTCTTTCTTCTCGTCCTGAGTAAGACCTTAAAGTGCCTTTCTGTCTCTTTTCTCTGTCTCTTTCTCTCTTTTCTTTCTCTATTTCCTGGGTATGATCATAAACTGCGTCCCTCTCAGCTCTCCCGCCCTTGATATAACCATATTAAATGTGTTGATAAGGGCTCACTCACTCCTCCTTCCTTCTGGCTAGATCGGCTAGATTTGCTCAATTCATTGGATGTTTCCTAAGCAAACTATATTATTCATTAAGCTGCGATTCCACTGTGTCACTGTTTATTAGGTGTGCTTGTGGTTCGCTCTGTTAATTTGCTAGAGCACATAAGAAGCAAACAGCGATGCCATTGTGCTATTTAGAAACCCTCAGAGCGATGCGCCAAAATCTGACAAGTTTGATTTGTACAGTTGTAAAGTGAATAAAAAGTGCACTATGAAGAAGGAAACCAATACCAACCATTATTACCTACGTATGTGATTACAGAGACCCTGATTCAGGGGTGCGATTAGAAATCTCGTATCACATACGTATGTGATTACAACCAAACTATTTTCGAGCATCACATGACTTGATCTGACCAATGAGAAGCCAGAATTAAAATCGTCTGCTTCACCTGCTTTTTCAATGCCGGCACGGCCGTACGTTTGCTAGTTCTAGTGACCAGCAACAAACAGCAAGATGTGTATTTGCCGGAGCT
The DNA here is from genome assembly GCA_942159475.1 of Sthenelais limicola. Classification (NCBI taxonomy): domain Eukaryota; kingdom Metazoa; phylum Annelida; class Polychaeta; order Phyllodocida; family Sigalionidae; genus Sthenelais; species Sthenelais limicola. The sequence goes on along the minus strand of OW804095.1, from coordinate 8,610,980 downwards.
AACATCAGCGAAAAAAGTTTTATTCTCCATGTTGAGAAAGTAATTTGAGAAATATGATATGTATTGCTTATTTATTGTCTAAATAAAGACGAAAGTTATGGTTTGTTGACATTTTTTGTGAACGTATCATGACTTGGTAACCAGGGAGAGAAAAAGTAGTCCCCACTTCGAAGAATAAGAATCTAAATATGGCGAGACCTATGAAAATAAAATAACTAAATGGCTTCAAAATCCAGAAAATATACGATTATTTTAAGAATTATTCAGTCGTAGATGGTCAGAATTAAATGAATCGGTGGAAAGAAACGCCTAGAGTAGTGAACAATCTGCGTAGTAATATCAACTATTTCCAGGTAAATTAACTTCCGTCTTGCTCGAACATCGCCGTCATGGCCAAAGATCGATGGAAATGAAGGTAAAATGCTATTAAAATTGTGTTAATCTTGTTGATCGGGGTGTCGTGCGATTTGACCCTCCGTCTCGATCGATTTGACATCTCCATCGGGCTATTCGGTATAATGAGCGCACAGTGGAAACTCAGCTTTATATATATATGTAGCAATACATATGAAATATCATATATATTTATTTTACTTAGAATTTGTATACAGCGTTTCCTCAGACAAGTGACATCAAGCAATATTAGTGTACATTGACAGATGACAGTTAATACAGTTGGGGCAATTGGCGTAATGGGAAATGGGTTCACGGTATGAGAAACAGTTTTGATCCAACCAATTTTACCTGGCTAATTCACTAGCTGGCTGATTATCGTCTTCTGCCGCAATATATTACTATCTATTGTTGAAAGGAAACTCCTCTAAAAGGTGAAATCTCCTATTTCTTTGCAATCCTAACAGTTGTTCTCATCTACAACAATGTGTTTTGCTACCAACAGCAGTCCATACCCAACTGGTAGTGAGATGGTTGCTTTCCGCCCTTATCAACATATTTAATATATGGTTATATCAAGGGCGGGAGAGCTGAGAGGGAGGCAGTTTATGATCTTACCCAGGAAATAGAGATAGAGAAAGACAGAGAAAAGAGACAGAAATGCACTTTATGATCTTACCCAGGAAATAGAGATAGGTAAGAAGGGAAAGAGAGACAGAGAAAAAGAGACAGAAAGGCACTTTATGGTCATACCCAGGACCACCGGCTGACAGGCTTTTGTTTGACCGATAGTACTGAAGATATTTATACAAGAATTTGAAACTGAATCGTCCGAATAAAAAGAGTTATGGTGAGTGATAATAGGTGAAATGGAAGAAATGGAAGAAAAAGAAAATCTTTAGAATTTGATCAATGTTAACTGAGAATGCAGACCTTTAAGGGTATACATGCCTCTGAGGCAGCAAATATTTAGGGCCGTATACGGGTCAGGTTTTCGAAAATGTACAATTGTCAGCTCTACACATTTAGGAAATTATCCTAAATCTGGCTGAAAAATAAAGTATACCATGTATATCTGAGTATTACTTTGTATCGCATTGATTTAAAGTATCAGTTCTGTTATGTTAAACTGTATTTTGAAGCTCATTTTTGTCTTAAATGTGGGCTATTTGAGACGATTGATGAAGTTAAATTGTACATTTTCTGGATATCTGACCCATACTAGACACCAATATGTTCAACAACCCCAACAACACTTGCTTGTACCTTAAGGGAATGTTTGAATGAGAACCCTGTATATATCAATTAAGGCTGGCGCACACATGGCCGATTTGGCTCCTTATAGCCCCACGATTTGGGTCTCTTCATGAATCCTAAGATTTCATTTCAAACCATGGTTTATCTCATTTCAAAAACATAAACCAGGATTTAAAATGAAATCCTAAGATTCATGAGGAGACCCAAATCGTGGGGCAATCGGGAGGCAAATCGGCCATGTGTGCGCCAGCCTTTAGAGACTAGCCAGCTGTCAGGGACGTGTAAGAACCTCCTGAACCTCCTGCTGTATATGTGGGACCAGCTTACTGGCTCAGCACGGGCTCATCCAGGCCCACAAGGGTCAGATCTTCACAAAATGTACAATTGGCAGATCAGCACATTTAGTAAATTCTGCTGAATTAGACTGGACAGTCGTCAACACTAGGTATATCTGGGTATATTTGGTATTGCCTTGATTCAAGGAGTCTGTTTGGTTAAATTGAGTTGTATTTCTAACCTTATTTATATCTTAAATGTAGGTTATTTGATAGGATTGGTGAAGGTGAATTTTGCGGCGATTTTACTCATAATATCAATGGTCTCTCTCTATACACCTCTGGGGTCTAGGCTGGATGGCTAAGTGGGTGTGGTTAGGGGAGGAGCGATGAGGGTGGATGAGGGTGGCACTGGTGTTTCTCTTTCATTCAGTTGTTTCATTATACATTGGGAGCATTACTATATACGTGATGTGTTAATATATTTTAAGTCTGATATCTTTAGTTTTGAAAAGAATGGTTTGCAATATTTCTGGGTGGACAATTACTAGTAAAGTAGCTAAATATACTCCATATGATGACCTTAGAAATGCATGGATATATTTAATACACTGATTTGGTGCATGTATTCATGCTACACAAGCGTGAAATCAAAACATTCCCACAAACATATCTTGTGAATCTTGTGTCACGACTTGTGACTCGATTTTCCTTTAACACATCACATATACATGTACAGGTTAATCTTCGAACCTCAACCTTTGAAAACAATTGTCATGAAGCACTATTTGCAATTTACTTCAATTGAAAAATTCTTTATTGCAATCGATTAGTCGACATTATATGCGACATTATTATACATTATTATTCTGAAGAGGTATATGACATAGTGTAAAGATAAGCAGAGAAAGGTACACAAAACTGGTTCGGGCAGACAATAAAGAGTGAGATTGACATAATCAGTAAGGTTGCAGTTAATAAGCAAGGTAATGCTTGCAATTAAAACGGTGTAAGAAGTTAATGAGATAAGATATATTGAATATTTATAATGCAATTATAAGGTCCTTATCATTTGAGTTTAGTTAGATAGGGAAGGATAGCTCCATTTGTTGATATTATATACGTAGAATATGGTTATCAAGTTCGCTCAGGAGGGTTATCAATACAATCCGGGCAGAATGTTTTGCAATCTCGCTAGTTAGGCGAGAGAAGCAATGTAGGTGTCTCTCACTTTGTATTCTTTTCTCTGTAACTGTATGTGTATGTCTTCTTCTATCATGTATATGCCAGGAAGATATAAAATGTTAATTGGGGCACATTCACATGGATCAGAATTGAAAAATGTGGACGTACAAATCTATGTCCGACTAGTAGAGATGATGAATTTACTCCCTTCCCTATAATGTGATGTGTCATAGGAAAATGAGTCACAACTCGAAAAAATGGATTTTGAGATATCATCGTATTTGACAAGTTAAGATCAAGAGTATTCCAATGATGGTAAACATTAAGGACATTTAATAAGTATTTCTATAATATTATTATTTTAAATTTCATATATTTTTTTTTGCAAAAAGAATTTCCAATTTTTCTGGGTGGACATTTACTAATAAATCAGCTAAATATACTCCTTATATAGCTTAGAAATGTTTAGATATATACTTAATACACCGTATTCATGTTACAATCAGCGTTACGCTGCCTAAAAATGAAAACATTCCCGCAAATACAAGATGCAAGAAAGACACTTTGAAAGATATTGATTTTGCGACTTCTGACACATTTGTCTATAACACTTCACATAATATGCCCATGTATATTGGATCCCAGGGCCTAACGAGTCAGGCTCAATTCTTTCAATTCAATTCAATTCAATTCAATAATTCTTTTATTGACAAAGTCATACGAATATGGTAGTCCATATCTGTTCCCAATGTATGAGCCACTGGGCTGAGATTTTTGAGGTAAGAACTATCGCGTTTCTATTCCCGTTTCTATGATTTGATTTTGAAATTTTTTTATTCAGGACACAGACATTTCCATACGACAGTACGAATATTCCCAGAATAGCCTGATTTTTAAATTTATTTTTAAATTACATCAAGATATTTCTAAGTTAACTCCTAAATTTAGTACACAAAAAAAGAATAAGAAATAAGAAATAAGAAAGAAAAACTGAGTCTAAACTAAAAATTTTACAACACTAAATTTTTTTAAATTAATCATTATACCTGCTTAGCGACTGATCAAACTATTCTAGTTTACTGTTACTTCTAATAGTAGTACAGTGATAAATGGGTACGTATCTGATTAGCATACAGATAGTTCTAAATTAGATCAGGCTAATTTCTTAAAAACAGTAGTACAAATAAAAACAACAATTACACAATGTTCCGCGTCGTGCTCTTACATACTGACCATTGAATATTCCATACCTCGTTAAATTATAGCTTTTACAATCTCACATTATTTGTCATCATCTCTTGTTACTTTTCACATGGGCCTACTCACGAGGTAATACAGCTTCAGTGCAACAGTTTTATATATATTAAACATCTCAATATTTTTACATTAAGGAACTTTTCCGACATCTGAGAACAATTAGTCAGACAAAAAATATTCCGCTACTTACAAGCATTCCGTTATATAATTACCATAACACTCAATCACATATATCTTAGTTCTACTATGTTCAATATACTATATCACACTACCTAAAGTACCTAAATAGTAAGTGTTTACCTCCTGGGCTATAAAGCCATCATTTTAATGATAATAAAAACCTCCGATGTAAACATTGGTTAATGATAGACATAGGTAATGGGCTGGGTAAGACCATGAAATGCCTTTCTGTCTCTCTCCCCCTTCTTCTCTGTCTCTATTTCCTGGGTACGATCATGAACTGCATCCCTCTCAGCTCACTCACTTACTCTCAGCTCTCCCGCCCTTGATATAATCTTCAATGTGTTGATAAGGGCGTAAAACAACCAATCTCACTCACTCCCACTGAGCTCTCCCGCCCTTGATATAACCTTCAATGTGTTGATAAGGGCGTAAAGCAACCAATCTCACTCCTAGAACATAGATATACTCACACCTAACAAAAACACCTTCACCAGCTCGGCACCCAACCAAGATGGAGTGTAAGAGCGGGGCTATAATCATCATCCTGCTGCTAATGATCCATCTATTATCATATACCCCACACACGGGCCGGGGTGGATCATGATGCAGTATTAAAAGATGGCACTAGTGAGATGTATTACTCTTTGCATTATATAGAGGCTTGGGGTGAGGCAGGAGGATCTGGCCATGGGTTGTGTCGTCAGCAAATGTACAATCAGCAGCTCTACACATATTGGTCATATTTTCGGAAAATGTACAAATGGCAGCTGTATACATTTAGTAAATTCTGCTAAATTAGGCTACAATTTGGTCAATACTAGGTACATTTCAGAATATTCAGCATTGCATTGATTCTAGGAATCTGCTTGGTTAAGTGGGACTGTATTTTGAACTTTATTTTCGTCTGAAATTTGGGTCATTTGAGACGATTGGTGAAGTTTAATTGTACATTTTCTGAAAATCTGACCCATATGCGATCACAAGTCGCAAAAAATGGATTTTGAGAAAACAGGAAAATGAGTCACAAGTTGCACAATTGACATTTTTCAATGTGTTTTATTTTCAAGATCACTTTCTCAGCTTTGGGGTATGTACCGTTGGAAGTTGTATGAATGCACTTACTAAATTTCAAGACTGTGTATTAAATATATGCTTGCATTTCTAAAGTCATCCCATTGAGTATATTTATCTGATTCAATAATGGTCAGAAATATTGCAAAAAAGAATTTTCTCAAAAATAAAAATATCAAATTTATAAATATAGAAATACTTATTAAATGTCCTAATGTTTACCATTATTGGAACCCACTTGATCTAATCTTTTTGAATATGTTGGGATCTCAAAATCCTTTTCATGTGACTTGTGTCTCATTTTCTTAACGGGTCCTGGGTAAGACCATAAAGTGCCTTTCTGTCTCTTTTTCTCTGTCTCTCTCCCTTATTCTCTATCTATATTTCCTGGGTAAGATCATAAACTGCCTCCCTCTCACCTCTCTCGCCCTTGATATAACCATGTTAAATGTGTTGATAAGGGCGTAAACCAACCAATCTCACTCACTCACTCATTTAATTTCAAACACATCCCATATTGTACATTTTCCGATGACTTGACCCACATAGTGTAAGGATGTGATTCCTCAGCCTGCTATGTCTGTAGCCATCACCTTGGGGAAGCATTCCTCTATGTAAAGGTGAGGTGGTGAGGACAGGACCCTTCAGCCCGGCTCAGGCTTACTCTCTGTCCACCCTGACAGCAACATAATGGGCCGGACATCCTCGGGCGGCCAGTGGTGCGGGCGCTAATGTCTGGATACAGCGCCAGTGGTGGGCAATGGTGAAACTAAGGATTTAGGTGGACATATATTGTTGGCTGGTTATTTGTTATCTGCGCTGGAAGGATAGACGATAGTAAGGATTTGGGCTAAGATTTGGAAATAAGGAATTATGCTCAATTTTGCTTTAAATATGGAGAAATGATAGCAAGAAATTGATTTATGAGCATTTCTCTATTTTTTAGAGGAAAACAATACATCATTTCTAAGCCTTGATAATTGTCCGTAATTCAAATTTGTAATTTTCTTTGACAGTTTTGCTTGTTAGGCAACAAACATACGACACAAGTAGTATTCAATATTTCTGATACTAACGAAATATAACAAAATATCAAGTGGTGTAAGTACTATTATATAATAAGATTAGTAGTGTGGGGTATGAGGTGGATAATACTTGCCGAGTAAGCCCAGAAGCATAAGGCCGTAGGGTGAGTTGCTTCTGGGCTGGAGGAATACTCGATAGTAAAGATTTAGGTTCAGACTTGGAAATAAGGAATTATGATCAATTTCGCTTTAAATATCGCGAAATGATAGCAAGAAATTGATTTATTAGCATTTATTTAGAGGGAAACAAGACAAATTTGTAATTGTCTGTTACAGTGCATCCTGGGATGGATTCTGTTGAAATCTGATAAACAAATATTTGGAACTTTTTTATCGAAAATATAAATTACAAGAATGTTTTCAACAATATCACAGCTTGTATTTATAAATGATCTATGAAAACCAAATGCACAACGGGAAAGATGGGGCCTTGTGTTATGGAAACATAACACATGGATATTGATATTAGAGCACTGATGAATATTCCATGCTGAACATGGAATGTTTTGTATGGATTTCAGACTATACCATTATTCCCATAATTCCATGTGAATCAAGATTCAAAATGGCGGCTATGCAAATTCCGTCTCTATCCCATCCACTTAACGCACAATCAGCTGAATCTTTTTTCTCCCTACTTACTCAAAACACATTTCCTCTACACTTTCCACTTCAAATGACATTTATCATAATTTCCTCTAATTCATCATAATTATAATGTTGTTTTCATCTCATCAATCCCAATTTAATAATTCTTCTTATTCCATACTCATGAATCGAAGCCAATAAATATTATTCAACCAATACACTGTTAATAGCTACAGCTTTGCTTATACGGGTCAGATCTTCAGAAATTGTACAATTCGCCTTCACCAATCCTCTCAAATAATCCACAATTAAGACAAAGATGAGCTTCAAAATGCAGTTTAACATTTAACAGAACTGATACGATAAAAAAAAAGCGATACCAAATATACTATAATATATTTGGTATCACTTTTTTAATCGTATCAGTTTCCCCAAGTATTCATAATTTTTCAGCCTAATTTAGCAGAATTTCCTAAATTTATAGAGCTGCCAATTGTACATTTTCTGAAAATTTAACCCATTTATTCCCTTGTGTCAGGTGGGTGGTGTTAGGGGGGTGGGGTAGTAAATGAAATGAAATTTTATTGACAAAGATTGTGTACTCCATTTACTAAAAGGTAGTTGCACCAAGATGGGTTCTACAGCAATTCTCCGATGGAAGTCATAAGAAATATTCAATATAAACTTCCTCCCTAAAAAAGACCAAATAAGGACCTTTTGTTTCTCAATCCCTAAAAGTAGACTTTGAGCCTCTTCGCTATCTGCAATCTGGGTTATTGGAGAGGATTGGGGCGGGGGTATAATGTACATTTTCTGATGACTTCACCTACATATGTCAGATTCTCAGAAAATGTACAATTTGCCTTCACCAATCTTCTGAAATGGCCCACATTTAAGACAAAAATGAGCTTCAAAATGCAGTTTAACATAACAGAACTGATACTTCAATGATAAATCAATGTGATACCAAATATACTCAGGTATACTCGCTATTCTTCTTTTTTCAGCCTAATTTAAGAGAATTTCCTAATGTGTAGAGCTGTCAATTGTACATTTTCTGAAAATCTGACCCCCATAGTTTGACATGGGAAGGTCAGTATAGATGATGAACTAGAGTGATGGATAACACTCCTGGGATCAACCAATCATGTGTCTCCCTTATGTGATGTGTCACACCAAAATAGCGAGTTTAAGCAGCCCTTCCCCAGGACCATACCCATAGCTAAGACATTGAAATGAGGTCACTATATCAGTGTCCAGATGTCCAGAAAATGTTCAAGCGATTGTTCTCAGGCCATACACTTTGCATCATGTTTTCTCTGACAAAACTTACATTATCATGAAAAAGTATGTACCAGGACTATTTTGTGATGTGTTTCAGGAAAATGAGTCATAAGTCGCAAAAATTAGATTTTGAGATATCATCATATTTGAAAAGATGAGATCAAGCCGATTCCAATGATAGTAAACAATATAATGATCTAATAAGTATTTCCAGATTTTAAGTTTGATATTTTTGTTTTTGAAAAAAATAGTTTCCAATATTTGTTGGGGTCAATAAACAGTGAAGTAACTAAATGTAGTCCATGTGAGGACCTTTAAAACGAAAGGATTTATTACATAGATTGTAACTCCCCGTATATGAAGGTCACATCTTGGCATATGTGTACTCATTCCTTGCGCTTAGGGACGGATTTGCTCCTCAGGAAGGGTTACTTAAACTCGCTAATGAGTCACATGTCCCCCAAAATGCATTTTGAGATATCATCATATTCGAAAAGATGAGATCAAGCCGATTCTAATGATAGTAAACAGTAGGACATCTAATAAATATTTCTATATTTAAAGTTTGATATTTTTATTTTTGAAAACAAAAGTTTGCAATATTTCTGGGATGACAATTACTAGTAAAATAGATATTATATCATATATATTATATTATATGATATTATAGATATTACTATATTCTCTATAGTATGACCTCAGATAAGCATAGCTATATTCAATACACAGTCCTGAGGTTGGGTACATGTGGGTCAGATTTTCAGAAAATGTACAATTCACCTTCACCAATCCTCTTAAATAACCCATATTTCAGACGTAAATTAAGTTCAAAATACAGTTCAACCTAACCAAACAGATTGCTAGAGTCAATGCAATGCCAAATATACTCGAATTTACCAAGTATTGACCAAATTGCAGCTTAATTTAGCAGAATATACTAAAAGTGTACAGTTAATAATTTTCTAAAAATCTGACCCATGTATTCATGCACCAGCGCTAAGCAACCAAAGAATGAGAACATTCCACAAAAGGGATCTTGTGAATATCGATGGAAAAACAGATTTTTGCGACTTGTGACTCATTTTATAACACATCTTGCATCTGTTTTACGAAAATGAGTCACAAGTCGCAGAAAATGGATTTTGAGATGTCATCATATTTCAAAAGTTGGTGAACATTGAGGAAATATAATACATAGTTTTATATTTTATGTTTTGTACTTATATTTTAAAAAAAATGTTTTCAATATTTTTGGATGGACATTTACAAAATGGGATGTTTCGAAATTTGATACATGTATTAATGCTACCTAAAGCGTTAAGCACACCAAAAATGAAAACATTCCCACAAATTTATCATACGAATAAATCACTTTGAAAAATCATTTTTGCGATTTGTGACTCATTTTCCTGTAACATATCACATTGTATCTGCTTCAAAATGAATGCTTCAGGCAATACGTTGCCTCAAGGCTTAAACCTCAAGATGATCATAACAACTGATAGATCTCTCAGAAGTAGAAATTAGCTCTTCTTGGGTAGTTGAAGCATATGTTCAATATTGTAGTCTCTCTTATCATACAACCCTAGAAGCTATATGAAGCAAATCAAGGTAGGTAATAGGCCGCCCCAGAGAGGCTTGAAACCCAATTTTCACCATAATTAGAAGGTGGAATCTTCTATATCAATTTCTTGCATGAGGTAGTTCATGCAATTTTATCAGATAATCTTCTTACAATTCATTTTCTCTTGTAATAATCCACCCAGAATTGATTCTACTTCAGTTAACTCGGCACATGTGTAAAATGAAAAAAATGAATAAAATAAGGACATGAAACTAGAATAGGGGACTTACATAGCCGCCATTTTGAATGTAAATTCGCATGGAATTATGGGACTAATGGTACAGTCTAAAATCTATAGAAAACATGCCATGTTCTGCATGGACTATTTATCAATGCTTTAATGTCAATATCCATGTGTTATACATGTTTCTATAACACAAGTCTCCATCTGTCCCATCATGCATTTGGTTTTCATAGATCATTTACACAAGCTGTGATATTGTTGAAAACATTCTTGCAATTTTCGATAGAAATGTTGCCAAATATTGGTATGTCAGATTTCCTCAGAATCAATCCCAGGATGCACTGTACCAGATATGCGCAGTTGCAGATACAAATCCCCTATTAGTTGAGTGGAATTGGTTCGACTAATAATAATACCAGAAGATGGATTTACGCTATAGTATAGTAAATGTAATCTGTTATAAGACCATTGATGAAATAAATGCAGGTTAACTAATGAGTTGTTGAGGGAGCGTGAATGAAATGACTGAAACCAACGAGTTAGTTAACAGATGTAATGCTTCCAATCATGAAGCTAAGGGATCGGAAGGAAGACCACCAGTAGGTGAACCGATGAGCCATACTCTAAAGCTGATTTAATTGATCCTGATGTAGTGCACTAACCTGAATAAACATGATTCTTTTTTTAAAATGAAAATAGGTAAAAACATCTTGTCATGAATTTGCATTTCAGCGGTAACCTTAGTTAAAAACAGATTAGTGGCCATGGAAACCCAACATAACTCACTAGTGAAATACAACACGTATTGCGTAACTCACTCTAGATACATTGCTTTCAGACCAATAGAGATTCTAAAATAACAAGATCTTCAAATGTCCCGCAAACACCTTGTAACAAAGTAATAATGTTGAGGCAGATAAAGAATAAAATTTAAAGAAGGTCCTGGGTAAGACCTTAAAGTGCCTTTCTATCTCTTTCTCTGTCTCTCCCTCCCTTCTTCTCTATCTCTATTTCCTGGGTAAGACCTTAAAGTGCCTTTCTATCTCTTTCTCTGTCTCTCCCTCCCTTCTTCTCTATCTCTATTTCCTGGGTAAGACCTTAAAGTGCCTTTCTATCTCTTTCTCTGTCTGTCTCCCCCTTCTTCTCTATCTCTATTTCCTGGGTATGATCATAAACTGCCTCCCTCTCAGCTCTCCCGCCCTTGATATAACACTTATAAGTGTTGATAAGGGCGTAAAGCAACCCATCTCACTCACTCCCATTTTTCCAACAAAAAGGGACCTTGTACATGAGTATGTGAGTTCATAATCATTCCAGAAATAAATTGGAATTATTGATATAGCCATCACCTAATCTCACTATTGACGCAATCATCCTTTCATTCATTAGAAGTAACCTTTCAGACCCCAAAAGGCCAATATCTCTAGATATTTAATATCACTCCTGTGGTTGGATTCTGTAGTTTTGTTTTTTGTAAGTCTGGGGAGTGTGGGAGATGCACAAATATGGTCGCCTAAAGGTGCAATAGTCTAATGCAGGCCAGACACAGGATCCTGATCCATCAGATGGACTCTTTCCATATAGGAGTGAAGTCAACAGAAAATGTACAATTCATCTTCACCAATCTTCTCAAGTAGCCCACATTTCAGACAAAAATAAAGTTCAAAATACAGTTCAATCTAACCAAACAGATTGTTAGAATCAATGCAATGCCAGATATACTCGAATATATATGCCTAGTATTGACCAAATTGTAGCCTAATTTAGCAAACTTTACTAAATGTATTGTACATTTTCTGAAAATCTGACCCATATACATATCAAGTTTAAATACCATCGTGCCCTGCTTGGACTCTCCCTGACCTAGGAATAGGTGCAATGCAGGTGAACTGGTAAATCTCACTACATAACACTAGTTGGACACCGGCCAGGAACCTGGAGGATGTCAGGAGGCTGGGGGATGAATGGGGTGTGGTAAATAGACAGAATTGACTGAGGGCCATGTAATAGGTGGTTATCTCCCGTGGGCGTAGCAATTTTGTAAGGGAGCATCAGCACCTGACGAAATTTGGTAGCCCAAGGCAGATAACTACCTCTTGCACTGCCAGAGGTCAATTTAATATTTAGTATACATCTCCTGATGTTTTTTGTGAAACAATAGTGAAAATTCGATGGAAATTAGGGTCGGACAACAAGCTCTGTTCACTGCTCTGTTTACTGTATCACTTCCCGTCCAGCACGCTAATTTCCGGTCTATTTTTCCAATATTTGTAACGCTAAATATGCAATACATTCACAGTTTCACAGCTGCTTATCATTAGAATTATTATTTCATCATTACATATGATGTATAACACATCTTTTTCCTGCTAAACTAATCATTAAAATACAGAAAATAAGGATGCAAACATGATAAAACTAACCATTAGTGTAAACATGTTTATTCACAGTTACAGACAAAGGAAATAACACACTTAATCATATTGTAGTTGTACAGTAGTACAAGTCTCTAGCCAATGAATGGATCCTCAGTGTATTGCTGTCATAAAAAGTATGTATTTATCATGTTATCAATAGGCCTATTGGTTGTATAATAACATAATACTTACTGTATACTGGTATGTTATCAATAGGCCTATTGGTTATATAATAATATATGACCTCACTCACATTTATTGATATTAAAATGTAAGATTTGAGAATTCAGGGTGTGAAGGAAGACCGGGTCTGACCCGAGTCACATTAAGTATGGCCTATGGCCCAGCATATCAACCTGAATAAAATTTGTCAACCCCCCTCCCCCCCAAAAAAAAAACAAAAAAACACTTACTGTATACTGGTATAGAAGTAGACAGGAAATGTATCTAAACGTACCTGCAAACAAACAGAAAGAAGAAGGTTTCAGAATTAATTGTGCAAAAGTAAGTGAGCACTGATACACATGGTACACAAGTTAGTTTTTTTCCTGATCACAAATAACAAAAATATGATGAAGAAAGTGACCAGCAACTCAAACAAAAGCGAGTGTTAATATAAAACAACTTTTCAGCCTCCTTACTTTATACTACGACTGAATGGGTTATTCACTTCGAGTGGGAAGAATACACCCATTTAATAGTTTGTTCATTTCTGTACGTGTACATATTATATGGAAACTGTTGATGTCATCAATTGGTCTGACGTTGTCAATGATGGCGATATTGACCAATCAAAGACGAGCATTCTTATAGCCGTGACTCAGGATTCCGTACATTCAGAATATATCATGACTGTTGAAAACTGCTTCAGCCAGCCTAATACAAGCATAAGAATGATGATTTTCTATTATCTCCTAGTCAAAGTATAAGGAAAGAATTGTACTCAAGGTTAGGAACTACAAGTGTGATTCAATGGCCCGAGTTTAAACTTCATTTTGATTCCAATGCACGACCTGCGGCAGCTTGTTGGATACAAAATAAAGTTTTGAATTGAGCCATTGAATCACACTTGTATAGTCGGCCCGAAAAGTTGACAACTGGTTCCCTAGTTCCTTTAAGGGGAGGGAAAAGTGGGGGATTTTTTACGTCAATCCTTTGCCCCCTGAATCGCCGTTTGCGACTGACAACCGTTTGCGACTGACCATGGCCAAATATACAGCTGTATTGTATTGTGCTGGCTCTGTTCCATGTGCAGCAGCTGTTGTTTTGCTTAGATGGATGGATGAGCTGATTATACTGGCCCTGTTTCTCCATGGTCGATTGCAATGTGTGACTCGTTGGGCAAAGGGTTGACAGGTCCTTGTCATAAATAGAATTAAAAATCTCGCACTTTTCCCTCACCTTAAAGGGACTAAGGAATCATGTGTCAACTTCTTTTTGGACAGACTATAGTTGTAACTTCCCGTTCAGTTCTATCTATATATCAAATATGCTTAGTCACACCCAGTACATGTACACTAGGTAGGTATTCACTGGGTAATCTTCCTCAACAGTTTTATCTCATGTCATTATATACTAGACTATACACTATTTCAGCTTCTGCCTCATGTTGACATCCCTCTGCCCAATACAATCAGGCACAAACAGGTTTATAATGAACCTCAGATCCTCCCAAATAGAAGAAGGCGTCTGTCGCTATAACTCGATGATATAGAGGTGAATAAACAGGCAGGCGATGTATTGAAGGCGATGAATTGTGTATGAGAAGGTAGGAGTGGGTTGTCACTGGTGACTAGGTGTTGCTTCAATTGATGTAAACTGTGTTGTCAAGACCTATTGCCTCGCTGTGGGTAGTGGGGACATGCCCCAACCTTTACCTCTTGGGTGAAATCGCCAGAAAATGTACAATTCATCTTCACTAACTGTCTCAAATAACCCAAATTTAAGACAAAAGTGCGGTTCAAAATACAGTTCAACATAACAAGAGAGACTGCTTGAACCGAGGCAATACTAAATATACTCAAATATATCTAGTGTTGATGATTTTTCAGCCTAATTTAGCTAAGTTTACTACAAGTGTAGAACTGCCAATTGCACATTTTCTTGACGAGTCATGGTACCGTGTGAAGAGTATTTTTGCCAACATATATTGATATGGCGTTTTTTTTTCAATTTTGATGTAACAGTAGATGTTTATGCCCTAAATGAATAAAAATAGATGAAAAAAAAGCCATAAAAACAAGCTAAGTACTGCCAACCACAAGCATTTTTGCCAACATAAAAACAAGCTTACTGCCACCCACGCCTCTGTTTTGGAGAACCACTGTATCCCTGAACTCCATTTAACTTTTTCTTAAAATAAGCCTCTATAATTCTGTCACAAATTGAAAAGGAATGACATCAATAACTAAATGTGTAAGTTCAAAAGAAAACTGAGCCCCGGATATGAAGATATTACTGAAATTTAGAAACAAAATGACTCGAAAATGAGACAAATGTAAAATGGCTGTCTGCTCTTGGACTCGACCTCAACATGCTAACCACTTGACCATAGGGGACTGTAGAGAACATGCATATAAAGACTGGGCATACCAATTGATGCATCATATTTTAGCTTTACTTTAATCCCCCATTGTCCTCATGATGATCTAGGAGAAATTTGATAATAAATTATCTATGAAGTTCCCTATGTTAGCCGCAGGCGATTTAATGATTCCAATTATCATAAAAGTATATCTTGCATCTGCAATCTATTTATATAATGTGCAGGAATGCCTAGATCTGCACGCTTCTCTGGACGTGGTACACAAGGAGAGTCCTCCAAATAAAATGAGGACGTTTTAGAGACCCAGTAGCAAAAAGTACTGGAAAAAATCCTCCAAAGTTTGGTCAAATGATTGTTAGAAGAAAAGTACTGGAAAAGTATGGAACAACAAGTAGAAAATCTTGTGAAAACTTCCAACTTGTTTTGCTGCAACACATCACAAAACCAGAAGCAGAACATTTAAATCCAGGTGAGCCAAAAATGTAACATTGAGTGGCATCTGATAATTAAGTAATTAAGTATTCAGAGTTGAACACATTGGATCAACTCTGACAAGTTATAAGACCAACCATAGCCTAGGGGTCAGACTTTCAGAACATGTACAATTGGCAGCTGCACACATTTTGTAAATTCTGCTAAATTATTCTACAATTTGGTCAATACTATGTAAATTTGAGAATATTCTGAATTGCATTGATTCTAGCAATCTGTTTGGCTAGGTTGAACTGTATTTTAAACTTTATTTTCATCTAAAATTTGGGTTATGCGAGAAGATTGGCGAAGTTGAATTGTACATTTTCTGAAAATCTGACCCCCAGGTACAGCCTGGGTGAAATTCTAGAACGCTTTACATCCTGTATTCAGCACCGGAGGGAGCAAGTGGAGGGGAAAACAGCATTTGCGCCATACCAGGTCCTGCAATGTGTCATCTGTGGACCTGGGCTCAATAAGGCATTGCTGATAGAATGAGTACGGACACTTTACTTGATTCATATGTGTTTACTTGATTCATAATAATATGTGTTTAACCTAACTTGATCTCGAGTAGTATTCTTACATAAAGCGTAGTCTAGCTAGACACAGCTTCTGTTGAATTATCACCTGTGAGCCTATTATCCTCATGTGTTCATGACATCCATTGTTCATAATATTGTTTGTACAGTGTGCATGCCCATTTATACTCATTTGTCATCTCACGGAAAATTGGCTGTATACAAATTCTAAATAATAAAAAAAAAATTACAAAAATTAAGAGGAATCTGTTGTGGCTGAAAGCATGTTTTAATGATAAAGTATTTTAACTTGATATAACATGTAGTCTAGCACCCTTGAAACTGAAACTGAATGCACTACGAAAAAGGGGGAAAGAAAGAATTGAATGCCAAGGCTTATAAATGGGCCACTAACTACAGTATGTGTTAGGTGTAGAGAAAACACATGTGGTTTTCTGCAGACTGGCATGTTAATGCAACAGTGTTAATTTTGTGTTAATTCCATGTAAATATTGTTGAGGGAATGATCTCATTCACAATTACAGGTAATTTCACCATTTTAAACATGGTTGTCTTATAAATAGAGAGATTGGAACGAGTCACCAGTAAATGAACATTTATTGGACGAGATTTGTCTGTATAGGCTTGATGCCGTAAGGCAGATTCCTTAAATACAGATCAAGTCCAATTAATTTTTAATTACAACGGCGAGTTCCATTCTTTATTTATTATATGTTCATGAAATTTTATCAAATATCATGGGTAAATCATTGGATGCCGACTGGGTGAAACAAATCTCAGACACAGTCTAAACACACACAAGCTCTGTCTATGCCTGTGGATTTGTTGACGTGCTTCGCAGAGAGCCTGATGCCTGTCTAAGTTGGTAATTTCATAGTTTGCTTGCATAGAATTGTGACATTAACAACTTAAATGAGGAGCTTCAGATCTCTTTGAAGCATGTCAACAAATCCTAGGCATAGGCCTCCTAGAGGGCAGAGGTAAATTTAGAGCTATTTTTAGACAACTTCATTTTTATTGTACATGTACGATGAAAATAATTTGTATTTCACCCCACTTATTGCACCTCTCAAGAGGGATGCGTCTGTAATAGGAATGAAATACAAACTTGTGGCTGTTCTAAAATCAGACACACTTCCCAACCCAAAATGACACATACATTTACACTCCTTGCATGTCTGATACACTACTTCAGAACAACCACTCGTTGCATTCCATCTAAATATAAAAACTAGCTCCACCCCAGTCTTATTCCCCTTATATTGGCCACCAGAAAGCTAAGTGGAGAGGAAAACAGCATTTGTGGAATACTAGCCTTGCAATGTGTCATCTT
Organism: Sthenelais limicola; assembly: GCA_942159475.1. Taxonomy (NCBI): domain Eukaryota; kingdom Metazoa; phylum Annelida; class Polychaeta; order Phyllodocida; family Sigalionidae; genus Sthenelais; species Sthenelais limicola. The sequence goes on along the minus strand of OW804095.1, from coordinate 8,593,286 downwards.
TAGGTCTGGGGTCAATAAGGTATTGGTGTGGCTGAGCTGGTGGCTAGGCCCACTTTGTGATCAATGCCAACACTTGGGTCAGATTCTCAGAAATTGTATAAATTGGCAGCTGTACACTTTTAGTAAATTCTGCTAAATTAGGCTGCAATTTGATCAATACTTGGTAAATTCGAGTAAATTCGGCATTGCATTGATTCTAGCAATCTGTTTGGTTAGGTTGAACTGTATTTTTAACCTTTTTTTCGTCTAAAATTTGGGTTATTTCAGAAGATTGGTGAAGTAAAAATTGTACATTTTCTGAGATTCTGACCCCTAAGCTTGTGGCTAGGCCCACTTTGTGATCAATGCCAACACTTGCGATGTCTTACAACACAGTCTCAGGCATCAATGATTCGCCTGCAAGGATAGACGAAGGGAGGGAGAGGGAGGGGGCGGTTTATGTGGATAGCAATACATGATGGGGTATTATGCCAAGTGCAGATAGTGGTATTATCCATGCTGGAATAGCCTGAATGGATCCAGACCATTTAGCATGGATCGCATTGGCAAAGAATATGGGAGCCGAATGTGCCACTGCGCATGTGGGTCAGATTTTCAGAAAATGTACAATTCAACTTCGCCAATCTTCTCGAATAACCAAAGTTTTAGATGAAAATAAAGTTCAAAATACAGTTCAACCTGCCAAACAGATTGCTAGAATCAATGCAATGCTGAATATACTCGAATTTACCTAGTATTGAACAAATCGTAGCCTAATTTGGCAGAATTTACTAAATGTGTACGGCTGCCAATTGTACATTTTCTGAAAATCTACAAAAACAGGATATCCTTTTCACCAGCTTGATGGTATTGGTTGTTCTGGCTGGGTAAAGCAACAGAAAGCACCATTTATCAGGTCCCGAATCCACTATTCAAGGGCTATAGACAAGGTTTGCTTTTACCCTATGGAGGAGCCAGAATAATATAGCAGAGTCCATACATACCATTAGTACATACACTGCCTATTAATTGCCTACGACATTTTATGTCGTGGTTTCTGCTGAAAGTTGGTATTTATGATGTGTCATAGGAAAATGAGTCATAAGTCGCAAAATCGATATTTTTCATAGTGTTTTTCCACAAGATCTCTTTATTGAAATGTTCTAACCTTTAGATGGTTTAACACTTATAGTCATATAAATCCATGTAACAAATTTCGGGACATTGTATTTAATATATCCATGTGTTTCGGAGGTTTTGTATGGGGTATATTTAGTTACTTTACTGATAATTCCCCATTTAACATGATGACCCCATGTTCTTGAGATTAAAAAAAGGGTAAACATTCATATTCTAATCCAATTTATATCAACCTACTCTAAACTGTTTTCATTGGATTTCATATATCTAATTCTTTCATATTTCTCTTCAGAGAAGTTATTTAGATTTTCATTTCAAATAACATGTGAAAGCAGGGAAGGCTCTTTCTCAGGGCTATCTATCCCATGTACTTGTGGGTCATATTTTCAGAAAATGTACAATTCGCTCTCACCAATCCTCTCAATTAACCCACATTTAAGACAAAAATGAGCTTGAAAATGCAGTTTAACATAACAGAACTGATACTTTAAATCAATGCGATACCACATATTCTCAGACATTCCCGGTATTCATCATTTTTCAGCCTTATTTAGCAGAATTTCCTAAATGTGTAGAGCTGCCAATTGTACATTTTCTGAAAATCTTACCCTTGTGTAGTAAACCCACAATAAGCAGCCTATAGCGCGGTGGTGGAGGAGGAGGTTAAGAACCTCAATCACAAACTAATCATCTCATGTCTTTAGGCTGGCTTGTTCAACTCCTACTCACCCACTGAGACTATCAACTTAGGGCACTTACCCACTAACGCGTTTCCTCAGTCACCATTCATGGATGCTTCAGTAAAATCACTTCTAGTACTAACCCCTGAAACTCAAAACATAAAAAGACCCCTCATATACCAAGGACCCGATTTTTGGAACAGCATCCCAGACTATTCCAAGAAGTATGACCTTGGGAAGTTTAGGACATTCTTTAGGGATTATATCCTAAGGTGCATATCTGGCAACAGATCCACACCTCATAACATAACAAAGGGAGTAGAGAGGACAAATCCCCTGGGTCACCTCCTTCTTCCTAGGTAATGTTGATGGTAAAGTAATATGTTGATAAACGTATACTTATGTAAGCATGTAAGCCGTACACCAACCATTATATTTGACAAGGCTAAATAGCCTTCACCATGTTTGTGAAAACTACTCAAATGTATTTCATTCCATTTTTTATTTTGTTCTATTGTTTGCTATGTGTCCATTAAAAGAGCTAAATGGTACAAGATGATGAGTAAACAATCCTCGCTAAAAAGAAAACAATATCATTTCATAATATAATATAAGCTGAACCATCAACCATATACCTTGCTACTGTGTTTACGTGAATAGTCACTTGAATGGGTTGTATGTACATCTAAATATAGATAGAGAGAATGGAACAAGCCGGCAATAATCAAAAGTTTATTGGACGAGATTCATCTGCATAAGCACTCTGCCTATGGCAACATGCTTATTCAGACGAATCAAGTCCAATAACATTTTCGATTATTGGAGGCGAGTTCCATTCTATATTTATTATATGGGCATAAAACTTGATGTGTAATCACAAATGTATCATGTGTAAATCTGAAAAAAAGTAGCCAACTTGGTGACAAAGTAGTTCATATAGTACACATGCTATATGAATATTTTTATAGCACCCCACTTATAGCACCTCTCATATGGAACGTGCATATAATAAATTAAAATATAAAATACATGTATTCAATTCTTTCTTTTGCCCCTTTTTCATAGTGCATTCATTTTTAGTTTCAAGGGTGCTACACTAATGACTCTATGCCAATCCAAGTCAAGAAGAGCCCCCTTGGCCCCCACACTTCACTAAACCCTGCATCAGCCTCTATCGAACCCTAAGAGCTGGTATTTGATTGCTTGCCCAAAATAACTGCAACATTTGAGACACAGAGAGCGGGCGGGTGGGTGGGAGCGGATCTGTTCTTTATTCGCGGGCTGTAGCTATGCTCCCGCTGACCCTGTCCTCATCTTACCTCAGATGTAGACATGTAGGGAGCAGCTCGTGATATGCTCCCACAGAACTGCTGCTGGTTTTATTGGCTGTCACCAATTATATTGATTTACTTGTCACTCGCCCCTATCACTTACTCATACAGCCTTACCATATACATGGGTCAGAAATTCAGAAAATGCGCAATTCAACTTCGCCAATCTTCTCAAATAACCCAAATTTCAGACGAAAATAAAGTTCAAAATACAGTTCAACCTAACCAAACAGATTGCTAGAATCAATGCAATGCCAAATATACTCGAATATTTTTAGTATTGGCCAAATTGCAGCCTAATTTAGTAGAATTTACTAAATAAGGACATCTGCCATTTTCTGAAAATCTGACCCATATACACAAATAGTGCAACAGCTGAACCGAAATGAAGTTTATTAATTTCTTTAGTATCTGCCTATGGTTGCTATAGCTCCTGGACTGTTCAAGGAAATGACTACATCAAAACTATTTCTATCAACTACTGGGAGACTACTGAGAGCTTCAAATACATTGTGGAACATCTCGCTTCCCAACATAAAAGGGCCTCATTACAGAGAGAAAATGTGTTTGTGCCACAATTTGAACCCTTGTGTCAAGTCCTTAAGTGACTGAATGTGCCTTATAGTGAATGATGCGGGTCAAATTTTCAGAAAATGTACAATTGGCAGCTGCACACATTTAGTACATTCTGCTAAATTAAGCTGAAATTTGGTCAATACTAAGTAAATTCGAGTATATTTGGCATTGCATTGATTTCAGGAATCTATTTGGTAAGGTTGAACTACATTTTGAAATCATTTTTGTCTTCAATTTGCTATTATTTGATAGGATTGGTAAAGACGATTTGTACATTTTCTGAAAATCTGACCCATATATTGGATGTCAGGCTGTTGTCGGTCTGTTCTCATCTAGACCTGTACATGGGTTCTTTATCTGTATTCAGGACCCAAGGTCACTCCGTATCTAGTCATTCATGATTCAAGGAAATCGTTTTCTTTGACAAGTCTTGATTCCTACGAAGGACCTTTGCCTGATTTGAATCAAGGAGGTTTGATTTCGCCAAGAATAGAGCGCTTGCCTTGATGTCCAATTGTGATGTGTGTCACAGGAAAGTTACAAAAATGGATTTTGAGATATCATCATATTTGAAAACATGAGATCAAGCGGATTCCAATAATGGGAAACATTGGGAGTCATCACATCGTATATCTCCCTCAAATATCCCAGAAGGAATATCAGGAACCCGCTGGAAGACCTGGAACTCACGTTCAGATGTGGGTCTCCTATTTGTACATCTTTCTTGTATGAATAAAAAATGCTTTAAATTGAATTGAATAGGCAACTTCACATATTCGGTGATCCATGAGTGCGGAGTTAACCTCTATCTCTGTGTACATGTGCAACTCATTAAGAGCACCTCTATAGGCGGGCAGATCTACTGCCCCTCACTCCACTGGATGGGTGGCTGTGTCTTACACCAAGCCTTGGTGCCTGGCGGCCCATGCAGCAACCCTGCGCTAGTTTTTGGTGATACACTGTTATAAAAGTTGCCATATTGTGAAATCTAGCAGATTATTTAATCTGAAATTTGGCATGAATAATCTTAACATATGGTCTGATAATCTTGCCTAATTTGTGGAGCATAAAACAAAAAGAATTGCTCGGACAAGTGGGCAATGTTTGACACCTATAGTGGAAGTATCAGGGCCTGGAAAACTGCCCGCCTTGACCCCTCATATTATTGGGGTCATCACAGTTGCTGCGGGACTGGATGTATTTGTGAAGTGGCATATTGAATCCCCCAGGCAACAACAGAGACGTGCTGTCAAGAGAAGAGAAATGATGAACTAGATTGAGGACAGATAATGCAGATACTGGGGCAGGTCCAGCACCACTAGTGACACCTATTGGTCAGTGTAGTCACGAACTGGACACTTTATAGTGATTATAGGCGAGTCCCTCATTGCATTAGATCTCCTCTCAATATCACTCACCCACCCACCCACACCATTGCATGTCACCATACATGCACTCACTGTGGGGAAAAGGCTTTTTGAGATCAAGGTGTAGTTTGGGGTCAAGGGGTTGAGGCTGAGGAGAGGGATCCAAACTTCCAAACAATTGTGATGTGTTTTAGAAAATAGAATGAGTCGCAAAAGAATTATATTTTTCAAATGATTCTCCTATGGGAACCCTTACTTAGAATCTTTTTATAATGTTGGGTGTTTAGCGCTGATAGTCACATAGACACATGAACCAAATTCTAATTCCTAATTCTAATTCCTAATTCTAATTCCTAATTCTACTTGACATGGACTGTGTATATAATAGCTTTACAGGTTAACTAACGAGTTGGTTAAAGGAGGATGAATATTGCATGAGTTGCGTTGCAACAGTGCAATATTCTAAGCAATTGGAACCAATGAGTTATTTAACATATTTATAATACATGCTTTCAATCATGAAAGTAGAAAAAATAGAGTTATAAATTTGAATTTTGCCGGTAATCTTGGCAAAAAAACAGATTGGTTGCCATGACAACCCCACGTAAATCACTTGTGAAATATGCACTATGCGTAAATTACTCTAGATACTTTGTTTTCAGAGCAATGTGTGTATAATAAATATATGTAAATCTGATGTTATCTTAAGGGGTATATTTAACTGCTTTGCTAGTCATTGACCATCATGAGATAATTCTTTTATCTGAAAATAACATATTTCAGGCATAAAAAAAATATAGCAATACATATTAGATAACCTAATGTCTACTATCATTGGAATCTCCTTGATTTCATCTGTTCAAATATGATGATATATCAAAATCCTATTTTGCGACTTGTGACTCATTTTCCTGAGACGCATCACATGTGGGTCAGATTTTCAGAAAATGTACAATCCATCTTCTCAAATAACCTAAATTTCAGACGAAAATAAAGTTCAAAACCTAACCAAACAGATCGCTAGAATCAATGCAATGGAGAATATACCCGAATTTACCTAGTATTGAGCAAATTGCAGCCTAATTTTGAAGAATTTACTAAATTTGTACAGCTGCCAATTGTACATTTTCTCAAAATCTGACCCATATGTCATAATTTAGGTTGAATCAGCTCAAGCAGGCATTACAATAGACATAGAAAGAGGCAAATACAAACCCTCTATTGACAGTAGTAGTATTGTCACCTAACATATAGACTGAACTGATACGGTGTGACAGCCTTTCAATTATCTACACTACGGACAAGAAAAAGTCAGACTTATAGAGCACTAATAGCATTCTGACAGACTATAACTCAAAATAATATCGAGCTTCCACAGCCATCTATTAACTCTATGTTTAGCAAATTTGTGCTGATGAAACTTGATACGATGTCAGACAAACAATAATGGATGCTCATTACCAGATTCCCTCGTTCAAACACAAAGAGTGTTAAAGAATAAAGGGAAGTTGGTCCGACTGTAATTGGCTTTCAGAAGATAATGGCAATATGAACAATTTATTTTATTTATAATTGGTCTGTTAATGATAAGCAAAGGGAACATGGAAGTGTTAATAGTGGCTTCCCTTTGGTTTTGTTGGTCTGGAATTCTCAGGAGAACCAAGTCTTGATTTTAGATTTTAAATTAAAGCTGCACTCTCAGTTAAAGCTGCACTCTCAGTTAAAGCTGCACTCTTAGTTAAAGGTACATTCTCGGTTAAAGCTGCACTCTCAGTTAAAGCTGCACCCTCAGTTAAAGCTGCACTCCCAGTTAAAGCTGCACTCTCAGTTAAAGCTGCACCCTCAGTTAAAGCCGCACTCTCAGTTAAAGCTGCACTCCCAGTTAAAGCTGCACTCTCAGTTAAAGCTGCACCATTAGTTAAAACTGCACTTGGTTTTGTTGGTCTGGAATTCTCAGGAGAACCAAGTCTTGATTTTAGATTTTAAATTAAAGCTGCACTCTCAGTTAAAGCTGCACCCTGAGGTAAAGCTGCACTCTCAGTTAAAGCTGCACCATTAGTTAAAACTGCACTTGGTTTTGTTGGTCTGGAATTCTCAGGAGAACCAAGTCTTGATTTTAGATTTTAAATTAAAGCTGCACTCTCAGTTAAAGCTGCACTCTCAGTTAAAGCTGCACCCTCAGTTAAAGCTGCACTCCCAGTTAAATTTGCACCCTCAGTTAAAGCTGCACTCTCAGTTAAAGTTGCACCCTCAGTTAAAGCTGCACCCCCAGTTAAAGCTGCACCCCCAGTTAAAGCTGCACCCTCAGTTAAAGCTGCACCCTCAGTTAAAGCTGCACCCTCAGTTAAGGCTGCACTCCCAGTTAAAGCTGCGCTTTCAGTTAAAGCTGCACTCTCAGTTAAAGCTGAACTCTCAGTTAAAGCTTCACCCTCAGTAAAAGCTGCACTCCCAGTTAAATCTGCACCCTCAGTTAAAGCTGCACTCTCAGTTAAAGTTGCACCCTCAGTTAAAGCTGCATCCACAGTTAAAGCTGCACCCACAGTTAAAGCTGCACCCTCAGTTAAAGCTGCACTCCCAGTTAAAGCTGCACTCTCAGTTAAAGCTGCACTCTCAGTTAAAGCTGCACCCTCAGTTAAAGCTGCACTCTCAGTTAAAGTTGCACCCTCAGTCAAAGCTGCACCCCCAGTTAAAGCTGCACCCACAGTTAAAGCTACACCTTCAGTTAAAGCCGCACCCTCAGTTAAAGCTGCACTCTCAGTTAAAGCTGCACTCTTAGTTAAAGCTGCACCATTAGTTAAAACTTCACTCCCAGTTCACCTTCACATTGAGCTAACATTGGTAAAAAGCAAAATATTATCAATATTTTCTCACATTCATTTCCAACCCATCTGAAAATCATTTGACCAAAAGTTTGCAATATTTCTGGGTGGGCAATTACTAGTAAAGTAACTAAATGCACTCCATAGAATGACCTTCAAAACGCAAGAATATATTTATTCCAATATCCTGAAATTTGATTCATAGATTCATATGACTAAATGTGCTAAATCATCCAACGACCAAAACATTCCAGAGGGCTGTTGCACAACGCCTGATCGTAGCAAATGTGTGGCTGTTTTTAGCTCTGTTGCTCTGTCTCTGTTGCTCGTTGAAATTTGTAGAAATCCCTGCTCGTTCTTTGTGCAACGAACGAGAACCTGTTGCACAACCAAATCATAGATGCTCGTTCGTTGGGATAAATGATCCCATTCATTATTTGATTAATTTAATCATTGATACTAAAATAAAATGACAATGATTCTGGTCGGAAGCTAGGTCAGAATATCCCCTTTGAATGATGTCAATCTATGGAATAACCCCTGTTTTAACTGGGTACACATCCTCTTGTAGGGTACACCAATGACCGAGCAGACTTATGAAATGTGCATCAGTGGATTAATTGTGGACATTCCTGGTTGTTCGTGGGGACTTAGACAAATATTGAGGCAAAAGTTCTGTTGCACAATGAAAAGTTAGGACGACCTCCAGGGTTGTACTAAGACTGTTCGTATCGACTTCGAGAGTCCCCGAAATTTATTCATTGATATATATCATTTCATAATGGGTAGAAAATAACATAACATAAGATTTCCACATTTATTATTCATTTTTCTATGTTTTTTATATTCGTGGCTATAAGGCTCGCTCGTTGCAAATCTCTTGATCTGCCTTAGTCTATACATGTGTGTATGACCTGTCAATCGAACCACTATTCAATGTACTATACCTTTACTAACTGCCTATAAATATAGAAGGGTACATGCCTCCTAATATAGAGGCATTCTCCCTGTAGAAGTAAGTACCAATTATAGGGGCCTCAAGGCAGACCCTGAGAATTTCAAAACAAACAAAAAACAGGTCAGCTAGATCGGAATATCCCCTATGTATGATATCATTCTATGGAATACCCAACTTTTGACTGGGTCCACACCTCCTATGTTTAGTGGAGTACACCAACGAACATGTGGACTTGCAACAAGGAAGATTTAGGACGAAGCATTGTGCAACAGAGTGCTAGTTGTGGCTATTACTGCTCGTTCTTAGACCCCTATGAGGAGGTTATCCTGTTCGTTCGTTGAATTTTGTTGTGCAACAACAGCCCTCTGTAAAGTGGCCTTGGTGAATAATTCACTTTGAAAATTATCACTTTTGTGAATTGTTACTCATTTTCCTGAAACATCTTACATTTCTATTAATTAAAACTACAGGCAATCAGAAACATTATTGAGATGTGTTCCTCTCATGAAAATACGTGTTGCTAACTTTTAACCTATCTGAATGTTGATTGGCTACTAATAACCCATGTGGGTCAGATCTTCAGAAAATGTACAATTCATCTTCACCGATCCTCTCAAAAAGTCCAAATTTAAGACAAAAATAAAGTTTAAAATACAGTTCAACGTAACCAAACAGATTGCCAGAATCAATGCAATGCCGAATATACTCGAATTTACCTAGCATTGAACAAATTTCAGCCTAATTTAGCAAAATTTACTAAATGTGTACAGCTGCCAAATGTACATTTTCTGAAAATCTGACCAATGTATGTAAATATCCCATGTGTCTTTTCACATTTTCAACAACAAGTTTAAGTATCGTATGGAATGAAAACCCACAAAATAATGGCAACAATACTTGGATTCTTTAGTTTCACGGCCCAAGCTTATTCTGAAAAGGTTAGATGACATAGCTTGCTCTGAAAGAGGCCAAGGTCATAGAAGCCGTGTTAACTGGACCCTAAATACATACTACAAATAGAAATGTTAGAGGTAGGCCTACACACCAAACAGTAGTATCAATGCAAACACAAAAAGTAATATGTGGACCCCCTTCACCCTATCAACACTGAGATCCCAGTCCCCCATAAGGTTTATCTGCCGTGAGAGTGCCTTGTTCTTGATGTGAACCTGTTATTCCTTGTTTATGTACATGTTAATCACTGTAATAAAATTGATTTGCAAAAAGAAAAAAAAGGAAAACTGAGCAATAGTGAGTGTTTGAGTCCATGTAATGTAATAATAATATTGGTGTATGCAGAAATGGAAGAAAGGAGTGGAGCCATGTACAGTAAGGAATTTGGCAAAATCCTCTGAAACTCCGAGATGTCTAGAGAAAGAACAAAACAAAAAAGTAGAAGCTTGGATTATTAATAATCCAGCAAGGCTATGCAATAACCTATACTTCAACACTACTCTCTTCTACCTAGCTCTACCCACTCGAGATCGAGAGTCATATCATTAGAATGTATTTTCTGCATATTCCATTTGAGGTCAATACATTATTTAAATAATATAAATAGAATAGACACACTATCCATAGTGGATGTTTACCCGCATCGCCTCTATTTATAAGATGTAATTATAACAGTCCAGATTTAGCCCATTTCGGTGCCGCATCCTGTCCATCTCTGAGCTGTATCTATTTCAGAGATTTTATATATTACCATATTCAGATGGGAGAGCGGGAAACTAATTTAGCAGAGAGATGTAATGTCGGGGCGGTCACAGAATACTAACTAGTCACGACAGCAATGGCTAACCTCAATCATTTACCTCACTGTATCAGGCGCCTTCCAAGTGGCGCTCCCTTATAAATAGAGAGATTTAGCAGGGACAACGCACGGACGCAACACTAACGCATCCACTAACTATTTGTACATTATTACCGCTGTGGGGATATCTCGAGAGGCACTAGGCTAGGCTAGGCTTGGTTAGGCTAGGCCTCTTGTGATATCTCACAACAATAATAATGTACAAAAAGTTAGTGGATGCGATAGTGTTGCGTCGGTGCGTTGTCCCTGCTAAATCTCTCTATTGTGTGCAGATACTAGCCCCATAGAATTGCATCAGCTTCACCTATGGGTCAGATTTTCAGAAAGTGTACAATTGGCAGCTGTACACATTGAGTAAATTCTGCTAAATTAGGCTGCAATTTGGTCAATACTAGATAAATTCGAGTATATTTGGCATTGCATTGATTCTAGCAATCTGTTTGGTTAGGTTGAACTGTATTTTGAACTTTATTTTCGTCTAAAATGTGGGCTATTTGAGAAGCAAAGTTAAATTGTACATTTTCTGAAAATCTGACCCCTTTTCATTATTTTTTTTTTCAAGTGAATTTACTACACAGACTCACAGAACAACAAAATGCTAAAGTTGTGCCACTAAAGATGTATCTGTTAAAGTTTTAAACTTCAATTTGATCTAAGTAATTAATGCTGTTTTGTCCCAAATAGGTCAGGATATCTATGTGTAATAGGAAATATCCACATATTTTTTTTTAAATATCTATTTCTTTTCCCAAGATATTTCATGACATTTTGAATGGCACTAATAGATATTATATTATCAAGACACAGTATCTTGGATTTTGGATGTTCTTTTTGACACAGATATCTCAAATGTTCCTTCATTTGGTGCCTGAGTCACTTGCTCATTTCCATATATGACTTAGTGGTGTCTGAGTAGTAGCCAGTAGACTAGCACAGTCCCTTAGGCCATACACATAGACCAGAAATCCAAATTCAAATTATTATATGATGAATTTCATTTCTAAATTTCATAAATTTCATGAATTTCATTTCTGTTAAAGAATAATTAGTTCAATAATTGTTTTGTAGGTAATGCCCAAGAAATAGTGGTTGTGTGTGGATGAATTGCATGTCTTTGTATATATTGATATTTTTTAGATTATAATAATCATCAAGGTGTGCAAGTCTATCCATGACGATTAGGAAAGAAGAGAAAAAGGAAGCAATCCTAACTGTAATATTTGAAAAGAATATTGCAACTGTGATGCAGCAGATGACACAGGTCATAGGTAGTAGGGAAGTGGTAATGGTAAAAAGACTCCTTGTAATGGGAGAAAAGATCTCAGTAATGAAGAAATATTTGGTGCCATGAAACTATTTGAGACATTATGTAAAAGATTCATCTAAAGTTGAAGAGCTGCTAGTTTTAGTCGCCATTTTCCCCTCTAGTGGAGTCCTGCTATTAGTTGTTTTTAGTCATTTAGAATATTGCACTTATTGCTCCACAACTTGTGCAATATTCACGCTCCTTCAACCAACTCGTTAGTTAACCTGTATATATTTCATTGTGGTGAAATACCAAAATATATAAATTCATGTATAACTTATCTAATCTATGTTCCAGGTACTTAAGGAGATCGCCCTCTTACTTATTATGTCCAGACATTTTATTCCCCAGCTATCGTGTGTTGGTATGATGTATTTGTCTGCTGGTATGACTGATAATCTAGTTTAATCGAGTGGGATTCTGCGGGCAGATAGGTTCGTATTGATTAGGCAGCAGACCAAATGGAACCAAACATCAGCAGTAATAAGCCATACCCATTCATACCACCTGATGGACAAACAGGATTAAATACCGATTACGTAACAGTAACTACTACTAGTAAACATATACAATATAAATGTGTTGTAAACTGCAACAAAACAACACAAAATGTATTTGAGCTTTGTTTCATACATTATATCATATGTTATTGGACATGATGGTGAATAATATGTTAAATTCAACAAAAAAGTCTCAGGCTACATTATATATATTTGGCAAGATCCCTATTTTATATAGAATCATTATATGGGTCAGTTTTTCAGAAAATGAAGATTTGGCAGCTGTACACATTTATTTATTCTGAAAACGGAATCTGACAAACAGTCCCTTCATTACCAGGTAGCATACTCTTGGAATAATTTACCGATCAGATTACGCAATGTACATAGATAGAACGCAATGATAATGTGGTACTCGGGACACTATTGCACTGTCTGAGATGTTCTGTTTTTTTCGTAACCCACTTGGCTTGTGAGCCATGAATGAATAAACAACAAAAACATTTCGGACAGTGCAGTACTGTCCCTCGTACCACATTATCATTACGTTCTATCTATGTATATTGCGTAATCTGATCGCCTATCGGCTTGTGGGCCACATTCAAATTTAGGTTCTATATTTACTCCTACGTTGCTATGTATAAGTATAAACTATAGCTGTGTACTGGGTGAGGAATGGCAATGTCATACCACACACATTGAACTGGTGCAAATTACCACACTACTCCCGCCCATACAAATAGCATGTGGTACATACACCAACGTGGAGTAAAGGACAGTAAGAAGTTCACAATTCAAATTAAAAAACATTATTTAGATAAAGAATTATTTGAGCTCCTTGCTCAGTGCGATGTCACTTTCACTCCCAGCTCTTGATAGAATTGTGTGCCTTATAGACATAGTTCTTATTCATCCAGCATTATTTCTCTCTACATCCTTTCCGATCCATTTGTTTAATTGATGTACCTCTGATATTAGTATATTTATTATCCATATTGTATTCCCCGTTTTAGAAATGATGTAAAGCAACATCCAATTTACTCAAGATAGGTAGAAGATAACCTTGACAAACGCTTAATGTTAGCTACGTGTTATTCTGTAATTTACCTGAAATGTACGAAAATAAAAACGTTTAAAAAGAAAAGTAAAAAGTATCTACGGAAGTAGAAGCTGAAAACCTTTCCAAGAGAGTCTCCTATATGGGTCAGATTTTCAGAAAATGTACAATTGGCACATTAACACATTTAGGAAATTCTCCTAAATTAGGCGGAAAAATGATGAATACCGGGTACATATAAGTATATTTGGTATCGCATTGATTTAAAGTATCAGTTCTGTTATGTTAAACTGTATTTTGAAGCTCATTTCTGCCTTAAATGTGGGTTATTTGAGAGGATTGGTGTAGGTGAATTGTACATTTTCTGAAGATCTGACCCATATACTATTGCGGTCTATAGGCAATTAAACTTGGATGTTTATCGCTCTCCTAAACATCTTAGATTGAATCATTAGCCTTACCCTTTTGTCCTCTCTGCTGAACTTTGGCAAAATATTCTGCAAGTGGGACAGATTTCAAAAAATGTACAATTCAGTCCAGGCTCACAGATCGAGCGCAGACGAAATTGTAGCCGAGCATATCAATCTAATGACTCTAACAGGCCCTGTTGAGTCAAAACACAAGGCCCGTTTTACTCACAGCAACCAGGGAAAGAGCCCCAACCTTCTAAGTCTGTACTATGTTTCCATTGATAACGTTGTTACAACGGTCCACACTGTAACTTGAGACAAGTCTGCGGCGAGGCATGACGACTGAGCGTCCCCTTCCCTTGGTTACAAGGGAAGGGACTCACTTATGAGCCAGTACTGAATTCAACTTCGCCAATCTTCTCAAATAACCCTAATGTCAGACGAAAATTAAGTTCAAAATACAGTTCAACCTAACCAAACAGATTGCTAGAATCAATATAATGCCAAATATACTCGAATTTACCCAGTGTTGACCAAATTGCAGCCTCTTTTTGCAGAATTTACTAAATGTGTAGAGTTGCCAATTGTACATTTTCTAAAAATGTGACCCAAATACATGCACAAGTTTCTGGAAACTGATACTTCATCTCCACTCAACTGATGTAAACACGTGTAATTTGATACCAGGCGTGTGAGTAACTATGGTTACTGTGTTTGTTATGAAAAGGTCAGCAGGGTATTTGATGTAAAGACATGTGAGACATGTAAAGTACATAGATATATATTCAATACATGATTTTGAAATTTGGTAGATGTATTCATACTACTGGGAGCATTAGATATCCCAAACACGAGACAATTCTTACAGAAAGATCTTGCGGACAAAATACTTTGAAAAGTTATAATTTTGCATCTTGTGACTCATTTCTCTGAAAGGGATCACATGTTATTTGTTGGCCGAAAGTGGTCAGAAATACTGCAGCTGTGAACCACAGTTACGTTTGTTGCCTTTCTTTATTATAATAAGGTCTCACTGAAGTGGAACTGATGAGCTGTTGTATTTGGGTCAGATTTTCAGAATATGTACAATTTGCCTTCACCAATCCTTTTAAATAATCCACATTTAAACCAAAAATGAGCTTCAAAATGCAGTTTAATATAACTGAACTGACACTTTAAATCAATGCGATACCAAATGTACTCACATATATATATACTTGGCATTCTTCATTTAACAGCCTAGTTAAGCAGAATTTACTAAATGTGTAGGCTGCCAATTGTACATTTTCTGAAAATCTGACCCATTTATATTTAGTTCACCTTATTAAACCTTTCCACGTGGACAGTACTAGGTTCTCGATATAGTTGTAAAAAGCAAAAAGTATTTTAATTCTGAAGTAGAAGCTTAAAGCTAGGAGGTAGGAGCTTTTTCACTTATATAGTATCGTTGATGTTTTTTGACATGCTTTTCTACCTTATTGGAAGCTGCCTGAAGCTGTTTTCCATCAATATAAGGTATCTCTGAGGCGGAAACGAAGGGCTTTTGTATTCATAAAGTGTTAATCGCCGTGGGCGGTGCGGATTTGTTGATAAATTGAATAAAGTTTGTCAAAAAAAAATTGTTACTTTTCCCCAACTCAATATCTTTTCAGATATTTTTACGTTCAATTCATGGTTAAACTAGTTCCACTAGATCAGGCCCGACCGGACACACTTGCCTCAAATCTATATTTGGGTCAGATTTTCAGAAAATGTACAATTAGCAGCTGCATACACTTAGTAAATTATGCTGAAATAGGCTGCAATTTGGTCAATACTAGGCAAATTCAAGTATATTTGGCATTGCATTGACTCTAGCAATCTAGTTGGTAAGGTTGAACTGTGTTTTGAAGTTTATTTTCGTCTGAAATTTGGGTTATTTGAGAAGATTGGCGACGTTGAATTGTACATTTTCTGAAAGTCTGAACCATATCTGACATAGGCAGCGTGTTTTTCTATTGGTAGGGAGACTGACAAATTGATTTCTGGCAATGCTCAAGATCATTACGACTTGACCTCTGACTAAGTCCTGCCCTTCTAAAAGGGTCAGAGTCAAATGTATTGCTCTGTCTGGGTACAATACAGATGCCAAGTGGATGTAAGGGTAAAGTTCCCCTCCGTGAAATAACAACCTAATTAATTAATTCTTTCGATTTGATTCTTATATCTAATGGCCCAGATGGAGGTTTCAAATCGATCGAGACGGAGGGTCAAATCGCACTCTACCCCTTTCGACGTCGAGATTGATTTGAAACCGAACAGAGGGTTATTAGATATTTATTACATACCTATTTATCGATTTATTTGTTATATTTACCTTATTATTACTGTATTTCTTGCCAAATTATCGGAACTTAGCTTGAAATCTTTCAAAACATGCAAGGCAGTGCTACACAGCAGAGCGCAACGTCACCAAGTGTGCAACGTTGGCAAACCAATGAAATTGTGTCATATTGGTCACAAGTTTATGCCCCGCTCAAATAGCACATAGGGGCTATTTGACATTTCAAATATCACCCCTGAATAGCACCCTTGAAATTGCACACGTATGTAATAGAATTCAAAATATTATTCATTCGTACCTGTGTACTTGTGTACCTGTGTTGTTTTTTTTAAAATATTTTTATTGGCCACATTACATTACATTTTTATTTCATATTCAGCTCAAAATTACGCAAAACAAACACAGCTGTTATATTTCGTGCGTTGCCCTGACATCACTACATTATTATTTAACAAATTTCAAGTTTGCTCACAAAACTCATCTCATTAGACATTGCAAAATCAAATAATTATAAGATTTAAATGGCTGTTCTAACCGCCACGAATACATTCAATCTCTGTGGAGAAACATTACGATCTATTCTCGATACTCTTAGTGGTCATTACCCTACATAAACATACTATCACGATACCCTATTCTAGACGACATACATGTACATTTCCCAATCACACACTGCCCAGCTGATCGATTCAACTGGTCTATTCAAATCAGTGGTCATTTGTTTAGGTCGATTTCGCCGCAGGGTAAAAACGGGAGACCAAATAAAAACAACAATAGCAATTATACATCATTCAACACTTCTCTGTATCTATTTAACAGGACAATTTTCAGTTGCATATGATCAGTGATTGCTTTAATATTTGCTGGTAACTGGTAACTGTGTGACGTTCAAATAAGAGCCATACTTGAGAACAAACTTTTCTGGTCTTCCTGTATGTTCCCGGACAAGAGGAAAATATTTTTTTTATTTTTACTTATAATCTCTAGAGGTCAGAAGAAATTTGGAGTGTATTGCAGTTTTAAATGTAGATCATAAACTCTCAGAAGTACACCTGATTGTTACTACAGATACCACCTCCTTTGTACAAAAAAGAAAAAGTCTTATATGACTTCCTAGTCTAACTGTGTTGAACTTATTATATTACATGTTTTATTTTTATTTTCATTTACTCATAAATATTCACTTCTCATTAGTTTAGTTAACTGAAATATTGTTAAAACCATACTTTAGGCCAAGGTAACGTCAGGGAGAACTGGAGGCAATCTAGAAGTCTGTATACCTGTTTATCGTGTATTTGTTCCTTCTGATAAATGTGTTGTGTTTTAGGAAAATGAGTCATAAGTCGCAAAAAAATAGATTTTGAGATATCATTATATTTGAAAAGATGAGGTCAAGCCGATTCCAATGAGAGTAAACAGTCTGATAGAATAATGAGTATTTCTAGATTTTAAGTTTGATATTTTCGTTTTTGAAAAAGAAGTTTCCAATATTTCTGGGGTTCACTAAACAGTAAAGTAACTAAATATAGTCCATATGAGGACCTTTAAAACGAATGGATATATTACATAGATTGTCCTGAAATTTGATACATCGATTGACATAACTATAGGTGACAAACTCTCCAAGAATCAGAACATTCCAATAATGTGACCTTGTGAAAAAAACACTTTGAAAATTATCAATTTTGCGACTTATGACTCATTTTCCTGAAACACATCACAAATAAAGTAGTTCCTATCTTATCTAAAGGTCTATAGTTTAGCGCTCCTTTCCTTTATAGGGTAGGGGGACGGGGGAAGATGGAAAGGGGGGAAAGACCAGATGCTTTGGTCATTTAAGTGTTTTAAGCTTATTAGAAATTCAATTAGAATTTTTGTTTCAATAGACCTTACTATATGCACATGTATGGATCAGATCATGTGAAATTGTACAATTCGCCTTCACCAATCCTCTCAAATAACACAAATAAGACAAAGATGAGGTTCAAAATTCAGTTCAAAATAACTGAACAGATTGTCTAAATCAATGCAGTACCAAATATACTCAGATATACGTAGTATTCACCATTTTTCAGCCTAATTTAGCAGACACCATTACATGTGTAGATCTGCCGATTGTACATTTTCTGAACATCTGAACCACATAGAATTGAACTTCCACATATTGACAATCTCTTTCATTTATCAGAGGTGTACATGACGAACTATACCAAACTAATACTCCCAAACTCAGACAATGCCCACAGTCACTAGAAATATATGTTTCGCCGGCTACCATATGGTCTTTGAAATGTTTGTTTATCGTCTATATATTGTATTTATTTTTAATTTATTTTATTTTATTCTATTCATTTTTTTATTTCTAGCATCCTACAGTCTGACTTCAGGCTCTGGGGATATGCTCAATGAAACAGCCTGGTGCAACTGTCTGGTTTTACACCATGTATTTAGTTGGCCGCTCTTTCAAAGGGTTGTTTATGTGACATATACATGCCATACATTAACGTAGCACAAAGGGGCAATACCTAATACATATGTGTAGGTAGTAGCCCTTAGTGACCTGGGCTGGGTGGGGCAGGGGTAGTTGGACAAGGCAGTCCTGACATAGCCCCCATTGTGTTTTTTTGTTTTCATAACTTTATTTCACCTCATGCACATCCAACTCATCTCATCCAACTACATTGTTACAAGTTTTACTTAGTACTTGTTATTCTTTTGTTATCTCTGCCATAGCTGGCTTTGAATGACCAGTGATATTTCTCACTGCTACATTCAGCTGTTGGTGCACTTCCCCACTACTGCATATAAATGAGTAAACTTAATTAAAATCTTAACATAAAATCTAGAAATACTTATTAGATTATTAGACTGTTTACTATCATTGGAATCGGCTTGATCTCATCTTTTCAAATATAATGGTATCTCAAAATCTTTTTCTGCGACTTATGACTCATTTATCCTGAAACACATCACATATGGTCACTGAAGCAACAACCAACTAACATCAACTGTTACTGGGTGTTGCCTCCAAGGATGACAGCTGTGGACCAATGACAATATGGCAATCCATATTTAGAACCATTACATTTATGTCAGTTACTGTTCCCTCTCTCACCCAGGTCAGGTCAGAGGTCACCTAGGTCAGGTCAGAGGTCACTTAGGTCAGGTGTGAGGTCACATCATTTGACCCAGGATTGTGTGCCTGTGTTAGTAATAGTGACACAATGGGAAAAGGGCAACAAAATGGGAATAAACACATGAGCTAAAAAAATGGTCGTTTCCCATTAATTTTTGCATCCTCAGAATCTTTTATTTTTCATTTTCACATGTGCCAGAAACATGCCTTTAGGACTGTCGATGATGTTTGTCCGTTGCTATGGGGCATCCTGGGATGGATTCTGTTGAAATCTGACATACAAATATTTAGCAACATTTCTATTGGAAATTGCAAGAATGTTTTCACCGATATCATAGCTTGTGTAAATGATCTATGTTAACCAAATACATGATGTGACAGATGGAATCATGTGTTATGAAAACATGTATAACACATGGATATTGACAATAGAGCATTGATAAATAGTCCATGCTGAAGATAACATGTCTTCTATGGATTTTACTCTGTACCATTAGTCCCATAATTCTATGCGAATCAAGATTCAAATTGGCGGTTATGCAAATCCCCTATTAGTTTAGGAAGTAATAGGATTGGGAAGCACATGAGGGTTTGGGGTGCTTCATCCTCCAATAACGTCAGATTGTACATAGGTATACATAATTAAGGTGTGAAATAATAATATCAATTGTGAGAGTGCTTCATTTATTAAGATAATTTAAGTTAAGAGTGTTGGTGAAGATGTGTTTTCACACTATAGTCACTTGTAAAGTCTTTACGTTGAATTTAGTCAATCTGTTATAGTCTGTGTGCATGCCGAGGTTTTGCATCTCTCAATTTACCCTTACCACCACTCGAATAATTAATAAATAATATAGTTATTATTGAATATATCTAGATTTAATGTCCTGTTTGGAAGAAACCCAATGAATGTCTGCAAAAGGATACATATTATTTGCATGTTCATTAATATATGTGAGGTCTAAAGTCTCAAAAATAATGTTTCAAATGGTTTTTCTGCAGAAATTTATCGTAGGAATGATTTTTTTAGGATGGGGGGGATGTTCACTCCATATTTAGCGACTTGTGACTCATTTTCCTGTGGCGCATCACTATTGGTTTCCAAACCCATCTCCCAGTAGAAGGGTTAGATCCCTATAATACAGTAGTAACCCATCCCAATCAGTGTGTGTTTCACTTGTGTGAGGGACAATTGGAGAAAAAGATAGATTTAAGAGACAGGTTAAGAACGTAGGGGATAGAGATGTGTGTAGGGTATAGCCACAATATATGGGCCAACGCCTGGAGAAGCCCCAATAGAAGTAGGGTGTTAGTGGAGGGTACAGGAGGATCAAGCACCCAAACCCTCATGGGTCAGATTTTCAGAAAATTTACAATTGGCAGCAGTAGACATTTAGTAAATTCTTCAAAATTAGGCTGCAATTTGGTCAATAGTAGGTAAATTCGAGTATATTCGGCATGGCATTGATTCTAGCAATCTGTTTGGTTAGCTTGAACTGTATTTTAACTTTATTTTCATCTGACATTTGGGTTATTTGAGAGGATTGGTGAAGATGAATTGTACATTTTTTGAAAATCTGACCCTCATATACAGATCAGTCTGGATGTAGTAGTTTTGTCATGTCTCTGAGGTCCAGATGATAGACAGTGGAGAGCAATATGCTATTGTGGCCTTATACATCTGTGACATGGGGACAATGCTTTCATATGATTCCAACCAACCTTGTATAAATAATGGATGAATACTTTGTACATTTTGTGCTGGCTGTTATGAACGTCTTATTCTTTTTATTTAGTATTTTTATACAGCACATCTTCTGTAATAACGACAAATGAGTTATCAACAAACAAATTGTACAATGAAGTTCTAATAATCAATTGAGGACATTAATATTGAGATATGGGCTCACAGAAGATTATATTCGATACAGAATAATTTCATGACTAGCAGGTTACAAAAATACAGGTGGTACACTTCAGGTCTGGACCTCGTCTTCCTGTGTATGCCTAGAATAACTATGGGTCAGATTTTCAGAAAATGTACAATTGGCAGCTGTACACATTTAGGAAATTCTTCAGAATTAGGCTGCAATTTGGTCAATACTAGTAGTAGTCTAAGGGCGATTCATGCGCACATTTTGGCGACACCTTAGATTAGGCTGCGCATGAATCGCCCTTAGACTACTACTAATACTAGGTAAATTCCAGTATATTTGGCAGTGCAGTGATATTAGCAATCTGTTTGGTTATTATTATTAAGAGGATGTCTAAAGTGGAATTGTACATTTTCTGAAAATCTGACCCATATTATGGTCTTCCGCCCACTGCTTTATAACTCTTCCTGATTGACATGTAAGTTAGAATTAAGCTGAAATAAAGAGTTTCAGCAATTTAATTGTATGACTAAGCCGCAATTGGCCATTTGGTTTAGAAATGATCTCTCAGAACATTAGAGATTTAAAGAGGAATTAAGCTTAATCCAGTTGTTGGACAATAGGGGATGTCCATGTGTCACTGCGCATGTCTGTTACAGTGCATCCTGGGATGGATTCAGTTCAAATCTGACATACAAATATTTGGCAACATTTTTATAAAAAATTGCAATAATGTTTTCACCAATAACATAGCTTGTGGAAATAATCTATAAAACCAAATGCATGATGGGAAAAAGTTGTGTTATGGAAACTTATAAAACAAATGGTTATTGCCATCAGAGCATGATAAAATAGTCCATGCTGAACTTGACATGATTTCTATAAATTTTACACTGTACCATTAGTCCCATAATTCCATGCGAATCTAGATTCAAAATAGCGGCTATGCAACTCCCCTATTGCCCAGGGATTGTTCATGTGTACATGGGTCAGATTTTCAGAAAATGTACAATTCGCCTTCACCAATCCTCTCAAATAACCCACATTTAATACAAAAATGAGCTTCAAAATGCACTTTGGATTGGATTGGAATACTTTTATTTGCAGACTAGCTGCCAACAGAGGATTTCTCCGAGCAATAGGGAGGTTTTTGGCAACTCATTAGCAAAATTTGTATTTTTAAGTAGTTTAACATAACAGAACCGATACTTTAAATCAATGCGATACCAACTACACTCAGATAAAGCCGGTATTCTTCCATTTTCAGCCTAATTTAGAAGAATTTCCTAAATATGTAGAGCTGACAATTGTATATATTCTGAAAATCTGACCCACTTGTTGCATGTTGACTGGGCATTATCCTTTTTTGTGTATTTTGGAGAATATTTGCCTATTTTAGTGTTGAAAATGGCATGTCCTGCATGGGACACTATCGCGGGTCTGTGGTTTTATATTGTTTTGATTTGTAATGATTACAATGTTTTCCCTTCATTATATCAGATTGTTTTATATGACCTTGATATAAAATTGATAGTTTGTTTAAATAATAATCTATAATTGTACGACATTTCTTTTCTGATTATATATTTTTTTCTATGGATTTAAATCAACTTGTACTGTGAATAGCGTATGAATTCCACAATGTGTGGCTGAATAAAAATCTTAAAACAAATCCTCTGCACCTACCAACAAGTCACCCAGGCACCACATGCACACCTGGGACATGTTATGAGATTAAAATTGTTAATGTAATTAATGTAATTGGTCAATAAAAATATCTAAAAAATGTTTCAGGGGAAATCCTGCCTTAAAGTTACCCTCTCACCTTCGGTAAAAAAGTAAATATTTTCTACTGTTGGTTTCATTCTTTTCAAATCCATCTAAATGTCATTGAACAGAAATTTCGGAGGATTTTTTCCAGATGTTTTTCCTACAGTGCATCTAAAACGTCCTTATTTGTATTTGGAGGAACTACCCGAATCCCTTTCTATGAAGACTTCACTTATTATCGCTCGCCGACAGCAGTTTTCTCTCGACCTATTCTACAATTCAAAAATAAAAACATTTCCACAAAGACATCTTGTGAATAAAACATTTTGAAAAATAAAAATATTGCGACTTGTGACTCATTTTCCTGTAACACATCACATATTTGGATGCAAAATATAGTTTTGTAAGTTTTCCTCTATGTCGGAAAACTTGTGTTATTTTGTAAACAAGGTAATACATAATACAGTAATATCTAGTAGCATTTAGTGCAGTCAACCAGGCAGTCTAGACTGGTGCACATAGCAATAGGCTGGTAATATTTGTCGAGCTCTTTCCAGTATCCTCAATGCCGGCATTGGTGGGTTAAGTCGCCAGAAAATGTACAATTCGTCTTTACCAATCTTCTCAAATAGCCCAAATTTCAGACAGAAATAAAGTTCAAAACACAGTTCAACCTAACCAAACAGATTGCTAGTATCAATGCAATGCCGAATATAATCGAATTTACCTAGTATTGACCAAATTGCAGCCTAATATAGCAGAATTTACTAAAAGTGTACAGCTGCCAATTGTAGATTTTCTGAAAATCTGACCCGTGTTCTAAGGTGCATGGAGAGGAGGCCTACCCTGCATATATGTGATGTGTTTCAGGAAATTGAGTCGCAAGTCGCAAAAATGATATTTTTCAAAGTGGTTAATTCACAGGATCTCTTTGTTGGAATGTTCCGACCTTTTAGGGAGTTTAGTACGATTAATGATATTAGTAATATGATATACCAGATCTCAAGACAGCCATGTGCTGAGAGTGCAGCTGCAGGCACACTTGCTTTACATAGGCATTAAGTATTATATCTGCCCAAACTAAAGAACTTTGAACTGCCTACTGGTGTACAACCCTATTGTTATGTCAGCATGTCACCCATGAGAGGAGTTAAACTCTAGACTAGGAGAAGGTCTTTATATTCTCTATAAAGCCGGGCCCACATATTCAGGAACTCAGAGCCGAATTGGCCTTAAGACAATTCGTATGAATTCAAAATCATTCTTAATAAGCAATCTTGAGTTTAGTAACTTTGAAGCTCTCTTATGAAGAAACCCCCAATTCATATGACAAATCATGGGTTCTTACGACAATTTGTAGGCAAAATTTTGGACTTTTCGTGAGTACCCAGTGCATACAAATTGCGAGTTCTTGAATGTGTGGGCCTGGCTATAGTATAGGATTATGCCAGATGGAGTAGGATTGTTGAAGACAAACTTACTTTTGATGAAGGAATTTAAGCTGCTGTATAAGAACAGATATTATGATAATGTGTCATTGTTTATATTATAGAACGATGATAGTTTGTCACAATTTTAGTATTTTGAACCATACTGCAACGCACGAAAACAACCCCCTTAGTCGGTTGTGCGTATTTTGATAACTTGTTAAATGTATGGCCTAACAATATTTGAATATTTGTTTATTTTCGCTATTTTAAACCAACCTAGTTGTGTCACGTGCTCAATGTAAACAATCCATATAATGATGTTGGTTGATATAGTTTGAGCTTCATGAAAACTTATATCCAATGATAATTTAACTAATAATATTTCTTGCTTGTTCTTGCAGGTGCGTAATACGTTAGCCATCTACATCTTAAATATTCCTGGACTTGGAGCTAAGTTCATATACATGTATAGTATACATATTTATGTGATTTAACAGTGACTCGAATATATATCGTATTTTTATTCAGACATTAAATAAGGTACATCAGAAAAGGAAAAGAACCTTCAGAAAACTAGTCTTCTGGACCTCGCTTGGAATACGAGTTATAGTATGAAACTCACTTCTGCATCTATATGATAAACACACTCTTCCTATGCCTCGGTTTTTTCTTCATATATCTTTTATTATCTTTGTCTATAGGTGATGGCATATTTCATTGCCAGTTGGCCTGGCATTGGAAGTGGTCTGGGACTTGATAAGAGTGGGACTGATGCCTATTTAGAAGCTATCAATGTTTATGACTAGCTCTGTATAGCAAATAAAATGCTTCAGGCATGGACTTGGAAATAGAGCTGTTAGATTCCATGAATAATTCGTTCACTGTTTTATGACTGAGTCTGTACCAGTTGTGAATGGGTGCAACTAGTTGGGCTTCTCTCTTTTGCTTTTTTTGCTTTTTCTCCCATATTAAAGTTGCACTGTTAAGGGTGGTCTCCACTGGCTGTGGTAAGCTCTGCAGTCAGCCTTGCGATGGTTTTTGCTGGTTCTGTAGGTGGAGAGGAATTATGATGGTGAGAAGTGGCGAGGTCCTGCCTTCATGGCCAGTGAACCATGTAGGCAGGACCTCGCCACTTCTCACCATCACAGCACCATCGCAAGGCTTACTTCTGAGCTTTCCACAGCCAGTGGAGACCACCCTTTAGAAAACAAAGTATTTTCTATATTTTCTTCCATCCTTTTCCAACCCGTCTAAGGCATTTGACTATAATATTGGACGATTATATTATTCCATCTGAAGGTCATTTGACCACATTTTTGGACGATTTTTTTTGGTTGTTTTTGACCCTTTTGTCTGGCCCTATTCGACCTCAAATACTTCCATTAACATGCAACAGAATATTGATGAATCCAGTCCTATAAGTCACAATAAGTAACAATTATAAACACATTATAACAGCAGCAGGATGTTGATAAATTCAGTTCTATAAGTCATATAAGTCATTGAAATTTATATGATTATTAATGGTTAATATGAAAGAGCGCGGCGTCGACACACTGTATTACATGTATTTTAATCATCCTACAACTTTGCATCACCTTATGTAACAGGAGTATGGAGACTGTTCTTATTTTTTGATTGACTGATTTATGTATATATATGTTTAAAAACAAGCTTAATTTACCCATCTTTCTATGTTCGATAGAGTCACAAAGTTATCATATTATTATCCAAAATATCTGTAACATAACTCTCAGTTTGCTGTATTATGTAAAAAAATTCTAATAATTCAGGCTCCCCTGAGAATATTTGTGCTTCTTGTATGAAAATGTCGAAGTTCCTGAATAAAATATTTTTAAATCTAATCTAAAAATCTAAAATCTAATAATTCATGAGTACATTTGGTGTTTGTTTGTCATAATAGGGACATTTAGCACTGACACTGCAAGGTGAGCGTGTTACACCTGAATCCTACGGAAAACTCCTCCCGCGCATTTGTACATAAAAATTAAATCAAAAATGACCATCATTTTAGCGTGAAATAGACATATTTGGGAACCAATTGACCCAACTCTTAGCGTTATTGACGTCCATATCTCAGGTAGGCACGAATAGCACACCTAGTAATTACGTAGTCCTCATAAAACATATGTTAGCGTTAGTGTTGCTTTGTGCGTTGTGCGTTGTGCATTGTGCATTGTGGTTGCTAAATCAGCCTAGTAGCTGAGAATGCGGCTTTGAATAGTATAAAGCTAGACCTATAGACACCTCCTCACCCGTCCCCCTATAGCTTCTGTATCAGTTCCCCCCGACACAGGGATTTATAGAGGCTGGGCGAAGTCCTGCTAACGTTTGTGCACACCTGAGAGCGTTCCCAATAGGTAGTGGGGAGGGTAATGTGAGCCTGGTCTTGTGATAAAGGGCCAGACTCTTCTATGAAGGGCCTGGTGGGGCTCTATATAGCTGGGTAGGATGGCGTCAATAGAAGGTCATGGGGGCTGGCCACTAAATAACCGCCATGTATGGGTAAGATTTTCAGAAAACGTACAATTGGCAGCTCTACACATTTAGAAAATTCTCCTAACTTAGGCTGAAAAATGATGAATACCGGGTATATCTGAGTATATTTGGTATCGCATTGATTTAAAGTATCAGTTCTGTTATGTCAAACTGCATTTTGAAGCTTATTTGTGCCTTAAATGTAGGTTATTTGAGCGGATTGGTGAAGGCGAATTGTACATTTTCTGACAATCTGACCGCTGTAAGTAAGCCAGAGCCCAGGTCGCATTTGCTGAATGTGGGGCCCATTGGGACGCCATTGGAACGCCATCAAAACGCTAGTTTGAATTGTTTTTACATAAGGCCAAGGTATATTAACTGGGCGTTTATTGATTGTCCTGCTATAGACCAGAGTCAAGCCAACAGGGCACATACTATGACGATGTGTCATCCACATATTTAGCACGAATTACACATGTAATTAATGTTAAACTAATACTGGTCCTGGGTAAGACCATAAAGTGCCTTTCCGTCTCTTTGTCTCTGTCTCTCTCTTCCTTCTTCTCTATCTCTATTTCCTGGGTATGACCATAAAGTGATTTTCTATCTCTTTCTCTGTCTCTCTCTCCCTTCTTCTCTATCTCTATTCCCTGGGTAAGACCATAAAGTGCCTTTCCGTCTCTTTTTCTCTGTCTCTCTCTCCCTTCTTCTCTATCTCTATTTCCTGGGTAAGACCATAAAGTGCCTTTCTGTCCCTTTTCTCTGTCTCTCTCTCTCCCTACTTCTCTATCTCTATTGCCTGGGTAAGACCATAGAGTGTCTGTCTGTCTCTTTCATCTGTCTCTCTCTCCCTTCTTCTCTATCTCTTTTTCCTGGGTATGATCATAAACTGCCTCCCTCTCCCGCCCTTGATTTAATAAAAAAATAAAAGAATGTTAAACTGATGTTTATGTGATGCGTTGTAGGAAAGTGAATCACAAGTCGCAATTTCTCAAAGTATTTTATCCATAAGATCACTTTGAACGATTGTTCACATTTTTGGAGTGTCTAATACTCCAAGTCATATAAATACATATGGGCGGGGCTCCCGAAAATGTCCACTTTCAAAAAAATAAAGTCAAAATTTTATTCTATTTCAATTTATCTTAGCCTTCTCCTGGTCATAGCTAATGGTACAAGCTTAAACATACTAAAATTATGAATTTTTCTGAGCTTTTTCTGATTTCCTACAATGTCTATCCAAAAAGTGTCCATTTTTGGCCACAGTGCCTGTTGTGTTCGGGGAGGAAATGAATAAAATTGAATAAAAAAGGAAAATAGCATTATATTTTTGTAATTACTCCTCATCCACTTAGACTTAGACAAGTGTTCTTGTATTGAGTGAAGAAATATATATTTTATATGATATTTCATATATTTATTCATTTCTATTTCCTGTTGTTTGAACCACTATTGCTTCAATGCCAATTCTATCCCAAAGTTTTCCCTGCAAACCAATGTAAAATTAAATATCTCATGTTTTCTGCTTTTTTAAAGGATAACTCAGAAATTCGAGGGGTTTTCTCCCCACTTCTACCTATTTTTATCACTATCTCCTTAAAAAGCATGAATTTAATGGCTCAAGGAAGAAGACTAAGCTATTCAAGTCCCCGAACACAACACATGTCAATTTTTATGGAATTTAACAATTATTTCTGTTTTCATACTACATATATCGAATTAACTTGATAAAACTCAGGCCTATATTCATATATTTTTATGATTTTATAATAAATATTCTATTTTCTGGGTTGTCCCCGAACACAACAGACACACAAATATTGCAAAAATACCTATAAATACCTATTATATTGCCATTGTCTATGTTGGTATACATTCTATACCCACAGGGGTATCTTATTTCGGATTAATTTTGATTCTATTATTCATGTTTTCCCTTTAATTAACAATTTACTCATCCTGCTTGAAGGCCCCTGTCCCCGAACACAACACCCTATTTATTAAGTAAAAGCCAAGCAGTAAATAGGAATATAACAAAAGATTTATGTGCAGAATTACAGAGAGAAATGATTAGAATAGTTTACTTTTTCATTATTATACAATTTTATCATTTTTTGGTCATAGCATATTTGTACCCGAACATAACACCCCTGTCCCCGAACACAACACCCCACCCTGTCCCCGAACACAACACCCCACCCTGTCTCCGAACACAACACCCCACCCTGTCCCTGAACACAACACCCCACCCTGTCCCCGAACACAACACCACTTTAATTTAAGGGAAAGAAAGTAGACATTTGGAATATAACCAGTTATTTATGTTCAGAATTGCATACACAATTGAATAGAATACTTTAGTTTTCATTTTTTTCATTTTTTAATCATAGCATATTTTTACCCGAACACAACACCCCTGTCCCCGAATACAACACCCCATCCTGTCCCCGAACACAACACCTCCTTAATTTAAGGGGAATTTAGCAGTTAATGTAAGTATAACCAATGGGTTATGTACAAAATTACATGCATAAATGAAGGGTTTCGTCGATTTTTCCATTACTTTTCAATTTTGTTACTTTTTGGTCATAATCTCTTGTGTTCCCGAACACAACACCCCTGTCCCCGAACACAACACCCCTCTCCCCGAACACAACACATACTCAGAAGGTTGGTTATATGCTAATATATTCAAAGTCACCATATAAGATGGGTAAATATCAAATAAATGTGCATAATCACAAATGTATTTTCATGAATATTTGAATAAAAACTCTCTTTATCACTGTGAGAAGAAAAGGTGGTCAGACTCTGAATTGCTATGTTTCAACTTTATGGAACCTTGAGTATGGTCAAAATTGGAAAAAAATAAAAATTCAAAGTTTTATGTGATATGGGACTATATCAATAACAAGAGACCAAAAGCAAAATATTTCCTAGGTAGAACCTTTAGAACCTAGGTAGAACCTGTAGATTTTATCATTTTATCACATCTTCATAAACTATTTAGAGAGATGTGAATGAAAAGACAGAAAATAATAAAATGAATAAAACAAAATCAAATTAAAAAATAAACTCAGAAGGAGGCTCTTACATGTGCTACATGAAGAATTAAAGACAAATAACAAATTAATAAGTTTTATATAACTTTTCATTGAAACAAAAAAGAATTTATGCCAGGGACATACATTTGGAGACATTTTCTAACATAAAAATATGATTTTTTTGCATAAAAAGGAATTTTTATATATATTTCTCAATATGTCCTTATTATCCCGATGTGCAATAGATCAGTTCCAACATTTACACCCGATTCTGACCTGGTGCTTTACTAGTGGAAATCGTAAACAGTTTTGAGGCTCAAACTTGATTTTTTAATGCTCTATAGATCAGGTTAATAAATGCTCTGCTTATGCTCTCAAATATACTCAACTGACCGGGTTTATAAATGCACTTCTGAACGTCTCAAATATGCTCAACTGACCGGGTTTATAAATGCACTTCTGAACTTCTCAAATATGCTCAACTGACCGGGTTTATAAATGCACTTCTGAAATTCTCAAATATGCTCAACTGACCGGGTTTATAAATGCACTTTAGATGCACCCAACGATGCACTAGGGTCCAGGTATTCATTTATGAATTATGATGCCTTTGATGATGCATAGTTATGGCAATATTGTTATTAATGAGAGGGAATAGTTATCGCTATAAATGAAAGGGAATTGTTATCGCTGTAATAAGGACGACGACATGGGATAATATATCAAGAGGAAATGCTTTTTATTAAGATTGCACAGTTCTTTATTATCACACATATCACACACATATCACATAAACACTAATATTCATAAAAATTATAAATACCATTCCACTATAAAAAACACTTTTGCCTCGTAGCAATTATAAAATTAAATTCATAAGAACTGTCCCTTTGTCATTGTCATGACGGGGAATAAATATCAATCTCTCCTATCAATTATAAAATAAGCCACCGTATTAAAATGTACTTGTCCTTGGTAATACAAGTAAGATAAGACATATTGGAAGACAGGATCTAAGAACAATTAAACGGACAAGCCTTAGTCCTATGTTCTGCTCAATTGATCCATTTCAACTAAGAATAATGTTGAAAACTTCTATCTAATTCGTAATAGAAAATTCATAAAGTAAGCATTAAACCGATTACTGTATTCATTTCACCTGTTACAACCTTTTTGTCATCACCAGGATACCCGCCCTGTAGTGACAGGGTTACTATAACTAATGATCTGTTCAATCAAATTTGACATGCGGCACAGCACCTTAACTAGCTAGCACCTGAACTAACACAGGCATTATTTGTACATTTTTATATGTCTAGACACAAATCTATACGAATACAAGGCTCTTCATTGTACCCACTTGAACAAAAATACTCAGCTGTTTGTCATACACCTTTCATCCATATAAAAATGTTAATATCATTGTTACGATCACATTTCAAAAGTGCAGTGATGTAAAATAATAGTACAAAAGTACTTTACCGATGTAAAATAGTATGAAAAAAGTTCATTTTTTTACTACATAAGAACCAAATATATTTTGGCTGGTGCTAGGGGTGAAAGGTTTTGGTGCTGGTGCCCTTCATACATATGACGTGCAAATTTCTCATTCGTTCTAAGCTGTGAATTTGTGTCAAGCATCCTCACTGATCCAATATATACACCAATAGTTTCACATCGTTCACATGCGTTATAACCAGTGTGACCAGTGGTGCACTTCAAGAATGATCTTGCCGGTGCATCACATACAAAAGCTTTAATACAAACTTCTAAAAGATGGTTAAGAATTCGTACCATCCTAGTAATTCATAGGAAGCAAATGATAAACAATAGACAGAAAATGGAAATAAAAGATGGTTAAGAATTTGTACCAGCACAACTAAGGATTGAACCATTACTTCATAGGAAGCAAATATAAAAACGGTAAGAAAACGGAAATACAATTTTTAAAAAATGGCATAAAATACATGCCCTATCATGGTTAAATATTCATATTGAACCAAATAAAACATTGCTATAGTTCCAAAAGTCCCAAGTCCCGATTCTCATGAACCCTCACCAATAGGGCCCAGAGGCCATAATTTGGGGTAACATTAATGGAAATATTTATATCACAAACCTATCCTTAGGGTATGTTTTTTTAGGAAGGACAAAATGTCACTCTTAAGACAGTAAAATTTTATGAAATCAAAACCAATGAAAATAAAAGCCTTCCCACGATGTTTAATATTTATCATTGGTGATAGTGAATATATTCCTAAATTTCCACGTTCAAAATCATTTTACAACTAAACATGGTCTTGAGAGAGTTGGTAAGGAGTTCATGAGAATCAACCAAATTTGTGACGTATTACTTCATAGGAAGCAAATATAAAAC
Source organism: Sthenelais limicola (assembly GCA_942159475.1). Lineage (NCBI taxonomy): Eukaryota > Metazoa > Annelida > Polychaeta > Phyllodocida > Sigalionidae > Sthenelais > Sthenelais limicola. The sequence continues at coordinate 8,560,897 of OW804095.1, read as the reverse complement.
TATTGGATGAAAAAGGGAATAAAATTGTCAAGAGATCGCTTCAAAATTTGTTTTCATAAGTTATGTTAATATTGATATAATTGACACCTTAGTACATATCTTCATTCATGTACGTCTCATCAGAGACCAAATTATAATCCACACTCATCCCATCAAAATCTTGCATGTAGTTCTCAAATACTGGCTCTTCCATGCCCAGCACTTTCCTTCGTCTGTTCAGTACAGTCACTGCAATTCTAAGCGTGTCCAGTATTGCACGGTGTATCACCTTATCAGAGTCTGGCCCACTGTTCGGAAACACAATCTTTACTGCCTCTGTAATATATCATAGATAAACATTTTATAAGGCTATTGCACCGATTCATGTTTAATTGTCCATCCAACAAATTCAGACAGTCCAGACTGTATTATATTCAGGAATTTTGTATTATCATTAATATGGAATCATGTGTTATTCCTACTGTTATCATCTATCTTTTGTCTCCAAATTTGTATACAGGTTTTGATACTTACCAAATATAATTCGGTACAGCCTGTACCTTTTGAAGGTCACTTTCTTCTTTGTTCCCCTTATGTTGAAAAACCTTGCGGCCAATGGATCCATTATTCGCCCAACGATGTTTTTGGCAAGTCTCCCCACATCTCCACCACCAACTTGTGACAACATCTTGACCTGTAAAAGAATTAAAACTATGATTTATATAATGGCAGTACACAATTACTCAACACTGGGGGATGGACAGAGGGTGGGGTGTGGGGGGGGGGGGGGCAGGAGTGTAGGCACTGTGTATGAGTCTAGGCAAGGCGTTCAGGGCGAGTCTGGACAAATGTAGTTACGCATTACCTAATTTCAGGGTATGATTTAATGGGGCGGAGTTGTTCATTACTGGAGTCATTTGAAGAAACTCACATTACCCATATTATCATATAATCGGTTGTAGAAACTTTCATTTCTCAAATACTTTTGTTGTACTAAATTAAACTCACCAAGGCTTTGCGATTTGATGCATCTTTAGTTTTTTCTTCAAGCTCATCGACCTCATCCTTTGTTTTGAGTGGCTCGGGAAGCAATTCCATAGCAACACTAACACTTGTCCCACTTTGGTGGTCATTCATTGACGTCAGGGTATTTAATATGTTGTCTATCTTCTCTTCAACTCGGCTCATTCGCCTGAACATGAGCCATCTGAATGCTGTAAAAAATCATAACATATCCATTGAAATGTATGACTAAATACGATATCTGTATGTGTTATATGTGTGTTGTATATGTATACATTGTAATATTTGATATTTGAAATTGGTCAATACTTTCTAATATGTGTGTCTACTAATATTTAAATCTTTTGACACTTCTATTCCATTCCCATATCTAAGTGAAACCATTCAGAATACACCTACGTTATATATATCATGAGTAATCAATTCTTCCTAATGACTTCTTAATTTAAAATGTATTTTTTACTTACATTCAACTTCCATATTTTGGTTAGCCTCATTGTCCCCACTTCCTGAATCATCAGGCACACGCTGGCCTTTATCATTAAACCTCGCTTTACATTTCTTGGCTGAATTCCCGACTCTCTGTGGGACGAATGTTCGGTCGTGACCAGGCACTGTTAGCTGTTGGTGATACTGATTCTGTGACCCCGGTGATGTACCCTGGATACCTTTGGCCAGAGGTCTCTTGTGGGGGTTGACTTTGTAGGACTGCCTATCTGATGGCATTGGTGATATCAAGTTCATGGGACGAGAAGAGTTTGCTGTTTTGTTCATGGGACGAGAAGAGTTTGCTGTTTTGTTCATGGGACAAGAAGAGTTTGCTGTTTTGTTCATGGGATGAGGAGAGTTTGTTTTTGAGGTCATGGGACGAGGAGAGTTTGTTTTTGAGGTTATGGGACGAGGAGAGTTTTCTGTTGATTTCACAGGACGAGGAGAGTTTGTTTTTGAGGTCATGGGACGAGGAGAGTTTGTTTTTGAGGTCATGGGATGAGGAGAGTTTTCTGTTGATTTCACAGGACGAGGAGAGTTTGTTTTTGAGGTTATGGGACGAGGAGAGTTTTCTGTTGATTTCACAGGATGAGGAGAGTTTGTTTTTGAGGTCATGGGACGAGGAGAGTTTGTTTTTGAGGTCATGGGACGAGGAGAGTTTTCTGTTGATTTCACAGGACGAGGAGAGTTTGTTTTTGAGGTTATGGGACGAGGAGAGTTTGACTTTGAAAAGGCACATTGCCGCTCTTCGTCGTCCTCTTCCTCCACCACATCCTCTTCCTCCACCACGTCCTCTTCCTCCACCACATCCTCTTCCTCCACCACATCCTCTTCCTCCACCACGTCCTCTTCCTCCACCACGTCCTCTTCCTCCACCACGTCCTCTTCCTCCACCACATCCTCTTCCTCCACCACGTCCTCTTCCTCCACCTCTACCTCTTCCTCCTCCTCGGGTTTACTCGGTCCTTCATCTTCTGATGATATTTCCGATTCACTATCTTTAGGGAAATCCTCCCCATCAGACTCTTTGGGATGGCCCTCAGTGATCAAAGCCCTCCTAGAAACCTCTCTTCGTATTCCTTTAAACGAGTCGGGGACCTTTGGTACAGAAGCCTCGGCCCTAGCTTTCTTTGCAAATTTCTTCCTTATCTCACGAATTGCTGCTTCTGTAAAGAAAACAAACTGTAAATGACAAGTCATTTTGCATAACATTAATATACGTTATATTCTTAGGTAACAATGATATGTTATTTTAGGTATATTACATAATAATGTCTATATATCATGATAGATACATAATATTCCTCATCAGCTTGACTTATGTCTGGATGTACATAAATATATCAATATATTCTTAGAGATAGAGATATACGATTAAATCGTATATCTCTAACACATTATTAACACATTATTGTATATAAGTAGCAACCTTCTTCATTATGATCACTGTCCCTGATGAAGCCCCCCCTAAAGGGCGAAATATTGGACATTAGAATCGATCTGATGAGATTCTGGAAGGTTTTTTTTCTTTATAGATTCCCTCTAAACCACTTCCGTCCCCATAGATCCGTCCCTATAGATCAGTATCAAGCCTATAGTTCAGTCTCAAGACTCCCTATAGATCAGTATCAAGACTTCCGTCTCCATAGATCAAGACTTCCGTCTCCATAGATCAAGACTTCCGTACTTCCGTCTCCATAGATCAAGACTTCCGTCTCCATAGATCAAGACTTCCGTACTTCCGTCTCCATAGATCAAGACTTCCGTATCCATAGATCAACCCAACCCTGTCACGTATAGAATGAAAAAAAAAGCTAAAGGACCTGACGAGGCTCGAACCCTCAACGTTCTCCGCAGAAGTCGAGCAGCCTAACCACTACACTACAGAGCTGGTGGAGATATAGCGGCTGAATGTTGCTACCCTACCCGGACCGCTTAGAGTTCAAGGCGACTTTCGAATGAAATCCTCCGTGCGCTATATAGACTACTGTACACAATGCAACGCCAAGTGAACGTGCACATGAGTGGGTATGCCGAAGGATCTTCACATCTCTTCCGGTCTACGAAACGTAAGCACGTATAGCTTCTGAACTGGCCATTCATTTATTACTCGATTCCCGTCGACTAAATCTTCGCTATCGGGCTCAAACACTATTTAAATCATTCCTACCGATTCAAATCTTTTATTTATTTCTTTTTTAAGTCCCTAGACACACGGACACGGCATTCGTAGATGCTTCGTTTGTTGACGTGCGGGTCACTTTCGAAAGAAATCCTCCGTGCGCTATATAGGCCACCGTACACAATGCAACGCCAAGTGAATGTGCACATGAGTCGCTATGCCGAAGGGTCTCCACATCTCTTCCGGTCGCACGTATAGGTTCTGAACTCGCCATTCATTTATTGCTTGATTCCCGTCGACTAAGTCTTGGCTATCGGGCTCAAACACTATTTAAATCATTTCTACCGATTCAAATCTTTTATTTATTTCTTTTTTAAGTCCCTAGAGACACGCAACACGGCATTCGAGAACCGGAAGTGTCCGATGCTTGCCGCGTTAGTCGGAAACTGCATGATACCACGACGGCTGGCCAAGTGAAGTGGGCGGGGCTTAGCGGAGAAACAGCCAATCAGAGGTGCGTATTCGCTAATGTTTACGTTCAGCCAGCCGCCGTGTTTTCGCAAGGTTCCGCTGCTTGCTATCCAAAGCATCGTTTTCAGTAAAATAGGGAAATCACTTCCGGTCTCATAGAAAGGCTCACGACTCGCATGGCTTTTGCATGATATTTTGGATGTTTTTGGATGTTTTTGGACGGAATAAAGAAGGTTTGTCTATCTTTTTTGCTCTAACATTAAGGAAATCTCATCAATTCTCTTCTAAAAGCAATAATTTCCTCGGATTTTTCTGCTCGCGGTGTCTATAGCGTCAGGGAATTCTCGGGCTTCGCCCTCGAACTCCCTGACGCTATAGACACCGCGAGCAGAAAAAACCTCGGAAATTATTCCTTAAATAAAATGACAAATCGAAGATGACGACTTGAGTGATTTTTCTACATTTTGAATAATATTTAGAGATATACGATTTAATATTTAATATAAGATATAACATTCAAAATCCACATATTTAAAGCAACACACACCATTATCAGCTTCTTGCTCTTTTTTCTTTCTCTTACTCCTCTTTGTCTCGTGTGGTTCAGAAACGTCAGCCTCACTACTGTGTTCAGTGATGGCACCGCCGTCTACATCCCAGTGATCTGAGATAGAAATATTTATAAATACCGTTATCTGTTTTATACATACATCTCATGATATGCCATGAACATAACTTCTCACATGTCATTTTTGATAAGTATTCCAAAATGCTGTTTCCAAGTTCCAATATATAACAGGAGGAGTGTACTAATGCCACAATTCCTGATAATACTGAATTCCTGAAAAGCTCACCATAGTACTGCTTGTGTTCCACTATTTTAAAATAACGCCATCCCGGCCCAACCTTCGTCCTCTTTTCAAGGTCCTTATTGGGCTTTACCTTGTTAGGCCATGCTAGGAAATGGTCACTCCCTTGCTTGATAATCCAATTTACCGGTACGATTCGTGAAAACAAATTTCCATGTTCACTCCATACCAGCTTCTGGTAGGGCCGATTGGAGTCTTCAGACATTTACCTACAAAATAAAGATACATAATTATGCATTAAATAATTTAATGCAGTAAGAAATAACACTAAATAAGACTTTTACACTTTTAATAAATAGTATGGCCAAAAAAAATAGGTGGGTTTCCGATTTCTCCCCCCCCCCCCCTCGCACCTAGAAAAACCTTACCCTACCTAAACATTTTTTTGCATACCTGATTTTTCCCTATCATATCTTACTTTTTTTTTGATTTTGGAAGCAGGAAAAAACACATTTTCCTAACCCGAAACTGTCAAAAAGCATATTTCCCATGTTCAAAGCAACTATTGTTATGAAAAAGACATTTTTTTCAGTTCCTGGGAGGTGGTTTCCAACAACAAAAAATTAACAAAAAAAAAGTTACCACCTAGTTTTCAGCCAGATAAATCGGAAACACACCTATTTTTTTTTCCTATTTAGCATATTAGAACTGATATTTTAGAACTGATATTTCACTAGATATCTTTTACTACATACACAATTTCACTAGATATCTTTTACTACATACACAGTAACTTTTAGCAAATGCAAACAATTCCTGGTGATTTCTCAGTATGGATTATTGGCAAGAATACATAACTTCATTTCTCAGTATGGATTATTGGCCGGAATCTATTGAGATAATTTGTGACTGATGGTGAGAGCAGAACCATAAGAATACATAACTTCATTTCTCAGTATGGATTATTGGCAGGAATACGTAGCCGCCTTCAAGACTTGTAACAGGCAGCATAATCCCTTGGGACTTCAACTCCTTTGCCGATACATTTTTTGACCTCATATGAGTAAGTGAGTTTACATAACATATATGAAACCGAGTGGATGGTCCTGGTAAATCAAACCACTCATTGGCTCTCTCAAATGGGACCACTTTAACTACTACCCTGTTGTTTGCCATAACATCTTTAACAATGGCATACTGTCCACTTGCCAAAATGTAGACACTGTCGCGTAATTTCGTTGTTATTTGAGATGATTTTGGCTTTACTTGTGATGGCATGATTTTCTCATACTCATCCAGTTTTTTTACAATCTGTCTGATGGGCATGACAGCACTATGGACCAAAGACTTCAGTTTGCCCAAGTAATTTTCGAACTTGAAAGCACTCAAGCTGTCAAGTGCAGTTCTATGATACTGTACATCATCAGCGATGTGAATAAGACTGTGTACATTGTATGTCACAAACTCTGGTCCATACAGTCTTACAGACTCAGTCACAAATGATCTCAATAGATTCCGGGCATATTCCACTTTGTTCTGATCTTGGACAGCAGATGGTGAGAGCAGAACCCTCATAGCTACACAGAGTGACGTAAAGTGAGCATATTGGTCGTCTGGTATATTGTCCTTCAGGGCTATTACTCCACCATAAAGGAGAAAAAAACGCAACTCGGTCGCCTTCCAATATTCCAATTCATCAAGACTCCGTGGTCTCCTTTGGAATATTGATGGCACATTTTCCCGCATCTCAAGGAGGTTAAGAGAAATAGCACTAAGACAGGCTCTGCTTAACTTTGCGGCATTATTCACCTTCCCCTTCCAATTGCCCAGGAGGCGTCGCACAACTCCAAGGCACACAAGATGCATGTAATCCAAAATGAACGAATTCACCATGGGTATCTGGAGGGAAGGTTTTGCTAGGGGTGAAAGGTTTTGGTGCTGGTGCCCTTCATACATATGACGTGCAAATTTCTCATTCGTTCTAAGCTGTGAATTTGTGTCAAGCATCCTCACTGATCCAATATAAACACCAATAGTTTCACATCGTTCACATGCGTTATAACCAGTGTGACCAGTGGTGCACTTCAAGAATGATCTTGCCGGTGCATCACATACAAAAGCTTTAATACAAACGGTGAATACTTTGTCCTGATAAACAAAACTATTTTGTTGCAGATCATCTATTTCGTTCATGAAGTCTGTCAAGAAGGCAGTCACATCATTGGGTTTCGAAGGGCCCAACCATTGGGCGATAGCGAATGGTGGAGCACCATTCACGGATCCTAGAATAGGCCAGAGCTGGCTCCCCTTACTTTTGAAAATCGGTATCCCATCAACATTTATTGTCAGTCCAAGGCAATCTTCGTCATCTTCTGGGAGACTGTCAATGTACTTTATAAGCCCTGACTTGATACCCATATAAACATACTCTCCTCCTGCAACACTCATAACATTGACACATTGCATTGTATGCTTGACAGTGCGAGGGTCCAAAGGCATGAATGGAAGTGATTTGCTCAAAATCGAGAGGAGAGCACCCATCGTACGAGAACGGATGTTGTACTCAACTGCCCACTTGGCCAAGCTATTTATTAAGTCTGTCTGGACATCATCTGATGTAAGAGCAGTTAGCCAGTCATCCTCAATGGGGGGAGCAATTGATTCCCCATCAGAATTTGTTGGATCAGAATTCATATCAATGTCAATGTCATCAGACACACCGTCAGTGTCATCATTTATAATGGATGAATCATCATCTAGAGCATGTATTTCTTCTTGGAAATAATTGCACGTATCACGTTGGACCCTGTCTGGGGATACTGGAATAGCTGCTATCCTATAGTTCTATATTCAAATTTCTCCTGTACTCTCTCATGTATGAAGCCTTTTTTGCTGACCCACTCATCATGGCTGTTGAATGTACATGGAAATAGCCATAACAAAAAATATAACACCCATGAGGATAATTTTAATAATACTACCAAAACTAATTATAAACAACTGTCCTTCACCCCAATAGGACCAAATAAACAGTGAGCAATTCCCCCAGTTGGTTGTCATTTGACCCTATAAAAAGAAGTTAAGGGAGTCCCAATGAAAAGCTGAAAATATCAAAATATTCAGTCGAACATAGTTTATATATATTGAACTTATTTTACCATTGAGCCTTGACACTGGTGAGTAGCTGTGAGTGCGTGAGATTGATATCAACACATTTATATAGTTAACTCAAGGGCGGGAGAGCTGAGAGGGAGTAAGTGGGCGAGATTGGTTGCTTTACGCCCTTATCAACACATTTAATATGGTTATATCAAGGGCGGGAGAGCTGAGAAGTAGGCAGTTTATAATCATACCCAGGAAATAGAGATAGAGAAGAAGGTAGAGAGACAGAAAAAGAGACAGAAAAAGAGACAGAAAGGCACACTTTATGGTCGTGGCCAGGACTAAGCCTTGACCCTGGCTACTCCATGATCTGTTTTTTATTTGATTACTGTGGATCTTTGGTAAAGTATGAATAAACACATATGTTGTGAACCCTAAATTTTTTAATGTTTTTAAAAATGTTCATCCAGATGATTGCAATTATACACTATTCTTATTACTAGCTGTCACATTTGGAATATAAAATCCATTCCTGGAAAAAATCTAAGAATCGGATATCTAAGAATATATATACTAACTTTGTTAATTCTACATGGACTTCTACATGAATTATGAATAAATCTGATCGGATACCTGTTCATACTTTGGAATACTAGGTGCCAAAGTAAGAAAAAGTAGGAAAGTTGCGAAAAAAGATCACTAGAAGCAGTTTAAGAAATTGAGAATGTTCAGCTTGGGTTAGCCCAATGAAGACCAATTGGTGGAAATGCTCATGGACCTTGTAAATACATAGCACCTGGTATTGGTACAAAGGCATTTTTGATTTAGTATGGTACTTGTTTTAATGTTGAAGAACCACTATAAGGGTCAGATTCTCAGAAAATGTACAATTCGCCTTCACCAATCCTCTCAAGTAGCCCACATTTAAGACAAAAATGAGCTTCAAAATGCAGTTTAACATAACAGAACTGATACTTTAAATCAATGCGATATCAAATATACTCAGATATACCCGATATTCATCATTTTTCTGTCTAATTTAGCAGAATTTCCTAAATATGTATGGCTGCCAATTGTACATTTTCTGAAAATCTGACGCATAAACATTATTAGACCTCTTGCCTACCGAATTTCTCAAGATGACAACCAACCACCTATTCAAGTGCCAACCAATTAGCATATATATCAGATGCACATATGACATGCAGTACAATGGTTAGGTAAACCTGACATTTGGAACCTCCATGGGACATACACCGTACTTAGTTGTGTTTAACCCAGACCAGTTCCCTTTACCCTAACTGGAATGAAGCAAAAACTAAAGAATGACCACTAACATGTTATCACATGATACAAGACGATATGACATTAGAATGAAAGAAGTCTAATGATACTTTTAGGGAAAGTGTAGCGTCACAAGATCTGAGTTGGTAGATATGGTTGACAGTACTTTTAATGAACACTGTTTGTTAGTTTATAGAGCGAAAGAATTTTTCCCTGAAGGTATGCCTCTGCATCAAAATATAAAATATCGGTGAATGCTTGTACATAGACATAAGAATGACATGAAAAGGTTTAGGTTTAATTTTTTCCATAGAGATATGTTGAGGAATTCATAGATTAATGTTAGTTACTGCAACATAATAATTAGTGTGTGGGTTAATTAATGAGAATGGAACCGTATGACATCCATGACATGGAAATATCAATAATCATTTACATTATTTGGTAACCCTAGGACATAATGATAAGTTGAGCGAGTGAGATTGGTTGCTTTACACCCTTATTAACAATTTAATATGGTTATATCAAGGGCGGGAGAGCTGAGAGGGAGGTAGTTCATGATCATACCCATGAAAAAGTTGAGCACCGAATGGGATTGGCAATGGTTGTCAATAGCTTGTAATGTATCTAATAATTTATGCAGGGACTATTAGAACTTCAGTGGGGTGTTAGCAGCTAGAAATAACAAGATTTAATACATATGAATAAGCAAAGACATGTACATACATGATGAAAATTAAGAAACACCCAATGCTAATCCATTGGAATGGCCACATATATACTAGGGTCTGGCAGTATGTTTCTCCAACCAATGGCGTGCTAATTAGGCCAGAATATTAGGAGAAACATGAATGCTCTGGGCAGAGGTCAATTATGTAAGGAGAATTGTCAAATCAATCTGATATCTTGGCCACTACCTCGCCCCCAACCGCTCACACCATTAATACGCTCACCGCTTGTGTTTCACTATTTTAAAGTAATGCCACTCCGGCCCAACCTTCATCCTCTTTTCAAGGTCCTTATTGGGCTTTACCTTGTTAGGCCATGCTAGGAAATGGTCAGTCCCTTGCTTGATAATCCAATCTATGCACATGTTCAATATCTAAATTTCCAAAACATCAACCTTAATGAAACCTGGACTTTTGTAACCTGGACTTTTGTATCAGCCAAATATGTCAACAATCGCGGGCATTTTATATAATAACTATCACAATGGAAATCTTCCTACCAGTATTTCACACTACTAGCTACTACTGCAGTTATATGGTAGGAAGATGACTAGGACTCTCATGGCAGTGTTGGCCAAGGAACCACATCGTGTATATATATATGATATTTATGCCTAACATTCAAAGTAAGAAATTAGCGCTGAATTAGTTACACTTCTTTAGTGTTCATGGCTAGTTCAATATGCTAATAGACCTATGCTTGGCCATACCAACCCCTACACCTTATACCATTGGAGGTCATACAAACATCCAAAATGGCGCCTGCACCTGCATCCCCATGCCATTTTGAAAATTAAAGAGATGAATAGAATTTGTTAGGCCTAATGAACTCAGAATTAAAATATGTATTATCCCAAGTGTCAATTTACGCTGTAGAGAACTTTGTCCTGCCTTAGATAGTTAGGTTGAACCAACTATACCGGCATTATCAGGTCCTACACACAACCAAGATGGCGTTAGCCCGACGCCATTTTGAAATTTAATGAGTTGGAATAGAATTTGGTAGGTCCAACGAGAATCAAATCAGAATTAAAACATCTATAATCCTAAGTGTCAATTTACACTGTCGAGAACTTTGTCATATTAAATACAATTTAACTGGGCCAACTATACCGGCATTATCAGGTCCAACAAACAACCAAGATGGCGTCAGCCCGCCGCCATTTTGAAAACTAATGAGTTGGAATAGAATTTGGTAGGTCCAACGAGAATCAAATCAGAATTAAAACATCTATAATCCTAAGTGTCAATTTACACTGTAGAGAACTTTGTCATATTAAATACAATTTAACTGGGCCAACTATACCGGCATTATCAGGTCCAACAAACAACCAAGATGGCGTCAGCCCGACGCCATTTTGAAAATTAATGAGTTGGAATAGAATTTGGTAGGTCCAACGAGAATCAAATCAGAATTAAAACATCTATAATCCTAAGTGTCAATTTACACTGTAGAGAACTTTGTCATATTAAATACAATTTAACTGGGCCAACTATACCGGCATTATCAGGTCCAACAAACAACCAAGATGGCGTCAGCCCGACGCCATTTTGAAAATGAGTTGGAATAACATTTGGTAGGCCTAACGAGAATCAAATCAGAATTAAAATATCGATAATCCTAAGTGTCAATTTACATTGTAGAGAACTTTGTCCTATTACATAGGCCTACAATTTAACTTGGGCCAAATATACCGGCATTATCAGGTCCTACAAACAACCAAGATGGCGTCGGGCCGACGCCATTTTGAAAATTGGAGAGTTGGAAGATAATTTGTTAGGCCTAACTCGAGCCACATCAGAATATACATTTTATCCTAAGTGTCAATTTAGACGCCGATAATTCAGTCTTAATAGAAATGCAATTTACCTCAGGCAGAATACTGGCATTAGGTCCCAAATACAAACTAAGAAAGGACGCCAATGCGCATGGAAAGCGTCCATTGCAACGGCTACAGGCATTCAGGTGTCACAATCATAATTGTAGATGTCCAGCCATACAATAGAACATGCAACACTCCCAGCAATAATAAAAAGTATAAAGCCAATATTTCTTACCTGTAAACGTTGTTGAAGCAAATATCGTCTTGCAGAACCATATAGGGCAGACGGTGTAGAGATGAGTTTTCCTGTGGTTAACCAAGTGAAGTTGGCTTGTCTATTCCAGCAATGAGAGATCGATATACCGGCAAAAATTTCGTTTTCAGAAGTAAGTTGGTGCCCGGGCTTGGTGCTGAGGCCGCTAATGTGACGTGGAAGGACCTCTCGATTCAAATGATTCGGGATCTAAAACGCCGCCCTTATATACCTGTATAGCGAGGACTTAGGCCTATATATTTAGCCCACCACCCTGATCATTATAGCCCAAGTAATGCATCAAATAGACCCTTTGATTGGGCAGGCATGCCCACCCGCCTGCCCAACCTGAGGCTGAGCAACATATATGGGTCAGATTTTCAGAAAATGTACAATTGGCAGCTCTACACATTTGGGAAATTCTCCTAAATTAGGCTGACAATTTAAGAATACCGGGTATATCTGAGTATATTTGGTATCACATTGATTTAAAGTATCAGTTCTGTTATGTTAAACTGCACTCTGAAGCTAATTTTTGTCTTCAATTTGGTTCATTTGAGAGGATTTGTGAAAGCGAATTGTACATTTTCTGAAAATCTGACCCATATAATGATTTGCTGAGGCCTAGTGACTTTATTTCAATGTAAGGTTACATCAACTTAGAATATGTGTGGCAGGATTTCAGGGGGATAATAGTTCCTGCTAATGGGTCCAAATACAATGTGAAATTGGGTAGTATATATATATTGGATAAGCACTGTTTCACCCCTTACAACAATCACTCGGTGACAAGAAATTTAATTCATTAGAAAATATTATGCTGGTAATAGGCACTCCGGTGTTGTTATTAGGCTATAGCTACACAAAATATTGATTGAGATGCTCTAAGAAATAATGTTAAATTTAAACATTAGGATGCAAGTTTGACAACAATTCTTCAATTGTAAGAAGGGACAACACTATATCTTACCATGAACTTTTGTTAGTGCAATAATCACATCTCGATCATGGGCTGCTGAGTAAAATTTCAGATTTGCCTTATCACTTTAACTCTCTGACACCAGTTCTATACAAGGTGATATATTATATATCTATATTGGCATTTCGCATACTTTTCAGAGACAATTTAAATCCAGAATTGATGGTAGTGGTACATGTCAAAGTGTGGGGGAGGGGGAGAGGCGGGACGAATGTCCTTGTCAAAAGTTACCTATCAAGAAAGACATTTGTCCTCCTCACAGTGCGTAGATCATATTTATAGCAAAGCTAGCTAGGTCTCTTGATTACACCTTAATTGCTCCTATGATTACCTATTTTCCAGGTTGCGCCAAACTATTTCCTCAATGTTGTTACCCATCATTGCCTCTTGGTGTCTAGACTAATAAATAGAATCTTGATTGGTAGAATGTTATACAATGTTTTGAATATCATTGTGGCAACAGATCAACATCGCTTTGGTAATGCCATTTGTTCTCAATGTCATTCCTCTCCTCAACGACCAAGGAACTTGGAAGAGAGGATCCGAAATAAGTGGGCAACTGAGTGAGCAATAATTATATGACCAACGTGGACAAAAACATGTTTAAATATTATTTCTATAAATAAACATTACACCGGGCTATATGCCTTCCCTATTGAGCTACCCAATCAAGCCTAAAACATTTCTGATTGTACACAGAATTGAAATGATCCCATTGACAGTTAGAAGAACACTAATAGCCACAGAGGGAGAATTGTGAGGTGTTACAGGAAAATGGGTCACAAGTCGCCAAATTGATATTTTTCCAACGTATCAACGTATTTTTGTGATAATGTTTTCACTTCTGGGGTGCCTAACCCTTTGTGTAGCATGAACACATGCGCCAAATTTCAAGACTGTATTTAATCTTTCTTTTTATTGAAGATATTTAGCTACTTTACTAGTAAATGTCCACCCCGAAATATTACAAACTTTTTTCAAAATCAAAAAATCAAACGTAAAATTATAAAAACACTTCGATGTCTTATGGTAAGTAAAAGCGTGAAGAGGGAAAAGAAATGCTGAAAACAGCATATTTAATTATCAGTTCATAACCTAGTGATATTTATTTAACAAGCAGTATAGACCCTATCGGTATAATCCATTCATAATTTATGAATTATTCACAAATACTATTGTATGCAACTTTGGAAATTTAATTTGTGGTCAGTCACATGAAGGATGGAGTGCTACAATGTTGGTTTAGCAGCGGGCGACCTCTCAGTAACGGCACTGAACCGAGTATGGAACCCTACCAGACCATGAATTTCCAGCGACTGGCCCGGTCCCCGACCATAAGCTTTGCGGATCCTCCCGCAATGCGCCTCTACCTTCCCGTGTCATTATTATATACCGGCCCTGGGCACGGACACCTAGCCCGTTCTCGGACTGCCTATACTCATCATTCTGTGCAGATATATTCTTGTCACCAGAACATCAGATTGTCGTATATATTATGACAACTAATAATTTACGCTTTGTAAGGGAGGAAAATAGGGGGAACAATCCCGGCATCTCTTTCCTTTATTCTTTCTCTCCCCTCGCCTCCAAACCTTTCTCTATTTCTCTTTCTCCGTATTTCCTTGCACCTTTACTTGCCTCTCTTTGCTGATGACGATTGTAGGGACGGAGTATATAGCATCTATATTAACCTGAAGAAGACCACTAATACCAGGTCGAAACGCCGTGCCTTAAAGTGTCAACACATGCCTAGATAAACTGCAAAAACTGAAGTTTGAGGTTGTGGTGTTTTTATTTATTTAATATCTATATTAGCTGTTAAAATAAGATATCATTTTTGTGATAATTCCTAACATTGTCTAGGCACACCCACTTAATTATTTTGCTTTTTAATACTGACATGTGGTACTCCTTGATGTGTGCACAGACTGTGCCCAGCTAGCGTTCACAGCTTGTATAATGTGGCCGATGGTAGGGACAACTACAAAGGACTAAGCTTTAACTGAGTGGCACAGATAGTACTTGGTTGTGTATTCATGTTCAATTCTACCAATGTTTTAATGCTTATATAATCTTACTAAATCATGTGTACTAGCCAGCATAGCTAGAGCCTACTGTATTTGTATATACCAGAACTGTGAGCCAGCTAAAGGGCTAAGCAGAATGTAAAAGCTTGGTTTACCCACGCATAGACAGACATTTCCAGATGATGTACTAAGAACTACGGAAATACAAGCCTACAAGAAACGGGAATCGTCTTGAATTTATTAGTCAGATTATGTTGCATTTATTGATTGTAAAGTGATCATGAGTTCTCCAAGCTAAACATTACTTTAAAATAAAACTTACAGCTCCTTCTCTCAATTCTATTTCCAGCTTTCTGATTGTATATTTCTGGCGTAATACATCAGTACAATATTCCATATATTTCATTCTGGCTAGATAAAATATTCTAGCTATATGAAATATAGATCTTCGATGGAAAATAACAAGTACTTATAAGCATAAGAGTAGGATGAAAAGTCATTACTTACTTCTATTTCACACGAAATGATCAAGTGCAGTGAAAGCCCAAATAGCCTGCATCATTCAAGATCTTTGCATATTTATATCTTTTTAAAATAGTCTAACTGTATGCAGCATGTGCATTTACACCCGATTTAGATACATATCTTTGATACACATATTGAAGTGCATCAGATGAGGCACGTTTCACCAGGTGCATAATCAGGTGCAAAACTGCTTTTTTGCGAGGGTTGCACTTATGTGACTGGTCAGATGCACTTTTGCATACACTGGTGGATTTTCCCATGCACATAGGGATACACTTGGAAAGGTACAAAATACTGAAAAATTCGTAATGTGGGATGAAATCCGAATAAATTATGGAATTAAAATGGGTGATTTTGTCAAAATGGACATTTTCAGGAGCCCCACCCATATACCAAATTGCATTGTGTATGTATTAAGTATATTCATGCGTTTCGTGCTACTTTAGTAATTGTCCACCCAGAGATATTGCAATTTTTTCTTTTCAAAAATAAAAGATATCAAACTTCTCATAACTATATCAAACATAAGATATAGAAGAACTTAGTAAATGTCATAATGTTTACCATCAATCTTTTCAAATATGATTATAGCTCAGAATCCATTTTTTGTCCTGTGACAAATCACATAATTAGGTGGAATTGGTCAACATCAGAAGGTAATGGAGGTGTTACGCGCTTGCATTTATTTATTCATTTATTTATTTATTTATTTATTTATTTGTTTAAAGAATGTGTTATATATGATATAGTAATGCATTATGCTAATTTCGATGAGCCTTTATTTTGCATTGACATAGCCGCTAAGGTAAACCCCAACTATAACTATTGTAGACTTACCGCTAAGGTAAATCCTGACTATAACTATTGTAGACTTAACCACTAAGGTAAACCCCGACTATATTTATTCGGCTTATCTTCGGTGAGTCTCTGAATCCAATAGACAATCATGCATGGTAGGGGAGGAGAAGTATTGGGTAAATACTAGGTATAGATCTGTGGGTAATACTATCCTACTTTCTATCATTCTCCTTCCCTATTCATGGCAGCAGGGGCTATGGTCCATGTACCAGTCTATGGCCGTCTCTGGACACTGAGTCCAGGCAAACACGTCACTGGTGGGTCAGATTTTCAGAAAATGTACAATTGGCAGCTGTACACATATAGTATCTGCTACATTAGGCTGCAATTTGGTCAATACTAGGTAAATTCGAGTATATTTGGCATTGCATTGATTCTAGCAATCTGTTTGGTTAGGTTGAACTGTATTTTGAACCTCATTTTTGGCCTAAATGTGGGTTATTTGAGAGGTGAAGGTGAATTGTACATTTTCTGACGATGTCACCCATGTGGATAATCATAATATTGTCCGTCCCGTCCGTCCAGACTGTGTGTCCGCTCAAACCTCTTGTTATTAGAATATATTTGATGTAAACATTGTGCACACAGGTGTTGTGATTCTGGCCTATTCTTGCCTATGTTCTTTCCAATGAGTTGATATGCTAGTGTTGCACTTCACTGTGTATCCATCTCCGGATCCCTTCCATGCCTAACACTACCGATATAATAAGAATATAATCATGAAAGCTAACACTAAGAAAGCTAAGCAACAAAACAAGTTCTAACTAGGAACCCTCAAAATGTACCTCTTTCTTGGTTAAAACAACTATTGTTACGAAATAGACATAAATAGACATGAAGTTACCATTCCCCTGCCTAGTTATCAGATATTTTAATCGGAAACGCTCCCATATATTCTTGCCTCATACAATCACAATAGTGTACCTATCCTTCATGCCCTTTTTAAATTTCAAATGAATGTGAAAAGCTATGAAAGTAATTCAGACGGGGGAATGGAAGGGAAGGGGAGCGTATATATTACTTACTCATTCGCTCCTCCATTTGTGGTGTGTTTTAGGATAATTAGTCACAAGTCGGAAACAATTTAATTTTTCAAATGTGTTTTTTTCCTTAGTCAGCATGATTTCACTTTTGGGGTGTCTAGCGCTGCTAGTAGCATGAATACATATAGCAAATTTCAAGACAGTGTGATGAATGCATTTATGCATATCTGAAATTTACCTAAGGATTATATTTAACTACTTCACTATTGATCCACCCTCAAGAACTATGGCTAAATTTTATGCATAGAAAATATGGAAAAAATTAGTATCTATGTCCTAATGTTTACTATCATTGGAATCCGCTTGATCTCATCTTTTCAAATATGATGATATCACAAAATCAATTTTTGCGACATGTGACCAATTTTTCTGAAACACATCACATTTGATACCAATATCGACTGACTGGACAGAAAACAAAAGCGAACCACCACCCTGCCTTCCACCCTGCCTCCCACCCTGCCTCCCACCCTGTCTTCCCTTGTGGCTGACGTAAATTATCATAGTCTATAGCTGGTCCCTATAAAACAGTCCTTTTGTGAATAAACATGATTTCCTTTGTTTATGGGTGGTGTATTAGTGCTTTTATTGGCATTAGTTGGATCTGGCTAATGGTAATATGTCCATAAACATGTACCAATCCTCCAGCGATATGCACAAAACAGGCGAAATTGTTGCGATGTAAGAGAAGGGCTGCTGGAACCCAGTCCTTTTTTCAGACTGTAAAGTTTCTCACTGAGAATAATTATGATATTTAATTGCTTTATTTCCACACCAGCCGAGTTATGGATAATTGCGTTAATGAGCGGCATGGAGTTTATAAATAAAGTAATGTGTCTTTTCTCCCATTTTGGGAATTTTTCTTGTGTTGGCAAATGAAAGGGACAATTTGGCGACTAACTCTGTAAAAGAAAAGTCTCGCTATAAAAAGTGTTGTTGCCAAGTGTTGCTGCTAATGTGGTTGACATAAACTTGATGTGTTAAAGAAAAATAACTCACAAGTCGAAAACAAATTTATTTTGAGATATCATATTTTAAAAGATGAGATCTGTATACAGGTCCGCCGAACCTCTCCGGAGGACAATAAATGTGGTTTGGGTTGAAAATGTGATTTTTAAGCTCTTTTTAATCATGGATCTCCACACTCTATTTATAGCCTGGGAAAGCCCCTGTTGGGAACTGACGTCATGCCTTCAATGCACCACAGGACCATCGCAGGGAAAGAGAGCTGGGGAGGGAGGGAGGGAGAGGGTAAGTAGGGGGAGGGAGAGGGAGGAGGGGGAGGGGGAGAGTCAAGAAGATAAGAAGGATAGGGTGGGGAATCAGAGAAGGGGAGGGTAGGGAAAAAAGGTATGAGTAACAGAGAAGAGAGGGAGGGGAGGGATGGGGTGGGGAGAGAGAGGGAGGCAGAAAAACGGGGAGAGGGGAGAGTTAAGAAGAGGGAAAGGAGAGGGTTTGGGAATCGGAGAGGGGGAGGAGAGGGGAAAAGGTATAAAAGAGACAGAGAAGGGGGAGGGACAGGGAGAGGTGCAGAGGGGGACCGTACTTTGCTAGTAATTAATAAAAGACAATAGGGAGGTTCCGCAAGCAAACGTTACGTTACGTTACAAATGTTACGTTACGTTTTCCCCGCCATGTATTGACTTGAATTGAATTGAAAAATCTTTTATTTGTCAGTAATATAGTAACATTTACATTGAAAATTACTAATTGGTCGACAGGCTTCTGGGATTGCTGAACCTCTTTTTTCTTGTTAACATATGTTTGCTTATCAGATATACGGATACGTTTACGTATAGGTAAGACTAGCTGAACCTCCCTAATAACTACCAAACCGTTTATTAGCCGCAATAAGCACGCACGCGGTCTGGTGGAACTCTGCCTTATTAGTTATTAGACGTAATGTCTTGCAGCTCACTGCACGAAGTTGGGCGGATGGTGGTGCTAATTGTTCCAGGGAGAAAATCATGCCTTTTCTTAATTTCAACATCTTGGCAATGCATTTAGTATAAAAATAGCATATCTTATCACTATGCGGGAGCGTAAAATCCCCGTGTGTCTGAAATATTGAGTTGTGTTTTCATATCTAAACCAAGAGCGCCGACGTTTCTAAATAGAACAGGGAAAAGTGGAACATATACATGGTTTCCTAGTACAAACGCCTTTGGCACTCGGACTGCCTTCGGCAAGGGAAACCTTAAAATATAATATTGGCCTTGTATATTTAACACAGTTACACAAATACACATTACCAAAGAGTTGATTTTCTCCATCTGTTATGGAGAAAATGAGAATTTTCATTTGTTTAATTTAGTTTTTCGTACAGGTTGGCCTTCCTCAGTCACAGACAAATAAAACTTGTAGAATATGGCTGACCGAATATTGCCAACATATACCTACTGCTATTCTGCTATTTATTGCTTTCACATATCCGGTTCTACGCTTCTTGTTGTATAATGATACCTATGTCATGGACAATCTGGTGGTGCAGGCTGGAGAAACATTTCCATATTGGTTCATTTTCATACCCAGCAGTGATATATGTGATGCGTTTTAGGAAAGTCGCAAATGATTCAGAAATCACAAAATATGGATTTTGAGATATCATTAGATTTGAAAAAGAGATCATGTCTGTTCAATGGTGGTAAATATTAAGGACATTTAATAAGTATTCTATATTTTAAGTTTGATATTTTTATTTTTGAACCAAACAGTTTGCAATGTTTTTTGGTGGACATTTACTCGTAAAGTACCTAAATGTACTCCATAGGATGACCTTAAAAATACATGAATATATTAAATACACTGTCCTGTAATTTAGTACATTTACTCATGCGATCTCAAAGACTAGATACCCAAAAATTAAAAACATTCCAACCAAGAGGTCTTGTGAATAAATGACTTTGAAACATATCAATTTTGCAATGCAAATACAATGTAGTACATATGTAATAATAACAAATTCTTTATTTGCAAGACTAATATATTTGGTTATGCTTTTTGTACTTAAGAAGCTGGTCTTCAAGTGCACGCCATGCTACAGACCTAGTAGGAACTAAAGAAACTAACTAAGTACAAGATAATACAATGTGACAATAAAATGGTGAGGTATTTTTCGTATTTGATGACAAATTTAAAAATAATATTACACTAACATAATTATACAGTTAGGAGGCAGGCAATTGATCAATGTAGTTTGCAAAGCTCCACTTCAGATTTCTTAAGCAGCCCAGGCCCAAAGTTGAGATAGTCCCTTCAAACGGAGGGAAAGCCTCTCGCCTCAAACCACAAAGTGCCATTATAATTCCATTAAGACCACATAATTTCATTGTAATCCCATTAAAACGATGAGTCTTAGGCCAGGAAACCGATTAGCGAAGTAGGCGTCCAATCACTGACATACCATTGTTATCTGATCTGAGGCGCCTGGACTGTTAGTTTAAAGTGTCATTATTACTATGCATTCTGGGACAGAAAAGTCCACATCTGACTTTCAAATATTTGTCAATTTGACTTTTTAAAAACAATGGTTGAACAGAACAGAACAAAATATCGACATGTCAAATTAATTTTTCCAAGGCCATTCAAAGAAATCTTTTAAAAGGAAAGCATTTGTGATCTCCAAGGGCACGTCAGACGTCATTAGGGAGACTACTTAACCTCCTTCTCCGTCTTTTGTCTTGTTATAAATGTGATGTGTTACAGGAAAATGAGTCACAAGTCTCTCAAAATTGGATTTTGAGATATTATCATATTTGCAAATATGAGATCAAGCCGATTGCAATGATAGTAAACAGTGCAACATCCAAATAGTATTTAGTCAATATTTTTATTTTTGAAAAACAAGTTTGCAATTATTTCTGGGTGCGCTATTATCAGTAAAGTAATATACTCCATACGAAGGCCTTCAAAAAACAAGGATATATTTAATACAATGCAATCTGGTACATAGATTCATATGATTAACAATCAGTATATTTCAATAAGAGACCTTGCGAAAAGAATACTATGAAAAATATAATCATTATGCGACCTGTGACTCATTTTTCTGTAACACATCACCTGAACCAGAAAGAATACTTTGAAAAATATCATTTTTTTTCCGACTTGTGACTCATTTTACTCTAACACATCACCACATATAGACTTCCGACAGTAGTCCTGTATATCCGTACTCCCAATACTCCCCTCGATCTTACTCCCCATCACAGATCGCTGGTATTATTGGTGCATTTATGGCACAATCACTCCCATCTCCACCCTCCTATGGTACGGGTGAGTGTCCAGAGAGAGCAATACATCGCCACCAATATCTACATTGCACTGATAGAGGTTAGGGAGGTTAGATCAATCTTGCCCCACAGTTCAAAGGAACTTCCCTCCTCCCTAAGGGATGATGCGTTAAAAACACATCTCTCTTCTCAAGGTCTGTCAGGTTCCAAAAGTTACTTCTTTGTTTATGGATAAAAAGGTCATCTGGGTCAGTTTTTCAGAAAATGTACAATTAGCAGCTGTACACATTTTAGTCAATCTTCAAAATAAGGCTGCAATTTGGTCAATACTT
Organism: Sthenelais limicola; assembly: GCA_942159475.1. Classification (NCBI taxonomy): domain Eukaryota; kingdom Metazoa; phylum Annelida; class Polychaeta; order Phyllodocida; family Sigalionidae; genus Sthenelais; species Sthenelais limicola. The sequence continues at coordinate 8,538,818 of OW804095.1, read as the reverse complement.
GGTAAATCCGAGAATATTCGCATTGAATTGATTCTAGCAATCTGTTTGGTTAGATTGAACTGTATTTTGAACTTTATTTTCGTCTGAAATTTGGGTTATTTGAGAAGATTGGCGATGTTGAATTGTACATTTTCTGAAAACCTTACCCATCTAACGGGTGCTTTTAAAACGCAGTGCACTGATAGTACCAATGATTTATGTCTTTAAATATGCATGTGCAACTGGATGGATCAAAATAACTTCTTATTTTAATCTTATTTTATTATTATTTTATCATTTTTAATTTTATTTGAATCTGTATTTGATGTATTGGATTAGGAATTGAAATATGGTTTTGCTCACATTGAGAAATATCTTTTCATTTCATGTAAAGCCGATAACTCTTTTATTTTCATCCTTTTTAATGTTTTTGTGAATGTCATCAAAGATCTTATTCTATGTCACTCAGAATTGGCAGCTTTGGTTAAGGACTTTTTTTCAGTTCCAAGGCAGTTTGTCTTAAGCCCAAGAGTGGATATGTTAACGCTTTGTCTTTGCTCAGGTCAGGAGGAGTTGCTCACTGCTCAAGGCCAGTCACATTTCGATTTACTGTCTTTTTTTATTGGAGGGAGACTATTGGAGTTATCACAACATGTTATAATCAAACTGACTTCCAGAGGCTTGGGAAATATTGGAACTATTGGAGATTTGATAATTCCAAAGACTTCCTGTATTTATTGCAATGTACTACTGTGGATTACAGGGTCTTGTTTCATAATGAAGGGGACATGGGAAGACTTATTTTGAAAATTTGCAAATGGTGGTCAAATGTTACAAAGAATGTCTGAGTCTGGTGTTTCATAATGTGGGACATTCGCTCTTTGTCACTCTTTGCAGCTCTTTGCAGCTCTTTACAGCACTTCTCAGCTTCTCAGCTCTTGGCCCGCAGACATCTTCCAGCCCCACACATTCCCACCACTGCAGTGGGGGCGGAGGGTGTCCCACCCACTCAAGCATGATGCAGCCAAGGAGGACCATGTGACTGGCCGTACGTGTTTGTCTTATTATGTAATAACTTTAATAGTAGAAAGGGAGGTGACATGGGCTGCAAATCTTCTCAAATCATTGTGAATCTTTGGAAAGATCCCCAACTTCGATTATGAACGGATCCGAAGTTGTCCCAAATGGGATGTTTTTCTACTTCATTCCTATGTCCCTGATTATGAAACAAGCCCTGGTTCTTGCCACTGAGGTTACGCCTAGTGGCTGGTAAAGTAAATCAAGCTAAATAAGCATACGAGTCGCTAGTTGCAAAAAGTGAATTTTGAGATACCATAATATTTCAAAAGATGAGATCAAGTGGATTCTAATGATAGTTAATCCTAGGATGTGCATAACTATTTGTCTATATATGAATGAAAGAAGTAGTTTGGGATATTTGTTATTGTCAATCACTAGTAAAGTAGTTAAATAATATATTTATTCTTTCGGATGACCACAAGTTAACAACACATGGATATATTCATTATACAGTCTTCAAATTTGGTATATGTAATGATGCTGTTACCAGCGCTAAACACCCAAAGATTGAAAACATTCTGAGAGCAACTATTTATGTGAATAAATCACTTTAAGGACATCAGTTTTGCGACTTGTGACTCATTTCTCCTAAAACACATCAAGTATTAGGGTAGAAAATGTACAATTCAACGTCACCAATCTTCTCAAATAACCCAAATTTCAGACGAAAATAAAGTTCAAAACACAGTTCTACATAACCGAACAGATTGCTAGAATCAATGCAATGCTAAATATACTCGAATTTACCTAGTATTGAACAACTTGCAGCTTAATTTATCAGAATTGACTAAAAATGTAAAGCTGCCAATTGTACATTTTCTGAAAATCTGACCCATTATCCATAGTTAAAACGTATGCCAGATTACATAGGGTTCAAATTTTCAAAAAATGAACAATTCACTTCCACCAATCCCCTCAAATAACCCAGATTTAAGACAAAAATGAGCTTCAAAATGTAGTTCAACATAACAGAACTGATACTTTAAATCAATACGATCCCAAATATACTCAGATATACCCATTATTTATCATTTTTCAACAAAATTTAGCAGAGTTTTCTATATGTTGAGAGCTGCCAATTGTACATTTTCTGGAAATCTGACCCATTATCCATAGTAAAAACCCATGCCAGAATATATAGACTGGATACAGAGTTTGGCATGTGGACCGGTACCTTGGAGGGCTCATTAGTCAGTAGTAAGAATAGGTCTCCTGTTCTCCACTCTGACATCTACCATCAGATTCAACCAACCTTCTGTCGAAATCCTCAGACAAAGCTTAAAACATCCTGTAACTTCTGCGACTTCTGGGAATAGCGAAAGGAACTTTTTCCTCCGGTTTCTCTGTTTGGTTGTCTAGATTTGTCTCAGCTCAGATTTGTCTTAGAAGCATAAGTAATGGTTGTTCAAAACACAGCAATAACACAGCAATAAATTCAGTTTTTCACTAGGAAAAGTCTGTGGTATATATCAAATGGGGGATTTGTATAAAACTGAGCAAGACTGATTTTTGTTAATAGATACATTTTTGTTTGATTTGTCAATTCCTGTCAAACCTACATGAATGGTAGGATGTCTTCATAAACATAAGAGAAAATCTTACAGCATGAGATACATTGTATGGAATATATATATAGAACCTGATGAGAATATGGTACAAGGGACACTATTGCACTGTCTGAGATGTTTGTATTTTCGTGGCCGAAGGGCCAATAGGCCAGTGGGTTACGAAAAAAAAAATCATCGAGGACAGTGCAATATTGTCCCAAGTTCCACATTCGAATTTAGGTTCTATATTAACTCCCACGTTGCAATGCTTATTATATGGCTATGTGTACTAGGGGGAGGAAGTCATACCACACGTGTTGAACTGGTGCAAATTACCACACTACTGCCACCCATACAAATAGCATGTGGTACATACACACCAACGTGGAGTAAAAGATGTGGTGTGTGATGTATCTTATAATAAGTTTAACTTCCACAAAAAGCCAATATTATTTGGTCAGTGAAAGTCTTTGTGTAAATGTTGAAATGAATATCTATATTATTTCATAAATTCAATAACCTATTTAGACTTTAATTAATCAATTAACAGGTTTACAAAGGCAATTGTAAATAGTCAGGTACTTCTTAGGTACAGTCCTAAATTTAAAATTTCTTGTGAATGTTTGTGATATCTTAAACTCATATAAAACACTTATTATACAATATTAGGTCTATGATTGTTTTTAACACCCCCTTGACTTGCACAATTCTCCATGGGTGTGTATGTGTTTACTGTGTTACTATATCGTCCTATAGAGTCAGCTTCTTTAAATATCACCCTGTAAAGAGGAGCAATGTATAGTTGTTAATACATCAGGGTGTTGGTTCATAATGAAGGGGACATGGTAAGATTTATTTGGAAAATTTGCGAACGGTGGTCAAATGTTAGAAAGAATGTCCCAGTCTGGCGTTTCATAATGTGACACATTTGCACATTCACACATTCACACATTCACTTGCCCATCTTAGCAGCACTTTGCAGCCACAACAGTGTGCATCCAACCATGACCGAGCAAGGGAGGACCATGGGACTGGCTGTGTGTGTCTGTCTTATTACATGATAACTGTAATAGCAGACACGGAGGCGACATGGGCTGCTGATCTGTGAGAAGTTCTCAACTTTGATTATGAAATGGAATTTGTCCCAAATGGGATGCTTTTCTACTTAATTCCTATGTCCCTGATTATGAAACAAGGCCCTGCGTAAAGCGCTAAAGTCCCATCTGTTTATAAGAGCAGTAGCATGACACAGCCTGCAGTTCCTCATTCATGTTTGTACTTAAGTTATACATTCATACAGACATATATGGGATAGATTTTCAGAAAATGTACAATTGGCAGCTGTACACATTTAGTAAATTCTGCTAAGTTAGGCTGCAATTTGGTCAATACTTGGTATATTCGAGTATATTCGGCATTGCATTGATTCTAGCAATCTGTTTGGTTAGGTTGAACTGTATTTTGAAATTTATTTTTGTCTGAAATTTAGGTTATCTGAGAGGATTGGTGAATGTGAATTGTACATTTTCTGAAAATCTGACCCATATAAGACATCACTGAGATGTGCATAGCTGGAACTTACTAACCCCGAATTATGGAACTAAAGATTTGCTTTGATTTGCATTTGATTTTATTCCGGAGTAAGACAGTTTAAAGAGATAAAACACAGTTCAACTGGGAAAAAAACTGAAAATAGCATTTTGTTTAAACTTTGCCTTGTGAAAGAACAAGGTTAGGTGAATTAAAAAAGCCAATAAAAACAATCTGTCACCGGGTTAGTTTTCATTTCAGGGAGCCCTGAAATTTATTGTTGTTCACTATAGAAGTACTAAACTTTGATGGTCTCTAGAATGAAAAAAAAATATGATGAGATCCATTTTTTTTTGCTTTTTGTTATCCCCCAATCCTGTTCTTTCTCAAGACAAAGTTTGAAAATATTATTGTCATTCCTTATTTTTCATGCATTAGTTCCTTGAACTCCCGCCTGCAGCAGTGCATATGACAGTGGTTTATCTCTTTAACAATTACGAAATGTCAGGCAAAAATACCAAAATAAAAATAGAAAGTACCCATATTGGTAAAACACCCATAATCACCGCCGTCAAGAGACAACAGATTATGATAACCAATATAGCCCACACCGATAACTATCATATTACATATAAGTGTATTTGTCAACTTGAGGTATTAAAGTTATAATCACTCATAAGAGCATGTCGCTTGGGAACCTATATTAAAACAAATATTCAACATAACTAAATGTTATCCGGTGATACTTACCATCACCAATCTTCTCAAATAACCAAAATTAAAACAAAAATGAGATTCAAAATCCAGTACAACATTACCAAACACATTGTGGGAATCAAGTCAAAACCAAATATACTTAGATATACCTAGTATTGACCATTTTTCACTGTAAATTAGCAGGATTTTCTAAATGTGTAGATCTGAATGAAGATTGTACATTTTCTGAAGATCTGACCCATATACGCCTTTGATTGACTTTATCCATATACTTGCGGCAGAATAATCTTGAGAAAATAACTCTGTGGCTATAACATGTTCACGGAGTTCAAGCAGCATAAAACACTCGCAATAACACATATGGGTCAGATTTTCAGAAAATGTACAATTCGCCTCCACCAATCTTCTCAAATAACCCCACATTTAAGACAGAAATGAGCTTCAAAATTCAGTTTAACATAACAGAACTGATACTTTAAATCAATGTGATCCCAAATATACTCACATATGCCTGGTATTCTTCATTTTTCAGCCTAATTTAGCAGAAGTTCCTAAATATGTGGAGCTGCCAATTGTACATTTTCTGAAAATCTGACCCATATATGCGATCTCTGTCACTAAAACGCGACAGTAGACTACTGTGAAGACTGCATAGATAAGCACTACTTGGGCTTCATTTGATATTTTTAATATCGCATATCTAATATTTGCATCTCCAACATATTGCATTGGAGACATATCTATTCACTTATAGATATGAGGAATAATTTAGATTATCTTATTTCAGTTATTAGATCTTCTTTCCATCATTCATTGTCCTATAAGTTACCATAACACATCTTAAGCAGCGATTTGAATTGATGTCAACTTATGATTGGAAGTTTTTTTTATTGTATTTGGAACATGTCAGTTCCAATAACGTGTTTGTTTGTAATAGTTCTATCTCCTCTTTATTATACACATCATATTCTGAATAAAGGACTCCGCTGCCTCTAGATTTACCAAACTATTGATATCTAAATGTATTTCATTTAATTTTATTTCTGATTATGACCTTGGGTCTTACTTTGGACTTTGTTCAGTAGAGTTAGTTCTAGATAGACCCAGCGATGGGTGGAAGACCATGGTTGTTCTGTATTGAATCATCATCTATGGGCCCATATCTCAATGTTAATGTCCTCAATTGATCATTAGCAGTTCATTGTACAATGTACTTGTTTGTTCATAACTCAACTGTCAATATTACAGAAGATTTGCTGTATAAAAATACTAAATAGAATAAAAATAAAATTGCATTCACAGCTCTTCCAGGCCGTCCCCTGTAGCTTTGTTTGATATACAATGTTCAATAAGTTTGTACAAATGTTACTTGGGTTGTGTTTCTCTTATTACCCGATTACTTCACAACATTAAACATCAAAATCACGTCTCATAATATCAATTTGTATAATACGCAACAAAGTAGACTTTAATTATTAAATTGAAGTTGTTTTTAACACAAAAACCAGACACAAGCAGTTTTCATGAGATTTGAAGTTTTATTGATGCTTTTTTGTACAGATGTTTGATTCCTACGTTTCGATCCTAGGTTGGATCTTTATTAATTACTGGCAAAGTACCCGTTCATCGGACGGTCACCCTCTCTCCCCACACTTCCCCCTCTCCCTCATTTCCCTCCCCCTCTTCTGCGTCTCTCATATCTGTTTTTCTCTCCCAACCCCATCTCCGATTTCCCCTACTCTCCCTTCCCTCTCTAAGTGCTTATCATTAAATAGATTAACTGCAGGATTGTGCAACACTAGTAAAGGGATCAGATCAAAGCCTCCGGTCTCAATTCATTCCTCTTTAAATACAATAGTCATTATTATTTCGAGCATACATTCATAGTCATTCATAAGTTATATTTATAATATAACACTAATAGATATCAATTTACATTTCAACATGACTACTATAACTATTTCTATTATTATGTATTAACCTGGATTATTGTTATGGTATTTTTTCTTAGCGCTTTGAGCTAAGAATAATTTAAAATAGTCATGGAATACACAAGATTTGCCTTCCTACTTTGCGACATTTTTGAAATTCTCAATTCTCAAATCTATCCTCTACTACTGAGTAGCAAGATAATAACAATAAAGATAATAAGAAAGGTATGATCGGGAAGGCCTCTTTTGAGAAGCAACCCGTTTGTCGAAACATTCTATGGCAAATAAAGAATAATCTTATCTTATCTTAGCAACACACAGCCTTAAGCCTTTCTTCTCGCAGCACATTATGTACGGGTCAGATTTTCGGAAAATGTACAATTGGCAGCTGTACACATTTAGTATATTCTGCTAAATTAGACTGAAAAATGGTCAATACTAGGTAAATTCGAGTATATTTGGTATTGCATTGAATAAAAGTATCAGTTCTGTAATGTTAAACTGCATTTTGAAGCTGATTTCTGTCTTAAATATGTGTTATTTGAGAGAATTGGTGGAGGCGAATTGTACATTTTCCGAGAATCTGACCCTTTACACACACAGAACCTGAATCCATCCTAGAGAATTTAATCCCAGCGAGTAAACTGTTAAAGAATTAATGACTGAGGAATCCGAGATAATGTGCGGTTCAATAACCTAAGACTAAAACCTCCGACAACAGAGAGAGGAACGCCTTAATAGGAAGTCCTTAATCACCATATGTGTCAGGAGCCCGGATGTAGCGCAAGGAACATCAAAGAACGTCTTTCTGCTAGAGATTAACCCAGATATGTTAACAGGACTTGCATATAAGGGTCAGATTTTCAGAAAATGTACAACTAGCAGCTGTACATATTTAGTAAATTCTGCTAAATTAGGCTGCAATATGGTTAATACTAGGTAACTTTGAGAATATTCGGTATTGCATTGACTCTAGCAATCAGTTTGGTTAGATTGAACTGTATTTCGAGCTTTAATTTCGTCTGAAGTTGGCGTTATTTGAGAGAATTGGCGAAGTTGAATTGTACATTTTCTGAAAATCTGACCCACAAGTAAAACACCCACACCTTTAGTTACACCAACCTGTACTGAGATATATTCACTATAGATTAAAACCTGTGTGGTAAGAAACAAGAGCTACCAACTGTGGACCACATGTAGCACATATCACCATTCATTATTAAGCACCCACATTATTTGAGAATGTTATATGGGTCAGATTTCCAGAAAATGTACAATTAGCAGCTCTACACATTTCGGAAATTCTGCTAAATTTGGCGGAAAAATGAAGAATACCGGGTACATCAGAGTATATTTGGTATCGCATTGATTTAAAGTATCAGTTCTGTTATGTTAAACTGCATTTTGAAGCTCATTTTTGTCTTAAATGTGGGTTATCTGAGAGGATTGGTGAAGGCGAATTATACATTTTCTGAAAATCCGACGCATATGTGATGCGTTTCAGGAAAATGCGTCACACGTCGCATAATCGATATTTTTCAATGTGTTTTATTCATACACTCTAAGAAAAAAGGGTTCTTAAAGGTTCTTTGGGGAACCGTATGGTTCCCCAAAGAACCTGAGGGTTCTTCAACATCTAAAATGGTTCTTCAGGATCATCAGGGGTTCTTCCAAGAACCATAGGGGTTCTTGGTCAATTTTAGGGTTCTACTTAAACTTAAAGGGTTCTTTAGCTCGTGGGGGTTCTCCAAAGAACCTTAATTTTTTCCTTAGGAATAAAATAAGGTTCTTCAGAGAACCCGGAAGGGACTAGATATATATAACCTAGATGGCAGCATGAGCCAGCCCCTCATTATTACTAATTCCTTCATATTGAAAACACTAGTAAAACAAATATATAACATGTACTATATATATTAATTATTCTGCAATTAAGAACATTTGGATATCATTATCCTATATTCCAATTGTATATCTTATGTATCTGATATTTTAGAGCGACCCCTCCATCATGCTAAAATCCGTAGAAACAAAAAGAACTGTGAAACTCTCTTATTGATAACAAAAGGACATGGACTATGATTATAATTAATTCCTGTACGCACTTATTTAAAAACATCCACATTTTATGTATTTACATCTTTTGTTAAGGGCTACCTGGTAGATCTCCAGCGGAGAGGGAGTACTAGCCCTATTCTTTGATTTATACCATGTATAAGTATATGTTTACTGAATAAAAGTTGTATAATAATAATAATGCTCATCCAAATTGTATAGTATCCTAATATATCCTATATAAGTAGACTCATCATCTACTTCCATCATTGCAAGGTGAGAGGTGGAAAGGTCTGTAAACATGCAGGGCCAGTGCTGATGATAAATGATGAATTAAAGGCAGCAGCTATGCTACTGTACATTTAAAAGCTATCTGGGCTGTAGATGTTCAATCTAACCATATTCATGGGTTGCAACTAGAACCATTAGCAAATCAATCTATGGTTATTTGCAAATCAATCTATGGTTCTTGAAAGAACCTAAACTCTGAGTAAAGAACCCCATCAAAGGGGCTTCATCTAAAACCATATGGTTCTTTGAAGAACCCTTGCTTGATAAAAAGCAGGGGTTCTTCAAGGAACCAATGGACAAGGTTCTTTAAAGAACCCCTGATATGACCCGATTGAGGGTTCTTTACAGAACCTCCCCAAAAGAGTTCTTCAAGAAAGCTTAGGGGTTTGCCCCAGTCAACAGCCTGAAGAACCAATGAGGCTTCTTGAAAGAACCATTTCTTTTTAGAGTGTAATATCCCTTTGTAGGAGTGTTTTCATCTTTGGGGTTTGTACTGTTGAAAGCCGTATAAGGGTCAGATTTTCAGAAAATGTACAATTGGCAGCGGTAAACATTTCGTAAATTCTGCTAAATTTGGCTGCAATTTGGTCAATACTAGGTAAATTCGAGTATATTCAGCATTGCATTGATTGTTAGGTTAGGTTGAACTGTATTTTGAACTTTATTTTCGTCTGAAATTTGAGTTATTTGACAGGATTGGCAAAGTTGGATTGTACATTTTCTGAAAATCTGACCCAAATTTCAAGAGAGTGCAAATCTCTATAGACAGTACAAATAATAACTGTGTATAATGAAAATATGATACCCTTCTCCAATGAAAGAAGACACACTAACACACTAGCTCCCCCATCTCATCTTTCTCCAGACCCCCTACCCCCCCCCCCATGTAAACAAACTCTAAGCCTCCCCTTAAGATAAGATAAAGATTAAGGTAATCAGTCCTATCCAGACACCCACATTCCTCGGTTCCACATCCAGCGATAAGCTGAACCACAAGGCTAAGACTAAGGCTAAAGTGTTAAAGACCCCCTTAGACTAAGGGGTTCAAATCTGCCTTCTGAACCTGACTGTAATAGATATCTTGATAAATACTAACATGTCGCAGTATCGAATTCGGATTGTATAAATATAATAATCTGCTCCAATGAATGGAGACTCCCCCCCCCCAGCTCTACTCCCACGAGCGCCTACTTCTCCAAGCCCCCTTCCCACTCCCTCCCCCAGACCCCCATGTAAACAAACTTCCAGCCTACCCACAAGGGAAACATATCTGTCACCTTAAGCAGAGGGACATCCTATTATACTACTCACACAAGGCCTGCCTCACAGCGCTTTGTTCTACCCTTCCCTTCCTCAGCTTTCCTGTGTGACTTAGGAGCGGGTGTTAGCTCGGTCTTTTGTTACCTGAGCTCTTGACTGGGAGCTGGTTTAATTCTCCCACTAAAGGGTAATTTTTTCAGAAAATGTACTATTCAACTTCGCCAATTCTCTCAAATAACGCACATTTCAGACGAAACTAAAGTTCAAAATACAGTTCAACCTAACCAAACAGATTCCTAGAATCAATGCAATGCCGAATATTCTCGAATTTACCTAGTATTACCCAATTTTCAGTCTTATTTTTCCGAATGTACTAAATGTGTATAGCTGTCAATTGAACATTTTCTGAAAATCTGTCCCTAAAGCTGATTCCTCATTCTAAGGTTCCTGGCTTGTCTCTATGAGTTCTCCCAGGAAAACTACCCTGTAATAATTAACCCCTGTGTATGAGCGATAATAGAAGCTTATTTACTGCACGTGTCTCATATGCTCCAGTTTCCACGCTGATTAGATATCATTGTTTGTCTTTCATTGTTGTGTTTCTTCTTTCTTTTTCAGATAATTTGCAAGGGAGTCAGGGCTGGATGATATGTGATGTGTTAAAGAACAATGAGTCACGAGTCGCTATATATCTATTTTGAGATATCAAGTTAATGATATTTCTTAATAACTCGCTTTAGTAAAATAATTTACTCCTTAGGAAAACCTCATATATGTGCATAGATATATTCAATACACCATCTTCAGATTTAATATGTATTCGGGCTACTGGAAGGGCTAAACATCTGAAAACATTTTAAGCAAGGGTTTTTGTAGATAAATCACTTTTAATTTTGCCACTTGTGACCCGTTTTCCTGTAACACATCACATATAGTACCCCTTAGCTCATTCTATTTTCAGTGGCACATGCAAATCCCCAATTGTGAAACACCTTGCTGTTGCACATCACACATAGTAGCACAGTCATGTCATTGTAATTAAATCTGCCTAAGAATATCAGGATATCGGTCAGATTTTCAGAAAATATACAATTGGCAGCAGTACACATTTAGTAAAATCAGCTAAATTCGGCGGCAATTTCGTCACTACTAGGTAAATTCGAGTATATTCGGCATTGCATTGATTCTAGCAATCTGTTTGGTTAGGTTGAACTGCATTTTGAACTTTATTTACATCTGAAATTTGGCATATTTGAGAGGATAGATAAAGATGAATTATACATTTTCTCAAAATCTGACTCATATATATCAGAGTTCTGTCCCAATGACTAGCTATTTGATAAAAAAAAAAGACTTGGCAGCTCTACACATTTAAGAAATACTGCTAAATTAGACTGAAAAATGATAAATACCGGTAGCAGGTATATCTGAGTACATGTGGTATCGCATTGATTTAAAGCATCAGTTCTGTTATGTTAAACTGCACTTTGAAGCTCATTTATGTCTTAAATATGTGTTATTTGAGAGGATTGGTGAAGGAGAATTGTACATTTTCTGAAGATCTGAACCTTATAGTCCGCCCACAATCCTACCATCAAGTCATGTTCTATTCTTAGAACGCGGCATAACATAAAAGTAAAAGGAAGAAAAATGGCGATTGTCTTAAGTGATGAGGGGCTTTTATCCGGGTAAAACCCCCGCCACCAGGGAGCGTTGTAAAGCATACTTGCCTCTCATTGGCTGGCAAACAACACGTGCCTTCTGGAGCCTCGTTATAGTAACACTTATCCCCAAGAGGCTCGGTGGCGCGCCACAAGGTTTTTACGACATATGCCTCTGGACCTTGGGTCCTTCTGGTGGAAAATTGGTCCTTAGTAAGGGGCCAAGATGGATACAACTGTCACCGGCGCCTCATGGAAGCGGTGGGAGCAGTGGTGGCTATGGCACGCCATTTGTGTTGTATTTCAGGAAAATGAGTCACAAGTCGCAAAATTAATATTTTTCAAAGTGTTTTTCCAAAAGATCTCTTTATTGAAATGTTCCGATCTTTAGAGGGTTTAGCACTTATAGTCATATGGATCCATGTAACAAGTTTTGAGACATTGTATTAAATATATCCCTGCGTTTTGAAGGCCTTCGTCTGGAGTATATTTAGTTTCTTTACTGGTAATTACCCATCCAGAACTTAAAATATAGAAATACTTATTAGGTGTCATAGTGTTTACTATCATTGGAATCAGCTTGATCTCCTCTTTTCAAATATGGTGATATCTCAAAATCCATATTTTGCGACTTGTGTCGCATTTTCCTAAAACAGATCACATTTATGTAAGAATCAGAAAAACACTATTTCGCAGTTGACAAGCACTGTTTCCCTGTTAAAAACACTGTTTGTCTGTTGACAGTGTTTTTCTATCTTTTGGTTGATATCAGCTAACATCAGTAGTTCTTTTTGACAAACAGTGTTTGTCAATAGACAAACAGTGTTTTTCATAGAGAAACAGTGTTTGTCAACTGGGAGACAGTGTTTTTCTAATTCTTACACAACTGGCTTGCCATAGTTGGTAGGGTATCACTGTCAGTAGAAGGGTGGTCCAAGCCAGGCCTGGGATTCTGGGATTCAATACTGGCCTCTTTGACTGTACCAGTACTGCAAATGGGATACATTTCTAAATCTGGGACTCTGGGTGGATAACAGAGGATTTGCATAGCCGCCATTTTGAACCTTGATTCCCATGGAATTATGGGCTAATGATGAAATGTAAAATTAATAGTAAACATGTCATGTTCAGCATGGAATATTAATTGTTGCTCTAATGTCAATATCCATATGTTATACATGTTTCCATAACACATGTCCCCATTTTTTCTATCATACATATAGTCCCCATGGATTATTTATACAAGCTATGATATTGGTGAAAACATCTTGCAATTTCCGATAAAAATGTTGCCAAATATTTGTATGTCAGATTTTATCAGAATCCATCCCATGATGCACTAGTAACAGACATGCGCAGTGGCACATGCAAATCCCCTATTGTGTGTGTTTGTGGGCGGAGGCGTGCCCCACCCCCTCCTCATCCCCCCCCCCGTGCCCTCCCCCTTTAAACTAAATGGAGGGCTGTATAAACATACTATTATTTGAACCTGGTGAATGTTATTCATATATTACATATATTTCAGTAACAAAAGCAAAATGGCAACTTCCATATATATAACCATCTAATTATTCCCTCTTGTTTGGAAATAATATACCTGTAAATGTCAGCTATTTCATATTTTGTTAGTGACTGGCACTAAATTCGCTAATTTGCGGTGGGATATGGAGATTTCTTCATACAGAGACATGAAAAAACGGATAATGAGTGAGTGCTTGGACAAGATTCCTTAATTTTATCTCCGAATAAGCTACATACAAACTTAAAAAAAGAAAATGAGCAAATAATTTAAGAAAAGATTTTGAGAGATTGAGGGTTCAGATTTGATTCCAGATCCCTGAGGACTCCAAATCTGTCTATGGTCTGCCTCTTGGCCCTACTTCACCCCATCTCCCCACTCCTACATTCCTCAAAAGAAACCCCCAAATCAGGTCCTCCCACCGTTATGGGACTGTTCATTTTTAACCACTGGGGAAGGGGAGAATTTTCAGTGGGTTTTTTCAGTTTTTTTGCACAGACTCTATAAGTAGGTGGCCATCTTTTTTTGCAAAGACTCAGAACTACAATGATGTAGGGGGTAATGGAATTTTGCACAAACTTTCAAGGGGCAAGAAGTTTTGCTGAGACTTTAAGTGGGGGTCATACCAGAATATTTCGTTGGTTCTGGGTAAGACCATAAAGTGCCTTTCTGTCTCTTTTTCTCTTATCTGTCTCTCCTTTCTTCTCTATCTCTATTCCCTGGGTAAGATCATAAACTACCTCCCTCTCAGCTCTCCCGCCCTTGATATAACCATATTAAATGCGTTGATAACGGTGTAAAGCACTCACTCACTCAAGAATATTTCGCAAATTCTCTCCCCCCCCCCCCCCCAGTGATTAATTATGAACAGTCCCTTATAAATGCCCCAGAAGCTATCTCACCTCAACACATTGCCTGATAGGACTTTAGCTGATAACCCTGTGAATGGCCGCCAGAAATAGGTGTGATCTCCTCCAGGCATTAATTTATTTATCAAAACCGCCTCAGATCCTGCTCCACAGATTGATATTTCCTGGCGATTGCAAGCCTTAAACGACGGATGGAAAAATCTATCGCGAGAAGACGAGGTGGGATTTGGGAGGTGGTGCTAGTCCCTCACTTTAGGTGCTGATTCCTATTCCACCCCCACTCAAATGCTACAAGAGTAGATTTAGTGAAGGCATGAGGGCACAAGCACAACTCTTTGCTTTCATTCAGCTCAACAAAACTGTATTTGATAATATAATTTTTAAACTGAATTGAGGCATTTGCTATTATTGTTATCATTTCATTCCCATTTGTAGTATTTTGCACCTGAAACTAAATGTTCAAATTTCCTGTTTCAATCATCTATCATCTGGCCTGGGTTCTTGGTGTTGTTTTATAGTTTAGAAACATTTTTCTTCAAAAGACAAGTTGTCTGGGGCATGTTGTATACCGCATGCTGAACTAGGATGTTCCTTCCTTACCTTCCTTGCCTACTTTTCCTAGATAAGCAGCTGGTAAGGAACTTCTAGAGAACCTCACTGTACAATGAATGGTGCGAGTAATTGGTTATTAATACTTGCAGATGCTTGCTTATTTTTTTTTTTTTTTTTTTTTTTATTTTTTAAAATTTAAACTAGGTTACCGACTCCCCTTTTCGGGGTTAGTTCGGTCGGGCCAAGATGATGTGAAGACTGTACAGTAACTCTCCTTTGTGCTTCCATTTGGACTTTTCATCGAGTAATAGAAGGAAAAGTGAAGAAAAATAAGAATAAAGACTAGATTTAGATATACATAGTTTTTTAGACTTCCAGTATTCACATTCGTATTTTATACCATGATCGGGGGTTGTACACACTGCAAATGAGTCGATATATGCTATTGTATATTGTTAAATGGATCCACACGCGAAAATATGACGTTTTTCTAAGCCTAATTATAAGAAGGCTCCCTATTGGTTGACGTTACGCTCGCTCATGATGTCACGCCCATTTGTGACGTCATACACGGTCCATGCTGTCGTTCATTAGCCAATCAGCTAGCGCTTTGGCATCCAAAAAGCAATATGGCAGGTCATTGGAAAAAAGCAAGGTAAATAAATAATTTGTTTATGCTTTTTATTTTAAAATATGAGATTGTGGTATAAAAATAGAATGCAACTCGGTTGGTTTCTGACTTACCGTATATGATGCCCACTCGTTTTTCTCAACCAGGGATATCACTTGAAGCCTGTGGCTTCTCGTGACATTCCCGGTCATAAATAATCTTGTTGGCATCGTATACAGTAAGTCAGAAACCAACCTTGTTACATCCTATCATATTACTTTTTTTCTTATTTTTTCTATAAAAAACCCACTAGTATTGACTTTTTAACTTATCATTGACATTATTTAACTTTAGAGTCTAGTTAATCTTATATGTTGAACTTTTCTGAATCATGTAACTCAAGGATGTAGACTCTATTGCATCGTCGTTCTTTTCTCATGGGTCAGAGTTTCAGAAAATGTACAATTCACCTTCACCAATCCTCTCAAATAATCCACATTTAAGACAAAAATGAGCTTCAAAATGCAGTTTAACATAACAGAACTGATACATTAAATCAATGCAATCCCCAATATACTCAGATATACCGGCTATTCATAATTTTTTCAGCCAAATTTAGCAGAATTTCCTAAATGTGTATAGCTGACAATTGTACATTTTCTGAAAATCTGACCCTCATGTTGAAATGTTTTTTTCTGAGTTGAAATGAAGATAAAATCAGGCTATACTGAGAACATCATATAACTACGAAATATCTGCTTACCTGAATCGAATATTTTCCAAATCAAAACTGTAGATTCAACCGTGAAACTGTTGGCAAACTTAATATCGCACACTCAGCTTTTTTCGTCTTTTATATTAGTGTAAGGTTCTTTTGAAGTCACATCTATTTATGGGTCAGATTTTCAGAAAATGTACAATTCAACTTCGCCAATCTTCTCAAATAACCCAAATTTCAGACGAAAATAAAGTACAAAATACAGTTCAACCTCACCAAACAGATTGCTAGAATCAATGCAATGCCGAATATACTCGAATTTACCGAGTATTGACCAAATTGCAGCCTAATTTAGCAGAATTTACTAAATGTGTGCAGCTGCCAATTGTACATTTTCTGAAAATCTGACCCTTATATGAATTTAAGTGAATTGCTTTGTCCCAATCACTTAATGACGATACATGCAGAACAGATTTTATATGTTTAATGTATTAAAAGGATTTCGACCTGAAGGAGAAAGAGAAAGAAAAAAACTATAATTATAATTTCTTTTGTTTCATTATATTTCTGTTTTATATTCATTGATTCAAAGGGATAAGTACAATTACTTTACGAATAACATATAAGGAAAAAAAGGTCTCACTCAAAATATAAAGCGGGATTCTTAGCTGAATGGAGAAAAAATTTCGCTTCTGCGTTGTTTTATAAGTGCTAAACATTGATTCTTACGATGTGTATAGCCCTATCCTAAATTCATAAAGATAATGCAAAATGAGTTTGTCATATACATGGGTCAGATTTTCCAAAAATGTACAATCTTCAGCTGTACAAATTTGGTAATTTCTGGCGAATTAGAGTGGAATATTGTAAATGCTTTGCATATCAAAGTATCTTTGGTATTGTTTTAAATGAAAGCTTCTCTTTCTTGATATTAAACTGCATTTTGAAGGTGATTTTTCTCTTAGACTTGGATTATTTGAGAGGATTGGGGGAAGGTGAATTGTACATTATCTGTAGATTTGACTCATGTATGCGAGCAAGATTGAGCGTGATCGGCCAAACTGAAGCTGTGCTTGTTGAAATTGGTTGTGTTGTGTGTGTATTGGGTAGAAATGTAAGGTCAGTAAATGTTTATTAATTATTTACTTAATCCGCAGTGAGGTTGTGAAAGTAGAATAAGTGAAAAATAATTTTGCTGATTTCGGATTGAAGTTTTCATCCTACCTTTTTTTTCAAATATTTTTATTGGCCTTAAATTTAACATCACTGATCTTTAAGAGTTAGAAAATACGCATGACTAACAAATGTAATTTTCTTTCGTGCGTCGCCAAGAAATCAAAATAACGATCTTAATTACTCAACA
This sequence comes from Sthenelais limicola, assembly GCA_942159475.1. Classification (NCBI taxonomy): domain Eukaryota; kingdom Metazoa; phylum Annelida; class Polychaeta; order Phyllodocida; family Sigalionidae; genus Sthenelais; species Sthenelais limicola. Next base: position 8,521,136 of record OW804095.1, on the reverse strand, counting down.
TCAGACAAATTCCCAACTTAAGCAATATGACTCATATAGTAGAGAACTGGATTTTCAATGCGTACTCAAATAGATATATATCCCCAATCTCCCTTATATGTAAGGGCAAATTGTTCCATGTTATCAGACCTGCATAATACAAACTGTTTTTGAACCTATCAGACCTTGGTCTAGCCAAGTATAATTTTGGTTCATTACAATTTTTTAGCTCTGTGTTAGTTGTGGGTTTCTTTAGGTAATCTACCATTTTTGAATGGATTAGTTTGAGCATAGAAATTTTTCTTCTTATCTCTAACGGCATGATTTTGGCTTTGGCATATTTCTCCTCTAAAGAGACATTACTACCATATGCAATCCGCAATGCCCTGCTAAGTTTTCGATCTAATTTTCTTAGCAAGCCTGTGACCGCTGTGCCGATTAATGCGTTTGCATACTCCACCAATAAGATAAATATTTTAAAGATAATAATCCTGTCTTTAATGTCTGCCATGAAAGATCCTGATTATTATATAGGATTTTTATTCTGAATAGACATACAATCAGAAATGAAATCCCCATCTGCGCACCAATCAGACATGCAGGTCTTCTATAAAGTCTAAAAGGATTATTAAAGTCCATTCCGGGCCGGTTGGTGCACCTTTTCATGTATTATTACATACGTGTGCGATTTCACGGGTGCTATTCGGCGGTGCCATTCGAAATGTCAAATAGCATACGTATGTGATTCAGCTTTCGCGGGTCACATGACGCAAACTGACCAATGAGAAGCCTAGAAAAATCGTCTGCTTTGACCCCGACGATCTGCGAGATTTTTTATTATCCAAAGTCGCAAAGAATATAATTCGTCAAAATCAAGCATTTCATTGGAAATTTGAACGTTTACCGGCACGGCCATGCGTTCACTAGCTTAGAGTTTGTTGACATTGTTTGTGAATGGTCTCATGTCTTCCGCATGCATGATGGCTTCCACCGTCATGCTCAGTTCAAGACCGATGTCCGCAAACTCGATGGAAACCAAGGTAAAATGTCATTAAAATAGTCTTCTCTTGTTGATTACGTATGAAATAAATATTAAATAGCCCTCTGTCAATGTCAAATCGATCTCGACGTCGGGTCAAATCGCACTCCACCCCTTTGGGGTGTTGTGCAACCCTCCGTCTCGATCGATTTGACATCGACATCGGGCTATTTAATATAATAATCCCTCGACTTCGCATCAGGATTTTACACCAAACAGTGCACCAGCAGCCCTTCTTTATCAGTATTTAATCCTTCAACAGCGCCCATCTCTGAGACGGGTCAGATTTTCAGAAAATGTACAATTCAACTTTGCCAATCCTCTCAATTAAACCGCATTTAAGACAAAAATAAGTTCAAAATGCAGTTTAACATAACAGAACTGATACTTTAAATCAATGTGATACCAAATATACTCAGATATTCTCGGTATTCATCATTTTTCAGCCTAATTTAGAATTTCCTAAATGTGTACAGCTGCCAATTGTACATTTTCTGAAAATCAGACCAAAATGTTGACTATCCAGGCTGTGAAGATGAGTAAATATTTAAAGAGTTTGGGGATAAAACCGCTACATTTTCTTCATTTCCTTAATCAGATTAAGTTTCTCTTTAAAGAAAACAAAAAGAGCGGGATTCAACTTTCGCTTTTGTAATGTCATTTCCTGTTAAACTTCATGAGATTAAATTAATTACTCTTTTCAAAGAAAGATTTTTAAACGATGAATTTTTCTTCTTTTCTTTAAATATTGTTGATGTTGCCAAGGAGCAAGGATTCCTCTTCCGCTTATTTAAATCCAAATGTTTCAGCAAGAGCAATACCTATCAACGTTAATACACCGGCAGGTTTCTAATAGCTTCAAATAGTTCCATGTATGAAAAATAACATGATTTGAGTTTGTTGCTTACATGTGACGTGTTATAGGAAAATGAGTCACAAGTCGGACATTTTATATTTTACGAAGTAATTTATTCACAGGATGTCTTTGTAGGAATGTTTTCATTGTTAAGGTGCTTAATCCTGCTTGCAGCATGAATACATGTACTAAATTTTATTAAATAGATCCATGCATTTCTAAGGTCATCCTATAGAGTGTATTTAGCTACTTTATTATCAAACGTAAAATATAGAAATATTTATAAGATGTCCTACTGTAAATCATGTTTAGGAGGGGTTGTGATGCCTTGGCTTTAGATTTGTCCTCGGAAATTAAATGTAATTCAAAAGAAAAGGTATAACTAAAATGATGCAAAATAAATCATACATAATCAACGTCTCTTTTATTCATATGTGACCAAACATAATTATAAATTCTGATTACATCTAGATCAACGATCCTTTTTAACATTTTCTGAAAATGCAAGGAAAGTGGAGAGAGATTTAGTGTTGATGTTAGAATCTAGGAAACCCTTTACAAGCAGGGCAGTGCCTAACTTGACTTCAAACAACACAAGTTCAACCTAAGGTAACCATTGAACCACCCTAAGTATCAATATACACTACAAGCAGGAAACTGTGAGAGCACATAAACATCCTTGTATAAATAAGATCTAATTACCGCTACTTATTCATAGGGGTGTTACACAAGGACATTCAACGAACGAGATTCCGTCCTCGTTGGGGCCTACACACGGGTATAGGTATAGCCATGATTAACCCTAGCTCTGTTGCACAATACATGTTTAAAAGACTTAGAAAAACCTTGAGGGTGTCCCTAAGTTTGTCCTAACGAACGAGCACCTATGGATTGGTTGTACAACAGGTTCACGTTCTTAGAGCAAAGAACAAGCGGGGATTTTTTTACGAATTTCGTCCTTGAATGACGGAAAAGAATGTGCTTAGCATATATATCTATTTTTTAAATCTGAATATTTCTTATGGATTATTATTGAGTCAGCTGTGCTGAGAATAATGTATCTGCATAATGAATTCGCTGAATTAAAATATTAAAACAAACTTTCAACGAGCAACAGAAAGGTTACGAACAGCCACGAATATGCAACAAACAGGCGTTGCGCAACAGCCCTCTGCAGAATTGTCCTGATGGTAATGATGTGCATGGTTCTACATGGGAGGTCGTGGATGGATCCTGAAGCTGACCAAAGTCTACACGAGTATATTCATTCATGTTTTCATTTTTGTGGTGTCTAGGAGAGTATCGTGGCAACAGATAGGTCTATCGTCACAATTTGATGGGAATGGGAAGTCTTGGGCTATTTACGTTCATATATATAGATTGTTTTTGTCGATTAACACAATCAAGACCCTACCCGCTTCCCTCCCTCCTATGGCGTCTCCCAACGCCTTCCAAATCGTTTCGTTTTTTAGCTTTAATGAGCGCCGATCATGAATGTACATGATACGGCGCTGTGGATTCCCCGCTGCTATGACGTCATTACATGGGCCTCGTTCTGGAGAGGGTTCCTCTGGGGAATCCCCATGACTATGACGTCATTACCCGGGCTGTCACGTGTCACGCCGAGCCTACGAGTACGAGCATGGTTATGGCGTTTGAGTTTTCATCAGTCAGAGAAATAGGCATAAGCATGTAATGCTGGAAGTCCGTAATTATACTAGTAAGACCTTAAACTTTTGGGTGAAATGTCTCTTAAAATCAATAAGCTTGAGACTGGGACAGGTTTGAAGTGTGTGTACATATGGGAACGTAGGGATTTTTGAAAATTATTTGCAGATTTTCATAATAGTGTTTCGCCAATGAGCTTGGGTCGAATTGCCGAGCTGAGGTATTTTATGCATGGCATTGCCACTTGGCGACTTCTCGTCTAGTCCTCAAGGTCGCATATAAGTATTTACCATATTTCAAGACAGTGTATTAAATATATCTATGCAGTTCTAAGGCCATCCTATACCCACCCAACATACCCTGTGTCTAGCTCTGGCTGATATTTATTTAATTCATTCATTGAGTTTTTGGTTGAGGAAGCCAAAATGATTTGCTTAAGAAAGGAGAGCTCTGTAAGCAGTCCTCGATAGTATAGTGGTTAGTATCCCCGCCTGTCACGCGGGAGACCGGGGTTCAATTCCCCGTCGGGGAGGCAGCCAATTTTTGCACCTGTACAAGATCAAATAATACCGTCATTGTTAAGTTGCATAAGGGTCAGATTTTCAGAAAATGAACAATTGGCAGCACTACACATTTAGAAAATCCTCCAAAATAAAGCTGAAAAATGAAGAATACAGGGGATATTTGAGTATATTTGGTATCGCATTGATTTAAAGTATCAGATCTGTTATGTTAAACTGCATTTTGAAGCCCATTCTTGTGTTAAATGTGGGTTATTTGAGAGGATAGGTGAAGGCGAATTGTACATTTTCTGAAAATCTGACCCATAGAGTGCAATGCACCCAATGACGGAGTTATTTCTTACCTTGTAGACTGTTACTCCGAATGTAACCTGACACTCACCTATAAGGAAACAAGTGTGAGAGTTAGTGGATAGGTTTATCATGACATTATCATCTAGGGTATGAAAGGAATGTCATAGAACACAGTGTAACACCCTCTTAAAGTTAAAACTACGAGGGCTTTATGATAGGAGGGTTCTTGCATTCATACTCATACATTGAGTTAGGTAAGAGCTCTCTCAGACGTCCCTCAAAGGTCTCTTAGAGGTCTCTAAGACTAGTCTAGGGAAATAGTTGTAGTTTACCATATAATCTTATATAGTGCAATGCACCCATAGTGCAATGCCAGTGAGGATAAGAGGGAGTTGAAGGCCTCAAAGAGTGGTTTACCACCACTCAAATGAAGTACAATGCATCCATAGTGGGAGATATTAAAATCAAGCTATCAAGAGTTATAACCAACAATTTTGAAAAGAAATAAAGAATATTAATTAAATTAAATTATTATCCTATACTTTTACGATGTTCATCAAAAAGAAACAAATTGTAATACAAATTGAATAATGATGTGTATGTCTCACTAGTTAGTAAGTTAAGGGTGGTCTCCACTCGCAAGCTCTGCGGTAAGCCTTGCGATGGTGTTGTGCTGGTTCTGTAGGTGGAGAGGTCCTGCTTACATAGTGCACTGGCCATGTAGGCAAGTCCTCGCCACTCCTCTCCATCACAGCACCATCGCAAGGCTTACCGCAGAACTTACCGCAGCCAGTGGAGACCAGCCTTAAGCCTAAGCCTAGAGGTTGTTTGTCATGTCTCTACTTGACTTGACTCTAACCTGACTTCGATAAATAAAGTAGTATCTTATCTTATCTTATCTTATCTTGAGTCTTCAGCAAGCCCGATCTGACAATCTTTCTAACTCAGATCAGGTTCTCTTGTCACGGGTGGCTCCCTGTCCTGTCTGTCGTAAACAAATTAGGATTTGCTATTTTTGTGCAACTCTTATAAAGTCTCTTTTTCGGCAGATATATAAATGCAGAGGCACAGCTAGGCAGTAGTATGTGTGATGTATTACAGGAAAATGAGTCACAAGTCGCAAAATAAGTATTTTTAGATATCATCATATTTGATGTCATCACAGATGTGATCAAGTGGATTCAAATGATGGTAGACATTAAGGATTTCTAAGTAGTGTTTTTATATCTAATGTTTGATATGGGTGAGATTTTCAGCAAATGTACAATTCAACTTCACCAATCTTCTCAAATAACCCAAATTTCAGACAAAAATAAAGGTCAAAACACAGTTCTACCTAATCAAAGAGATCGCTAGGATCAATGCAATGCTGAATATACTCAAATTTACCTAGCATTGACCAAATTGCTGCCTAATTTTGCAGAATTTACTAAAAGTGTAAAGCTGCCAGTTGTACATTTTCTGAAAATCTGACCCTTATATTCATGTTTGAACAAAAGTTTGCAATATTTCTGGGTAGGCAATTACCAGTAAAGTAATTAACTGTACTCCATAGCATGACCTTCGAAACAAAAAAACTATATTTAATACACTGTAACGAAATATGGTACATATATTCATATGACTCAAAGCGCCAAATTCCCGAGAAATAAGAACATTCCAACAAAGGGATCTTGTAAATAAATCACTTTGAAAAATATCGTTTCCGCAAATGGCAACTTATTTTCCTGTAACACATCACATACATGGAAGTTCTGCAGGCCAATAAAGCAATACCAATAGTGAATCGCACTATATTTTTTTTCTTTTTTTTCCTTTTAGTGTGTGGTAATCTCTAATTACGCGTTTATAAAATAAGATAAAACAGATATATTAACACTAGTACAGTGTACACAAACTCATTTCTCTTCATTGCATTGCATTTGTCAGTATTGCATGTTTGTGGCAGGGCTTACATGCCTGCTTTTATGGTTTAGAGGCTTGTAGCCTCTTGCTTACCTATAAACTAATAACTTCAGAATATGGTAACGATGAATAAATAGTATCGTATTCGTTGGAGGAGGAGGAGGAGGAGGAGGAGGAGGAAAAAGTTTTTTTTTCTCAGCAAATTATTGATATTCTATAAGTTTAGTTTTGAGAGAATAGTTTTTTATCATTCAAACTCACATGAATCAATCTGACATAAAAAATGATTGCTCTTTCATAATTAACACTTACAATTAATTTCTTAGACTTCATACTTCAGACAAAAAAAGCAATTAGAATCATCATCAATATTTGTATGCGCATATTCTTTTTTCCAAACTTTTAATTTCACTTCCATTCTAATTGTCTTTTGCTTAAATACGCTGTTTTCTAACAAATATTGTGGACTTGATTAAAAAATAAAAGACTAAAAATCAATCTTCTCATAAGGCAGTGTTCCCACTCACAATGCAATAAAATAAAAAAATGAATAGAAATGTTTAAAAGTTGAATACAATAATCAAAATAAAAATTGACTTCTGTGAAGTACCAAGAAGTAGTCTTATAGCCTAGCTTCCGTCTCCTTCTCATAAAATGTTTTTAAAATAAATTATTGGAGGGTAAATATGTGACCAGCCAAGCAGAAAGGGGACTCCAGGGCCAAATTTTCGAATTTGGGTTTATTATAGATTCTGAATTTGCATGTCCTCCTGAGTCAATAACCGAAAAAAATAGTTGACAATTCCCAGAATTTGCCGAGATATAGGCATTTTTGTAAAGTTATGTCAGCTTCCAGTAGCTGATTTCAAATAGGTTGGGGGAGTGACTCATTTTCCTGTGACACATCACATGTACAAAAAATAAATATTATTTTTTTTTACAATGACAGGGATGTACAGAAGGGGAAATGAACATTATAAAAGTGAAAGAATTGTGTTGATACTTAAAAAAATAGTGAAGTTACAGACTTTCAAAGTTACCTGCCTCTCAGAATTACTAATATGAATATTTGAGTCAGTGACGTCATGAATATGATGTGACTCCTAGCGGGAATACCAGGAACTATAACTCCCCCGGGAAGGTACCTTTCTGCTTGGCGGGTCACATATAATTAAACAGGGGATATATAGATTTGTGTATAGCAACTGTGTATGTGTATTAAACAGCTTTGTATTGGACTACAATTATTAAAACACTTCTAAACCTTCTATTGGGTGCATATGGGTCATATTTTCAGAAAATGTACAACTGGCAGCTGTACACATTTAGTAAATTCTGCTAATCTAGGCTGCAATTTGGTCAATACTAGGTAAATTCGAGAATATTCGGCATTGCATTGATTCTAGCAATCTGTTTGGTTAGGTTGGGCAATTTTGTGTATATTGACCTCGTTAGATATGTCTCTACTTATGTACTTTGTTCCTGTATCGATTGACAAATACTCTCACTAAAAAAAAATAATAGGTTGAACTGTATTATGAACTTTATTTTCGTCTAGAATTTGGGTTATTTGAAAAGATTGACGAAGTTGAATTGTATATTTTCTGAAAATCTGACCCCTATGTGTATTTGTATTTAAAGATTTTTATCCAGCAAAGACATTATCTCAACATAACCAGACAGATTAATTGAATGAATACAATACAGAATGCACTTAAATATACTCAGTATTAATCATTTTTCACTCTAATTTAGCAGAATTTATATATATAATACTTTTTATTCAATTAAGTTATACAGGTACATAAATGTGGAGTCAATAGTCGAATGGGTTGAAATCCTCTGCTCATTCGCAGGTTTTCCTGATTGGCCTTAACTATCTTCTCCAGAAAATAATTTGATGTTTTTTTTTAATAAGAAACTTAATCTAGAACAATTTAACTAAGTAGATTCTTTCATATAATACAATCACACGGTAGTTTCATTATTACTCAATGTTAATAATTTTGGTTTTCTTAATATCAGTTCCGTCAATTACAATGTCACATACAATTTTTGTTAAATTTCAAACTTGCGTTTGCTTCATTACTAGAATTTAGGTAGAAATTTCAGCATTCATTTAAACCATAGTTCCAATTCTAAATTGCTTCATCATACTGTACAATTTGGTCAGTCTGTTAGTTTAATATTACAAGTACCTCTCACTATGTGGAGTATTGCTTCGTCAAATTTACAATTTGTTCAGCCTGTTTTGATTAATATTGAAGTACCTCCAGCTCCGTGGAGTTTATAAAAATTTTGATTAACTAACATCATATCCGATAAACAGCATGTGTGATTTTACATAATCCCAGGCTATAAACATTCAGTGCTTGGATTACCCTTAGGTAATTATCCATTATACAAGCCTAAAACAGTTCATTCACTTACACCTTTACATGTCGATATTGTTTGATGCCAATGGCTTATGATTCAGTATTTCCTTTGTTCTCCTTGATTATTGTCATGGTAGAACCTTTGGTATTTATATAATGCAACAGTCTACAATAACATTCATTCAAATAGAACTAAATACATGCATGTAATAGAAAAAATTAACCGTCGTACTCAATTATAATAAACAACTTTCCCAATTCCTTTTTCCCCCCATTCCCTCTCGTAGAGTTTTAGTACCCTCCCCTCCCTTAACAATTATTTCCCATCGATATATCGATCTTGTCAAGAACTGGTCTTACATTTCCAGTTTAATTATACCCCTCCCAATTACGATTTTCCCTTTACAATGATACATACAGTAGCAATTCATATTTTCGTTCATGATATTACATTATCCGTGGGCTTTAGGTAAGGGTCGAATTCAAGGTGATATCTATGTTTTAAATAGCTCCTAAATTCTTTCCTTGTTGGTATAACTTGGACTTTACCATCAAGTTTGTTCCAGAGATTTGGCAAGGTAGAGATATAAGACCTTCTAAAAATCTCGTTATTAGGGTGTGGAACAATAAGTTTCTTTCCCTTTGTTAAACTCCTTAAACAAACATCTCTATTATCAACATTGTTATTGTTTCTTGAGCGAAGGAACGCCCTCTCCAGTATGTGTTTTTCTCTCCTGGTTTGGAGACTAGGTATATTTACTTTTATATGAATGTCCCTCGTACTTGAGAGCACTGGTAGATGAAGGGCTATCTTTAGTGCTGTGTTTTGAAGAGTTTGTAATTTCTTAAGGTGACTTTGTGTAGTGGAGCTATAAAATATGTCCCCATAGTCGATAATGGGTAAAATCATAGTTTTATAAAGTAACAACAGTGTTTCTTTATTACAAGTGTTATAAAGTTTGGAGAGTGCTTTCATCTTGGCTCTTACAATATTTTCCTTTTTTACCATAAATTTATTGAAGTTAAGTTGGCGATCAATTTCAATACCTAAATATTTATAATTTGTAACATTGTCTAGTTTCTGACCTCCTATTACATATTGCGTCACATTTTTTGGATCTTCTCGAGATCTGATCGTCATGCATTTACATTTTTTTATATTTAGAGAAATTTTGTTGTCCGCACACCACCCTACAATGTTTTCGAGGTCCTTTTGTAGAGAAGAAATATTACTTCCATTAATAGGTTTATCATCAAATATTACCGTGTCATCGGCGAATAATTGCACGTGACTATCATTTACAACGCTATCTAGGTCATTAATGAATATGCAAAATAACAGTGGTCCTAAAGCAGTACCTTGTGGAACACCACATGTAACAGGCTTATTAGTAGAACAACATCCATTAGCTATGACACTCTGCTGCCTATTGGTAAGATAATTTTTGAACCAGCCTAACGATCTCCTATCCAGACCATACCTTTCAAGTTTATCAATAAGTAAATCATGATTTACAGAATCAAAGGCCTTTTTAAAATCAAGGAATATCATATCTGTGGCCTTTTTATTATTAATATTGTGATAAATTTTTTCCAATAAATTGTCATGAGCCTCAATAATAGACTTATCTTTCCTAAATCCAAATTGGTTATCTGTTAGTAGCTTATTTGATTCAAGGTATTGCGCCAGTTGGGTCTGGACACAGCTTTCTAAAATCTTAGCTGGTAAACTAATACAAGAAATTGGGCGATAATTACTAGGATCATGCTTACTACCCTCCTTAAATAATGGAGTTACTTTGGCTTTTTTGAAGTCAGTTGGTACTTCTTCATTCTCTAAGCTAAGGTTAAAAAGGTAAGCAAATTGACCGCTAAGTGTTTTCATACATGGTTTCAGGATTCTAGTTGGCAAAAAATCTATTCCTGATGCCTTATAATTTCCCACTTTGGCTAATGCTATCTCAATACTAGTTTTGTTTATCGTCGCAAAGCTGAAAGGTTTTACTGGTTGGACAAAAACTGGTTTCGCAGGCAATTCCAAATTATCGTTCCTTACAATGTTTTCTGCAATATTTGGTCCTACATTGACAAAATAATTGTTAAGAACCTCGCTTGCATTCTGTCCCTTCATTTTCTGACCTTTTTGTTCTATTACAATTTCATTTTTATTTTTTTCCCCCCCTTCTGAGATTAGTGGTTTCACTATTTCCCAGAATTTGTGAGGATTTTTTCTATTTTCATTAATCTGTCCCTTTAAATATTTTTCTTTAGCCATTTTGACCTTAGTATTACTCTTCGTTCGAAGTTTCCTTGCTAATTGCCAGTCAGCTTCGTTACCCGTCCTCTTTGCCTTACCAAAAGCTTTGTCTCTTTCTTTCCCACTTTGTATAATAGACTTATCATACCAAACTGGTGTGGTTCGAACATTCTTAAACTTCTTAATTGGGCACATTCTGTCCAATATTGTATTGATTTTCGTACGAATTATCTCCCAAGCCAGGTTTACATCCCTAGTCTGGTACAATTCCGCCCAATCCATATCTGCTAGTATTTCACACAATATTTTTACATCCAAAAATTTGGTACTTCTTGCTGAGAAGGATTCAATATTATATTTCGTCTTTTCTTTTTTTATTTGAAGGTAAACTGGGAGATGATCACTGATGTTAATATTCAGTGTTCCTGTCTGCCTTAAATTATCGACGTTAGTGTATATGTGGTCAATGGTCGAAGAGGATTTTCTACTAATTCTTGTTTTATCTCTGACTATTTGGTGCAAGCAAAATTTATTAACTATGTTTCTAAAATGTTCTGATCCCGATGATTTCCCTTCAATTAGGTTTTTGGCTTCGTAATTAAAGTCACCCATTATGACAATTTCTTTAGAAGTATCTACTTTTTCCAAAATGGTTTCTAATGTTTCCAACGCTTTAGGTAGTAATCCCTGTGGTGGCCTATAAACATTTAGAATAATCTTACTCTTCATAAATTTTTTGTTTAATTCGAATATTTGAACTTCAATGTCTTTATTTGACTCCCACAGCTCTTCATACCCTGTTGTGCTTATTTCAAGGGACGAGTGTATGTATGCCAAGAGCCCTCCACCTCTTCTTTTCCCTTTTCTGTCATGTCGACAGATGTTGTAACCTAAACATTTTATATTATTATCAGATATCCTCCCATTCAACCATGTTTCTTGTAATAACAATACTTGTGGAAAACCCTCGATCATAAACTGTTCGATTTGATTTTTCTTCGGGACCAAGCTGCGTACATTCCAAGTCACGAATTTAAGCCCTTTCAGTGTTTTGAACCATTGAGAATCGCTACAATCATTGTTCCTTTCCTTATCATCATCCATGATCATTATTCAAGAATTCATATGTACCCTCACATAGTTGGAAAAATCCCCGAACAGATAACAACATTTCATAAACATTCCTTTTAAATCCCTCAGGCCTTCGTGCCTGCACCCTTAGCAATGAGTACGAACTGGCTTCACTATTCATAATTACAAATAGTGTGAAGAATTTTACAGAGCGTTAGGGCGATTCCTTGCGAGGACAAGAATCATTAAAGAAAAAATATCAGTAGGTGAGTTCTCACCTCAGTAATAGAATACTTTTTATACCAGCCATCGGTAGTTTACTAATGTTTGGTGCAGTATGGGTATGTCAGCGTTCTGTTGAGCAACTGAACAACCCCCGAACCTCTCATAGTACCCCATCGGTGATCTTGTATAATACCCTCTTCCTTGTCGTAACTAATATTAAAATACATTCCCATAGAAAAATGGTGGCAATACTGATGTTTTTAGTACAATATTATTGAATGAGTTACTGATACCAGTTATCATAGGCCAATAGTCGGGTATAGTGGGGGGTAGCACCAGGGTTCTGTTGAGCACCTGATTGTCCCTCTATCCTGACCTACCTTTTCCCAAAAATGGTAACAGTGTAATTCAACAACCTTCCACCCTATGACATCATATCATAGATGATATAATGAAATATGATCGTTACACAATGACCAAATCTCACTACATTATATGCATAACCGTAATTAATGGTTGATTAAACGTTTAAATATTTACATGAACGGCTTGTACCACTTAAATAAGAATATACTTATACTCATCTTTTATATAAAATCGTCAAACACTTTTTATACTCAAACGTAATGTTTATCTACTCAACTGTCCGTCTCTGACAATTTCACTTATTAGCACATAATATATTCATTCATAGTATTCTCTAAGCGATTGAGTTCATTAGGTAGATTGTTTCTCTCTTTTCTTCTGTTTACTTCTTCAGTAGATTGTAATTAATACTGTCATTGGACGTACTAATTAAAAGTTCTCTCACCGGTTAAGAAGTCTTGTTCTTTTCCACAGTCACTCCTATAGTCCATTGCAATAATGTTAGATATTTTATGTAAGAAAATTTGTACTGTTCTAAAAATTTATATGGTTCGGTAACTAGTATATCTCTTATGGAGAAAGTTTTCAGTTCGAAATTTTAACTTTACGTACATCTCTATACCATGGGAGCCCCCGGCAGAGCAAGGGTTCTGTTGAGCACCTTCTCTGCAGAGTTGACCGCTAGCTATAGGAATCTGGTAAAGTTATGAATTTTCATGTATTTTATGGTAAGCTTTAATAATTCTTTCTGCCACATTTTCTTTAAGTTGCGGAGTGAGGTGACATCCGTCGTCATCAAGCTTCTGATAGATTGCCTTATATATAGGCCTCAAAGTAGTTGGGTGCCTCTTTCTTGATCGGTGAATGTGGATAAGGGACCCTATGTGTACTGAGGGTAAATTTCTTGAATCATTATATCTCTGAACACTGACGTTAAAGGCCTTTATCATCCGGTCCAAGGTTTCCTGATCTTCGGAAATAGCATTTAGCTTTGGTTCAGTGAGGATCTCTCGTAACTTCCAGTTGTATAAGGCGGTGTGACGGTTGTAAATGACCAGATCGAGACCGAAGGTTGTACCAAACACTATGGTGGGGAGAGTTAGATTTCTGGGCGAAAACTCCTCTACTAATTCAACAGCATGATGCATGGCATCGGTAGCGGCTATATCTACCTCAGTCTCAGACGAGTAACGGATTCCAACCTCCTTCGTTACTTTATCCTTACTAGTGAGATTACATATCCCAGATAATATGAAAATAGTTGTGGGCTTACTTATCATGATTATAGTCTTTGCTCTGTTTACCAACGATCTCGTATCCGCCCCTGGGGCAACGAATACTTGTGAGTCGATGTCGGCTGCTACGTTACGAAGAATATTGCCTAGTCCAGCCCCACGTGAATCACATAATATTAAAAGTTGCCTTCTTGGCTGATCCATTTTTATATGCAATGTAGTATAGATAGTTTAGACCGAAGAGCTTCTATTTGTAGTTACCAGCGATAAACTCAGCGCGCACTCTATTCAGCATAACTCCAAATCTGTTCTCGCCAAGTCGTTTGTTGACCTTCAGTCGAACACGAGCGCCATTGCTGACAAGTACGCCCCGCACTCGCCGGCCTATTCCCCAAACTTTTGATGTTGTGACCTCATAGAATCGGGATATAGACTGATCCATGAGCATATTTCTACAATATTTATTCTGCTGGAATTTTTCAGTAACTATTCGATGGAGAACTCCCTCCTTGATCTTTTGCCAATTTTCCATTCGCTGCGGGGGAGCCTCTGCATTCAGCCTATCCCCCATACTTTTTACTTGGGCTGGGCTACGGGTTTGCCTAATTTTCCAGGCTACATCTGGCCTGTTTAGGTGTGCCGCCTTTTGAGCCTGGTAGGCATGCTCAGCGGAGGAGTATTTTATTTTGTTAATTTCGACTTGACACGGGAAAAAATTAGAGTAAGGGCTGTCAGCACCATGGAATCCCATTCCCCCGTCGTCAGTCGGTATATGGGCCACATCCATGGGTCGGCACCCCTGTGGAAGATGGTAAACATCCTTACGCGAATAAACAATATTGTTTATTTTAATATGACTCAGTATAAGCTCGGCGTCAAAGCTTTTAAGCCTAAGCAGCTTATGGCATTCTGCTAGCATTCGATGACTATTCTCATTTTTGTCCGGCTCGTATTTGTTGAACCAAAAGTCTACTTTTGATCTCCGGCGTAACTCCCTCGACTTGTTAAGCACTGACTTTTTAGTTTCTGGGCTATCTAGGTCAATGTAGATGGCTCTCGTCAAACCCTTCTTCGGCAGCCCGACCCTGTATGTTTCTACTATCATTTCATCTCCTAAATCCATCACTAGTTTTAGGAAATTAGACATAAATCTGGGAGTGTTTTCTTGCGTCTGAATCGTTTCCCCATTCTTTATCTTATATTTGTCCCAGTTTTCCGGTATACCCTCAACGATAAGATGAGTGGACCCGTCAATATTTTGATCATTCGTCGCTTCGTTTTTTACGCTTTGGATATCCTCCAAATTCCTATTAAGGCCATTCATTTTACTACTAAGATCCTTGAGAGAGTCACTTGATTTACCCATTTCTTCGTCAAACTCTTTGAGTCGGGCCCTGATATCTAAAACAGCCTCATTTATGTCGGTGTTCATTTTTTTGATTTCGGCCCTCGCCATCGTGTCTGTTGAACCTCCAAGTTTATTCGTTAGTTCGGCCCATTTACCAAACATGTCACCGTCCCTATTAATGGTCTTGGTGACGTCGAGTACTCTAGGATATGAAGTTTCAATTACTTTTAATCTCTCTTGCAACCCAGCATATCTCGTTTCATTCCACTTGAATGTATTGTCTAGTTTTCTATTCAAGTGATCAATCTTTCTCTGAATAACATCGGCTTCACTTTTGACCGCTTCATTTAGAATTTTGATGTAGTTGATTTTCAATTTCTGCTCTGTCACTTGAATTGCCGCTTTATCAGTGACATGTTTGATTAGTTGTTCATTAACTGTGTCAGAAATTTGTTTCATCACTTCCTCACTGAGTTTAACTTCTATTGCTTTATTCTGATCATTAGTATACGCTAATCTTTTTTCTACTCCAGTCTTTGTCCGGCTGTCCGTCAGCGAGGTTGGTCGTCGGGACATCGACGTCAACGTCACCTTGTTCTGAGATTTAGATTTACTGGCTGTTGCCGGTGCGACAAAATCTACTTTATGTGACCTAATCTCACTAGGTTTTGTTTGAACCCCGGGTTCATTCTGGCCTACATATTTTGGGTGTTGGTTATTTTCTTTTGCCATATGTCTCCCATTATTTTTATCTAGGATACTAGTCCCCTTTTGAGAAACCTTCGCCTTGGTCTGATGTTTAGGTTTACTGGTTGCTGTCGGTATGGAATTAGATTTATTGGCCGCTGCCGGTGCGACGAATTCAAATTTATGTGTCCTATTCTCGCTAGCATTTGTTGGGACAAAGGGTTTTTTATGGCCTACATAATTTGGACGTTGGTTATTTTCCTTTACCATATGTTTTCCATTCTGTTTAGCTATGTTACAAGTCCCCTTTTGAGTAGCCTTCCTTCTAATATTGCTGCTGTCACTACTGACATCAATGGTGACATCAACTGTCATCCCCAAATCCTCGCTCTGCCCATGCTCACCCGTTGAAATTTTTTCAGTGCTTTTATCCAAATTTTTGGTATTCAGGCTCCTGTTTAATGGCTCCTTTCTTCCATCCCCTTGATGAGACTCATTGGCCATAGTGTTTGATACATTTCCTACCTTATTGATGCCCTCTGAAAAAGGATCATTATCCGTTATTTTCACGTCATCCATGACCACGTCAGTGCTTGGTTTGGCGCCGTGGCTCTCCATATGATCGTCGTTGACTTTTATATTTACCAATATCTCCATAATCTGAGTTCTTCAGCTATCTATATTTTTCCTGTAGCTTCTTCAGTTATTTACCGTGGTTTTTGCCGCTTTTAAACTAATGGTGTTCCTTTTCCTCACAATTCATCGCCCAAATGCCCTTACACCGCTCTCAAAAATATTCTGGCTCTCTCGCCATTTTCCCGCCTAGTTTGGGAGATGTGTGACTGTAGATTGTGCATTTTCTGAAACCCTGACCCATAATTATACATAGGCTAATGATAAAATGATGGGTTTCGGAACTCCGTCAAGCATACCATGTTCCTTGACTTTTCTAATAATAAAAAATGCTTTTCCTATTTTATTAGTAAATGAAAGTTGTAACAACTGCTTTAGATCATTAAAACACTTATCTTTAAACTTATCTTTAAAACATTTAGTTTGAATAAATGAAGTATCCTCTTGTCTAATGCAAACGTCAGCTGCCTTGACTGAGTACTACGAAAGCCCAGAGGGTCGCTAAATATCTTTTGAAAATGTTAGAAAAAATAAGAAAAAGCATAGCCATAATCTGTGAAAAAGATAAAAGTATAGAAGCAAGATTTATATGAGGCAAGATCTCACGAGATTTCACGTCTAACAAATTCAATTCAAGTATGTTTTATTTTGCTGATCTTGCTGCACATGGGTAGTTCGATGTCTGGTTAAAACAAAAACTACATTCCTGAATTAGCCAGGTCTTCCAACGAATGCCTAAAGACTTGGAAAATAAGTTAAGAATATGAAAAGATATGAACGAGACTTAAAACGAGATGATATCTCACGAGGCATGAGATTTTGTGAGATCTCATCTAATTTGAGTTTCATTCCTAAAATTTCGTCTTTTTCAAAACATAATGTGATGTGTTTCAGGAAAATAAGTCATACGTCGCAAAATTGATATTTTTCAAAATGTTTTTTTCACAAGATCACATTATTGGAATGTTCTGATTTTTAGGGAGTTTATCACTTATATCTATGTCAATCGATGTAGCAAATGTCAGGACAATCTTTGTAATATATCCTTTCGTTTTAATGGTCCTCATTTGGACTACATATGTGATGTGTTTCAGGAAAATGAGTCATAAGTCGCAAAAATTGGTATTTCTCAAACTGTTAATTTTACAAGATCACTTCATTGGAATGTTCTGAATTTTAACGGGTTTAGCACTTGTAGTCATATGAATAAGTTTCAGGACATTGTATTAAATATATCCCTGAATTTTGAAGACCTTTGTATGGAGTATATTTAGTTACTTTACTGGTAATAACCCCCCAGGAATATTGCAAACATTTTTTTCAAAATAAAAATATCAAACTCAAAATATCAAAATATAGAAATAATATTAGGTAACCTACTGTTTACATTGGAATCGGCTTGATCTCCTCTTTTCAAATATGGTGAAACCTCAAAATCCATATTTTGCGACTTATGATTCATTTTCTTAAAACGGATCACATATAGTTACTTTACTGTTTATTGAACCCCAGACATATTGGAAACCTTTTTTTTCAAAAACGAAAATATCAAACTTAAAGTCTAGAAATACACAAGATTATTAGACTGTTTACTATCATTGCAATCCGCTTGATCTACTCTTTTCAAATATGGTGATATCTCAAATCTATTTTTTGCGACTTATGACTCATTTTCCTAAAACACATCACATATTTAGTGACTATTCTGACCTTCAGTAGTACATACCTCGACAAGACCAGGAAACAAAGGGTAGAATAGCCTTCTCCAACCACAGCCTTGCCTAAAGAGCTCTCGTTTAAAGATTTCTCATAATTTTGGGAATTGTCCCCTTAAGCTGATGTTTATTGTTCACAACATCCGCCAGGAACCATTAAGTGAGAAGGAGATACTTTCTCTCCTCCGGAAAGGAGAGGTAACCGTCTCAGGCCCCTCCCACGCATTCCCTAGAGGGGTCAGATTTTCAGAGAAAATGTACAATTGGCAGCTGTACACATTTAGTAAATTCTGCTAAATTATGCTGATATTTGGTCAATACTAGGTAAATTTGAGTTTATTCGGCATTGCATTGATTCTAGCAATCTGTTTTGCTAGGTTGAACTGCATTTTGAACTTTATTTTTGTCTAAAATTTGGGATATTTGAGAAGATTGGCGAGGTTGAGTTGTACATTTTCTGAAAATCCGACCTAGATGGTGGAGGGACGGCCCGGGACCTCTTTTAGCAGGTACCACGACCATGCTCAATGATTTGTCTAAGAAAATAAATGATATGTGATGTGTTCCAGGAAAATGAGTCACAAGTCGCAAAAAATGGATTCTGAGATACCATCATATTTGAAACGATGGGATGAAGTCGATTCCAATGATAGTAAACATTAGGACATAGATCTATACATTTCAAGTTTGGTATTTTTATTTTTGAAAAAAACAGTATTTCTGGGTGGGCAATTATTAGGAAAGTAATTAAATGTATTCAATACCTTAGAAATGCATGAGAATATCTAGTACACTGTCTTAAGATTTGGTACATTTATCATACATGTATCATACTGAAGGCGTTAGATTCCCCAAAATTGAGAGCATTCCGACAAGGGGATCCTGTGAATAAAACACTTTGAAAAATATCAATTTTTGCGACATGTGTTTTGTCCCCAAACTGTCAGGACAAAAATGTGTCATAGTAAATATCCTATATATCCAACATTTTTGTTTTTCAAATATCATTTCCTTTTCTAAGATATTCCAACACATAATCAGCATGACTTATGAATATCCTAATATCCAAAGAGATTGAATTGAATTGAATTGAAAAACTTTTTTATTCATTTTACAAATGCTTGGAAAAGGTTCACTCCAGCTGATGGGAGGATTTCTGCCTTTCCCAGATGTTGCACAATAAAGTTGCGTAGAAGAACAATCTCACCTTGGTCACTGACACAGGTCGTGTCTCTACAGCTTTTACTGATTAAGTTTTTAAATTCACAATAAACAATATACAATATGAACGTCAATACAATTGTTTTCTCGGCTAATTCAAAATATCACGTGGGTTCTGACAATAATAGCGTGTGGTTTCATTAAGATTATATAAAATATTTGTCATTCCGTATATAAACGGATCTTGCTAGGTTCTTGAAAGACTTAATATCGAGTTGTTTATGAGCTTCTGTTGGTAGCCTATTCCAAGAATATGGTATTCGATTTATGATTGATTTCCTAATTTATTCACTTTTAGGCGTTGGAAGATTTAACATCTTCCTTCCTATTTCAAAATTACGCGTATTGATATTTCTAATATCCATATTCATTGGATTTTGGGCTATGTTACTATCTTGGATTTCAGAAAGGTATCTCAAATGCCTGAGGGACTCCCTCATTTGTATATACTACTATGTGGTGTTTGACTATTAGCTAGTAGACTAGTGCTAAGTCCCTTAGGCTATTCTCATAGACCAGAAATCAGACCAAAATGAATTGGTTATTAGATAATACATTTGATTTATTTTTTAAGAAACATTAATTTAGGAATTGTTTTAAAAGTATTGCCTTTAAATTAATGGCTATGAGTTGATAAATTTAATTTCTACACATATAGTGATATGTATCAAAAAAATAAATAATCAAGGTGTGCTAGTCTATCCATGACAGAAAGGAAAAGAGCAAAAAGTGAAGAAATCCTCAGTGTCATATCTCGAAAAGACCAAGTGCCATGTGCTAGAGCAGCAGATGGCACAGGTCATGGGTAATAGGGGAGTCGTCATAGTAAAAAGACTCCTTGTAATGGGTGAAAAGATCTCCATATTAAATGAAGAAATAGTTTGTGCCATGAAACTATTTGTTCCAGGAATAGGAATATCCAGACTGTAATAGGAAAAGGTGTCTTTGTAATGGATTTTAGCTATGTGTAATATGTGCAAAAAAAGAAGAAAATTCTGTAATATTACACAGGTTATACAGATGACGACTTTGGGACGCAACAACTTGTGTCAGAACATGGGTCTACATGGGAAGAGGGGCGGGTAGAAATCCTCTATTCACACTCACACAGGACCAACAAACACCATGTTTCCTCAACCTCCAACCCACCAGCATGTTTCCTCAAGCTCCGACAAACAGCATGTGTCCTCAAGGTGCCACAAACAGCATGTTATCTCAAGGTGTGCAATGGCTTCACACCAGTGTTGTTTACTGCTCTGTTGTGTCTATATACACGTGTCCGTACCTTCCCCTGCTAGTCAGGGTCTTACTGTACTTAACTATAGACGCAATCAATCAATCTCCCTTGTCTCTCCTTATCTCATGCTTCCTTGCCTAAGTCCAACAAACTCTCTTTATGGGTCAGATTTTCAGAAAATGTACAATTGGCAGCTGTACACATTTAGTACATTCTGAAACATTAGACTGAAAATTGGTTTACCAGGTACAATTTAATATTAGGTAAATTCGAGAATATTCAGCATTGCATTGATTCTAGCAATCTGTTTGGTTAGGTTGAACTGTATTTTGAACTTTATTTTCTTCTGAAATTTGGGTTATTTGGGAGGATTGGTGAAGGTGAATTGTACATTTTCTGAAAATCTGACCCTTATATGCCTTTCCTTGTTCTAGTGGGTCAGATCTTCAGAAAATGTACAATTCGCAGCTCTACACATGTACTAAATTCTGCTAAATAATACTGACAAATGGACAATACTAGGTATATCTGAGTATATTTGGTATTGCGTTGATACAAACAATCTGTTTGGTTAGGTTGAAATAAATTTTGAACCTTCTTTTTTGCCTTAAGTTTGGGTTATTTGAGAGGATTGGTGTTGGTGAATTGTACATTTTCTGACGATTTAACACTAGTATTTAAAAGCATGTTTCTAATGAATGAAGACCGATAGCGTAACAGATCTTATTTTTCTTGATTTTAAACAGCATTTGATACAGTGAATCACAATATACTGTTAGATAAACTAAAGAATTACAGAATTAAAGAGACAAACTTGCAGTGGTTTGAGGAAGACCTATAGGAAACCTACGCGATGTGTTGCAGGAAAATGAAAAAAATTAGATTTTGAGATATCATCATATTCCAAAAGATGGGATCAATAGCATTTGTATATTATGTAAAGTATTTAAATATGCTCTAATTACAAAATCCTGAAGTCCGATTTCCATCTACTTTTAGTATGTTTAGTTAGTTGTTCAGTACATTTCAGAGTACAAGAAACAACCATAAAACATTTTGTTGCAATTTTTTTGGGTAGACCTATTTTTGTTTAGCTTAGATTGCCTCTACTATAAAGGATTGGCTTTTGTTTCACCTCTGAAAGTGTGGAGAAAGGAATGCCCATTGGATTAACATAGGCAGTTCATTCTCCGAACCGAGTGAAGACTGACAGCATAACAGATCTCATTTCCTTGATTTTAAAACCACATTTGATACAGTGAATCACAATATACTGTTAGATAAACTAAAGAATTACAGAATTAAATGGACAAACTTATTTTAAAAACAAACAAAAAGAGTGAAACTTGCAGTGGTTTGAGGAAGACCTGTAGGTAGACCTACCCGATGTGCATGATTGCATTACTGACCTAGTTTTGACCTGGAACTTTTGACCTGATACTGACCTGGTGCTTTACTAGTGGAAAACGTAAACAGTTATGAGGCTCAAACTTGATTTTATAATGGTCTATTGACCCGATTTATAAATGCACTTGTGATGCTCTCAACGATCCACTATTGGCCAGGGAATTTAATGCTCTTCTGATGCTCTCAATAATACACTATTGACCAGGTTAAAAAACACAGTTATGATGCACTCAGTGAGGCACTTTCATTGTGCTGTTGGAGAGGTATATTTTTTCTCACAGAACAGTTTGAAGGGTATCAATATTCCCTCAAGATTTCGAAGTGAGTTTAGGGCTGTGCATGTGTTGCCCTCTATTTATATGCATTATTTTATTTTCATCAATTCTACCATGCTCTTTGTAAGGTTGACAGCATAGTGGCCCTCATCTGATGTGTTCCAGTTGTTTGTTGCATCTGCCTCCCCCAAGCCACTAGGGGCAATCTATATGTACAATCAGTAGGGTGTTTTGGTCACAACATTTTTCAATATCAAACAGGTATATAACACTCATAAACTATAGAAGTATATCATTTATAACATTCTTATGTACATTATGTGGAATATCTATAGTGGTACAAATGCTACATAAGTGTATTAGTGGCACTTTTATTGTAAAAGAAATTGTAAATGCACCCCAGTTCCCATTTGCGCCACCTGGTGAGAACAGTACCGCCACCTGGTGAGGACAAGTGTCATAATGATAGGCCTATGGCGAGATGCAACCTGTATTGAGAACAATTGGTGGTATTATTGTCTACTAATAAGATGGACTATTGTTTCATGCCTGAGTTATATTAATTCTGCATTATTCTATATGCTTTGCCCATAGACACTTCTATATGGAAAACAGTGGATGCGTTTTTGTATGTTATTATTATATATTTCATTCATCTATGAACACTATATATTTCATATGGGATGTGTTCCAAGGAAATGAGTCATAAGTCACAAAAAATAGATTTTGAGATACCATTATATTTGAAAAGATGAGATCAAGCTGACTCTAGTGATAGTAAACAGTCTAATAATCTAATAAGTATTTCTAGATTTTAAGTTTGATATTTTCGTTTTTGAAAAAAAATGTTTCCAATATTTCTGGGGGTCAATACACAGTAAAATAACTAAATGTAGTCCATATGGGGACCTTTAAAACGATTGGATACATTACATAGATTGTCCTAAAATTTAATACATCGATTGATATAGCTGTTAGTGATCAACCCTCCAAAAATTAGAACATTCCAATAATGTGATCTTGTGAAAAAAACACTTTGAAAAATATCAATTTTGCGACTTATGACTCAAAAACACTCTGAAACACATCACATTATAGAGTTCTTCCCACTGTTCCTTACATTCCAAAGTTATGGGCTTCAGGGTTAGAGCTTTGTACATGAAAAACATTCCTTTTGGTAGAATGGAAATAATTATATAATATATTGTCCTGCTGTATATGTTGGTCTCTATGTACAAGCAATTCCTGACGCTACTTTTAGTTAGATCTTCTCTCCTACTTCATCATTTATCCTCCTAATTCTTAAGACTTTTATCAATATCATCCTTATCTAAAAAGCTTTCGAGAGCCTGCCACATATCACACATAAGACATTCCCATACAAACATCGTACAGTTATTGTTCAGTATAACAAATCATGGAATACCAAGAGAGAAAGGATATGGTTGCCTGTCTACCTTAGATAAAACCCATCGGAAATTCTCTTCCATGTTCCATAAGACCAAGAGGGAAGAATGTTTTCATGAATCTACTCTCCCCCCTTTCACCCCACACCCCGCACACATACAGCATCTACTATAAACAGTGGCCGCGTTTTTTCTATTATGTTTATATTAAATATTACATTGGCCTTAGATTGATTTTTCTAAGTAGTCATCTAATTTCGGAACAGAGCGGGAATCATAATTTCGTGCATAGGGGTTTCTATGCATGACTGTGAGTGTCAGAGATGTAGGAATTATAAAAGGAGGAATTATAAATCCGGGGGATCATTTGGGAAGTAATATTTGGGTAATATGGAGATAGCATTACATCGTTTAATTTAGTGGAGAGGAGTTTCTATGAATGGATGTCAGAGACTGAGTGTGGGTGTCAGAGAGTTGGGTGTCAGACCGTAGGTGTGAAGGCCATACAGGTGAGTGAGCAGTGCCAGGTATTGTGGCCTGTTGTAGCTTCATTGTCTTGTAAAACTTTATGGTAGATGTGGGCTCGGAATTGGTTTAAACTATTATTTGTGATAGAAGTGTTAAGAATGTTTAGGTTATACAGACGAATATCTGAGATCCTCAAACAAAGTTAATAAAATATGCCTTATAGACCCGATTTATAAATGTGGTCCTGATGCTACCAATGATGCACTACTGAGCAGGTGTAAAAGACGCAGTTATAATGCACTCAGTGAGGCACTTTCATTGCTATGTAGACCTGGTGTGTGTGTGCAGCTATTATCGTTTATATCTGATATATATGTAGAATAGGAGAGAATGTACCTGAGAAACAGGGAGATACTGAGTAAAAGAGATTTAATTCATAAGTATTTTATTTATTATAGGCCTATAATATCTATAATAATATTGTCTTATCTACCCATTAGACAATTTGAGACAGAATAAAAAATTAATACTATAATTTACAAATTATATAAATTCCACCAGACATGATAGACCAGACACTATATAAAAAAAAAAGCATATCACACTCCTCCGACTCAGATCTGTACTAAGAAAAGTATTAAAAACTCCACAGTCATATTTTAAAAAACAGGTTAGAGGTAAGGGGCATCTATCACATAGGTCGCATAACTATGCAGGGTGCATAAGAGTTTCAACTGTCCCTGGTTTTCCGGCCGTTATGATGGGCTTTTTAAAGTGTTAAAGCTTTGCTAAGAGTCTGTGTGTTTGCCTCATATATGTGTGTGAGGGTTACCCTGGGAGGGGATTCGCACTATATTGACATACCCACCTCATCTGCCAGAGACAGGCATAAGGGGATAGAAGCTGTGTGGAAACGGGAGATTGTTGGTGATTCATTATCAAAATAGTCTCATACTTACTGACCATATATATATGCTATTTGAAAAATATGAATTTTCCGATGTGTGACTCTTTTTCCTGTGACACGTCACATATGGGATAAGCAGTAAAGGACCAAATCTCCTTCATAAGTACAGTGTTCATCATTGATGAATTATTCAACTGCTTGCAGCTTGTGCATTTACACCTGATTTAGATACATAACTTTGATACACATTTTTAAATGCATCAAATGATGCACGTTTCACCAGGTGCAGAACCAGGTGCAAAACTGCTTTTTTGAGAGGATTGCACTTATGTGACTGGTCAGATGCACTTTTGCATACGTTGGTGGATTTTCCAATGCACATCGGGTATGCGATGTTTTGCAGGAAAATGAGAAAATTAGATTTTGAGATATCATCATATTCAGTAAGATGAGATCAATAGGATTCCAATAAACATTGAGGCATTTGATGAGTATTTCTGTTTTAAATTTGATATCTTTATTTTTTAAAAGAAAAGTCACCAATATTTCTGGGTTGACCATCACTATAGCCCAAACTGCTAAATAAGGCCATAAACATTATGTTTCCAGACATCCCTCCAATTAAACCTAATAGCTTTTCATTTTTTTATAGAAGTTCTGAAAAAGCATATATTTTATCACAGCTTACAATGTGTGGAACAGTTTGGTACAACTGCCACTTTTCAGAAATTATGTTTGACGGTCAAATTATGTTTGATGGCCATGGCAACTGTTTCTGAAAAATTTTGAAATTGTAGAAACATAAGGACCTTGTGGCAATCATATCTCTCTCATTTCATGAAAAATTGATGAAACATAATTTCATCTCTGCAAGTTGTGATAAACAAATTTCCACATCTGATGATATATACATGTGTGATTCCAATATTTTCGCAAGGATAAAAACCCAGTAGGAGTCAAGCGTCGAAATGGTAAAAAATGACCAATTTCGGCATGATTTGGGGAGACATCAAAGATAAGGAAACATCTTGTCTGGCTCTTAAATTATAAGTATACCAAATTATAAGTTACACATTCCAGATTAAAGGATTGAATTTTATATTTCTATAAGTGTCCATGTCATGGGCCTTATTTAGTACAATTACCTTTAGTAAAGTAGCTAAATATGCTCTAATGGATGAGCTTAGGAATGCATGAATATATTTAATACACTGTCTTGCAATTTGATACATGTATGTATCTGAAACCAAGCGCTAGACACCCCAAGAATGAAAATATTCCCACAAAGAGATCCACTTTGAAAAATATCAATTTTGCGACTTGTGCCTCATTTATCTGAAACAAATCACATATATTAATATAGCTCCATCTCCTCCACCCTGAGGGCCTAGAGTAAAGTAAACACGATCATTTAATCAGTTACTTCTCCCCAATATCAAATCAGCCTGGTACATCTATGGCATGCTAATTACCTGGATCTTTATTAATTGCGTGTCTCTGCTAATTACTTCTACTATCTTGTGTTATTGAGGCAATAAAGGTGGTTTACAGTGTCTGTGTGTACCGTACATAATGCCATTATTAGGACATTGACATGGACTGAGTGCTACTAGCTCACCTGGGGCGTGTTTCATAAAGTGTCTGTGTGTGCTGTACATAATGTCGTTATCAGGACATTGACATGGACTCAGTGCTAGTAGCTCACCTGGGGCGTGTTTCATAAAGTGCCTGTGTGTGCCGTACATAATGCCATTATCAGGACATTGACATGGACTGAGTGCTAGTAGCTCACCTGGGCGTGTTTCATAAAGTGTCTATGTGTGCCGTACATAATGCCATTATCAGGACATTGACATGGACTGAATGCTAGTAGCTCACCTGGGGTGTGTTTCATAAAGTGTCTGTGTGTGCTGTACATAATGCCATTATCAGGACATTGACATGGACTGAGTGCTAGTAGCTCACCTGGGGCATGTTTTATAAAGTGCCTGTGTGTGCCGTACATAATGCCATTATCAGGACATTGACATGGACAGAGTGCTAGTAGCTCACCTGGGGCGTGTTTCATAAAGTGCCTGTGTGTGCCGTACATAATGCCATTATCAGGACATTGACATGGACTGAGTGCTAGTAGCTCACCTGTGGCATGTTTCATAAAGATAAGAGGTAATAGTACGATATGAGAGCTATCTTACGATATAAGATATAACATACATCGTTGAGATGCTCGCACATATAGGATACGTTCTTATATATTGTATTTATTAAGTAAGTGCCAGGGCAACTATCATAAAGATTTTTATTCAAGTTAATCAGGACAGTTATATGAAATGGACAGGAGCCCCTGATAACAGATTATCCTGGTCCGCCCATTTGTTAAAATAAAATCTCCAAAGAAATTATGAAATAGATACACATTATCTCACAAGTCTATAACTTATTCACAACCCATTATGTAATTAAACGTTTCATAAGGTCATTGCAAATAATAAAATATTATTATACAAACGTTGCTCTGAAAACAATATATCTAGAGTGATTTACGCATAGTGCATATTTCACTAGTGATTTACGTGCGGTTGTCAGGGCAACCAATCTGTTTTTTACTAAGATTACTGGTAAACGTCAAATTCATGTCCCGATTGTTTTCTATTTTCATGATTAAAAGCATGTATAGTAAATCTGTTAACTAACTTATTAGTTTCAGTCGCTTAGAATATTGCACTTGTTGCTATGCAACTCGTGCAATATTCATGCTCCTTCAACCAATTGGTTAGTTAACCTGTATTTACCTCAAAGTTTAGATTTATCCTTTATGATACCTTAAACCGATATACAACTCTCTTATATTTGAGATTAGGTTGTACGATTTTTTATGAAACACCCCCTGATGAGAAAGTTACTGCCTTGCGTGATCTTGGGGCTATATATCACCATCTCAAACAGAGATTAAAGTTAAGATTAAGATTATAGCCTCTATGGTGTGCCGTCTGGTGCACTCTTAAGAGTGGTCTCCACTGGTTGTGGTAAGCACTGAGGTAAGCAAGGCTTACCGCAGAGCCTACCGCAGCCAGTGGAGACCACCCTTTAGTGTACAAGTACCACGGGCCTGTTGTATAAGCTATAAAGTAAAGGGATATTTACACTAGTGAATTGACAACCCACAGATACAAAGCCCTTATATCTAAATGTATTTGGGTCAGATTTCACCTTCACCAGTCCTCTCAAATTGCCCACATTTAAGACAAAAATGAGCTTCAAAATGCACTTTAACATAACAGAACTGATACTATAAATCAATGCGATACCAAATATACTCAGATATACCCAGTATTCATCATTTTTCAGTTTAATTTAGCAGAATTTCATAAATTGTACATTTACTGAAAATCTGACCCATTTAAGTGTATCGGCTGGTGCATATGGGAAGGCTGCTACACTGTGAGTGCTTCATGTGCTCACAATCAAATCACCTCATAATGAATATAAAATCATTTTTTATCCAATCAGTGAGCAATCAGCAAGACATGCACAAGGAAGCGGCTGCTTGCTGGGAGAGAATTATATGAGAAAAATGGCTTTTGTGCAGAATTTCATGTTACAATTTGCAGACATACTTAGCACTTATAGGACGAGTTGCCGCACGGAGCGTAAATAAAGGACGAGACCGCAGGTCGAGTCCTTTATTTACCCTCCATGCGGCAACGAGTCCTATAAGTTGATAATTATACATGCCTAGTTTTGCATGCAAAACATGCTTAATTAAAGATACATTAACATAATTTGCCATATCTGGTGTTCGTACAAGAGGAATATAACTATAGAAACAGTTGAAATGTTGGAGAAAGAAAGCCCTCGCACACGGCAAACTTGCGTCGGCAACCTTGCATCGGCAATCTTGCGCCACCAAACTTGCATCGCCATGACAACGTGCCGGTAATGTACTAGTCCAATGCCACGTTACAAGTAATGTGCGGCTGTCGGGGCCTGAGTATTGAATGCATGTATAATAATGATATATGCAGGTTTTAAAATATGTATTGTTCTTAACCTTATAGCTCTCTGTATAATGAATAATTTGAGTCATTGAGCATCTTTGATTTTTTTTCTGTATTCGATAATATTAATATTATATATTAATGTAGGAATTATTAGTGTCAGCGACGGCTGAGATATAGTGTTGCATAATGTTTTGCACTGAATAAAAATATTTAAATACAAAATACATTTTTATGCAACCATTCAATGAGCAGAATTCAAAAATCAATGTTTGCAATTTTTTAAAATTATTTTATCATACCGAAATTCAAGATGGCGTCCAAAAGAGATGCTCAGACAATATATCAACATACCTTTGGTTCTAATTAACACAAATAAATGATTTTAGTGACCATATCTATGTTTTTTAGATCAAGAAATCCAATCAATTAGAATCATATTTAATATGAATACCTGCTAATTTGAGATTATCTGGAGTACAGTGGAACCTCGCATAAAGACAACCTCTCTATATAGACCACCCCTCTATTAAGACCAGTTTCTCTCAGTCCCGAATTGCTTTTCTGTTATTAGATCCGCCCCTTTAATAAGACCACCTCGCTATTAAGACCAGTTTCTCTCAGTACCAAGGGTGGTCTCAATAGGGTGGTTCCACTGTATAATGAAACACCCCTTCAAGAGACTACTCCCAAATTGGAAAGAGCTGGGAACTAATGGGTCAAGTTTTCAAAAAAATGGCCTTCACCAATTCTCTCAAATAACCCAAATTTAAAACGAAAATCAGGTTCAAAATACAGCTCAACATAACCAGACAGATTTATTGAATGTGTATAATACGGAATACACTCAGATATACCTAGTATTTATCATTTTTCCCTATAATTTAGATGAATTTGAGAGGTGTACAGAACTGTAGATTGTGCATTTTCTAAAAATCTGACCCTGACGATGAGTATCAATATCAATGTGTATTGTATCTTATATAGTCTTACATACAACTTCTGAATGGCAGACAGTCTCCCAGTTTCAAGCCCCATCTACTCACTTGATACAACCTGAATGTAATTAATTAATCAATTAATTTAACGTTTATCTCCATAATTCACATGATTAGAAGGCCACGATCTGTACCAGACTTAGCAGAGTTTGACTAGAATAAATTCAAGTATAATAATAATGAAATCAACTTCTAAATCATAGTAATAAACTCCAGGGTTGAGCTTACATAGTACCAGTTGCCAGTACCAGTTACCTTGACGACCGCAGGAGGTGCCCTGATGATATGCTTTCTATGTGTTTAATAAACAAGTCACGTTCAGTGCCACTCTTAAAGCGGGCAGGGGAGTTTGGGCGAACAGCTGTCTCATAGTAATAGCTACCCCGCACTGAATCAATTAGTTTTACCTAAACTCCACCGGGAAAGCTTCATACCAATGAGCTCAATAGGGGAGTTGCATAGCCGCCATTTTGAATCTTGATTCGCATGGAATTATGGGACTAAGTGTTCTATCTAAAATCTAAGCTGAAAACTGATTCTTGTTTAATGTTCTTTGACTATCAAAAGGCATTTGATTCTGTGAGCCACCCACTATTACTCGATAAGATACAGGCATACCATTTTCCTGGTTGGTTCCGGAAATGACTTACTAATTA
Organism: Sthenelais limicola; assembly: GCA_942159475.1. Taxonomy (NCBI): domain Eukaryota; kingdom Metazoa; phylum Annelida; class Polychaeta; order Phyllodocida; family Sigalionidae; genus Sthenelais; species Sthenelais limicola. The sequence continues at coordinate 8,490,389 of OW804095.1, read as the reverse complement.
TCTTGCAAACAGACAACAGAAGGTTAAAACAGGGGAGTTTACATCTAGATACCTACCCATAAAGCACGGTGTACCACAAGGCTCAGTGTTGGGACCCACACTATTCAATATCTTCGTAAATGATATCTGTAACATTAACATACATGGTGACATGCTCCTTTTCGCAGATGACATTGTATTAATCAACTCAAACTCCAATAAGATCGACCTAATGGCACAGTGCCAAGAGGACAGTATGAGCATAGCTAACTGGAGTCTGGTAAACAAATTATCCATAAGCCTACCAAAAACCAAATCGATGTATATACCTTACTTACAAAAAAATGCTTCAAACAACCCAAACACTCATATTGCTATCTATAATACCCCAATCGATTGGGTAAAGTCATTCACTTACTTAGGTTTAACAATTGACAACAAACTCAAGTTTGAGGACATGGCTAATGGGATTATAAATAAGGCCAACTCAAGGATGTACAATATTTATATAAACAGACACGCCCTAAACATCCACACAAGGATGTTACTGGTGAAGTCGATGGTCCTAAGTCACCTTGATTACGCAAATGTATGCTACTTAAATTGTACTAAAGGAACAATACAACAGGCGCAAACCCTACAGAATAAGGCCCTGAAATTTGCGTTAAAAAAGCCACGCTATTACAACACAAATATGTTACATGCCGAAAGCAAAACTATGACTGTCAACGAAAGAATGTATTTCAACTTACTGAAATTTTATCACAAACAAATCCATCACTGCAGAGTTGAGTGGATACCACGTAAAATACCAGATGCAAACTATGTATTAAGAGACAACAGGCTATTACAATTTGAGTTAACTCGTCCCTCTGACAATCGATATCAAAAGTCATTGGCATACACAGGTATCCGTATGTGGAACGACCTGAACCCAACTTACAAAACCATTAATGATAAGCTAATATTCAAAACCTCTATTAAAACAGCCATTCTTAATAAGGTTATCCAACCTGATGATTATCTATGAAATAGGCACACTGCCTAATTACTATTATTATTATTATTCCTACATATCACCCCCCTTGTACTTGGCTACTTTAAATAGGCATACTGCCTAAATATTGTAAACATAATCGCTCCTATTGTACCGTATTACTACGGTATTTAACTCCAAATACAAATTTACTTAGAATTAAGTATACTATATCGATCGACTGCACACCACTCTACTCCATGTGTACCTACTACGTTTCCATTTTTTACTTATTTTAAATATCACCTCATCCCATCTCATTATCCCATCAATTTATAGAATAGTCTGTTCGTAACACTCTAATAGACATTCAGCTCTTGATGTTATTATTTGAAACTGAACGCTAACAAATTCAGGACCTGGCGGAATATAGGACCCCACCCTAGCCAGTACAAAGTTGAATAGATGGCACATGCCACTGTTTACACCTGAATAAAGAAATGTGCAAAAAAAAAAAAAAGACCCTGCCCTCACACAGCCGATTTGCCCCCGATTGCCTCCTCCCCCCCAATTTTGGTCTCCCGATGAATCCTACAATTTAATTTCCAATCCTGTTTTATGTTATTTCAAAAACATGAAACCAGAATTGGAAATCAAGTCATAGGAGTCATCAGGATACCAAAATCGGCGGGCAATCGGGGGGCAAATCGGCTATGTGAGGGCAGGGTTTAAGACAAGATGTGATCGATGCAAGATAGGTGTATGAACACGATCTCTGTCCCTCACTTATCTATGGCACCGATAACTGTTGAGATTCATACATACACTATTAATGAAAGTTATAGGAGGAAATCAGGAGCTACATAATCCTACTTGGTTTGCTTATTCAGGAGGGTATCAATGTTAAGCAGGCACTACTCCAGGGTCTGGGCTAAGCCATGATCTCCTCCAGTGAGCAGCTCCCCACAGCCGGGAGTAGAGAGGCAGGAGATTCAAACTACATAATCGAAAATCATTCAGAACTTTCTTTGGTTATAAAGGGCCAGATTTTCAGAAAAAGTACAATTGGCAGCTATACACATTTATTAACTTAGGCTAAATTAAATGCAATTTGGTCAATGCTTGGTAAATCCGAGGATATTTGACATTGCATTGATTCTAGCAATCTGTTTGGTTAGGTTGGACTGTATTTTGAACCTTATTTTCGTCTGAAAGTTGGGTTATTTGAGAGAATTGGCGAAGTTGAATTGTATATTTTCTGAAAATCTGACCCAAATCTGGATAAGAAGCGCGAGATGGGCGTGCAAATGTATAATTTATACACTACTGAACAATTGTAAACAGAAATATTCGTCACTGATAGTTGAAAAGTTAATTAAGCAATGCATTAGGGAACTTGAATATCTATTCTTTAAGATTTCAAAACGTCGAAGCTTTTTTTTATTGAAATTTTCAATAGGCGTTAAAGGGTCTGATCGTCAGAAAATGTACAATTGGCAGCTCAACACACTTGGGAAATCTTGCTGAATTAGGCTGAAAAATGCTAAGTAGTTTTCCCATTCCCGATTTATTCCCTCTTATTAGATTTAGAGCCCTCTAAAGTGACCACCTCGCTATGAGACCAAAAATCATTCAGTCCCAAGGGTGGTCTCAATAGAGAGGTTCCACTGCAGTTTTATAGTACAAACTCTTACCATATTTATGAGGGACACATCGGGTGACCAGTTTCCTAGATTTTTTGAGAACCTGATTAGGTATGAGTATGTATAATAAGTGGTTCTAGGACATCTACCCGCCGGACATCTACCCGCCGACTTTCACCCGCTGGACAATTACCATCCTAGACATTACCCCGCTAGGACATCTACCATCCAGGACATCTACCATTCTAGGACATTCACCAGCCTTAATTTAGGGTAGCTGTCCTGACACTATAATGGTTATATAACATATATTTCTGTTCTATATATGTGGACGTTATAATTTATATTACATTTTTACATTCTACGATATTTTTTAAAAAAAAAATTCCTGAATGTTAGTGAATTGGGTACCATTCTGTCAATCATCCTGAGTAGCAAGTTCATGTGATACATTTTGAGGTGTTGGTTGAGGATTGGTGTGAGGAGTGTGGACACTTATCTGGGAGGATATCTGGATGCCCATCTCTGTGTGATGTAATTCACGCCAACACTACTAACTTTGCACTTATGCAAGGACTGCTTGATTGACAACCTTCTACCATTTCTGCAGGAAATCCCTGAAGGCCAGTGTGACATCCTATTGGTTGACATTTGTTGTATTCTATTGGCTATCTTGGTTTGATTGACAAGTTGCCACTTAAGGCCACTGTATAGGTTTTGAGAGGAACCCATTTAGAGAGGACCACCCATGACTGAATCTGAGTGATCTACACCTACTACACCCTTTGGGATTTCTGGGTTTCAAGTCTTGGAGACAGACAAGCTCGGAATTGCAAAGACTAAAAGACAATTGTGTATTATTAGATTACAATATGTTGTTTGATGTCTTATGTCTAATTCCCTTGCATTGTACTTTCATGTTTATCCAACTGCCTTTGTAAACAGGGAGCGTGCAACTTTCCTAGTTGTTAATAAACTGAATTTTACTTCCACTCCTGTGTTCTTCTAATACAGACATTTGAGGCATTTCAGATAACAGTACATCTGATATTCATAATCTAGCCATTGCGCACAAATAGTTGACCGTAGAATTTGTTTCCTTTGGAAACGCACAATATATACATTAACTTTAACTGATTATAAAGTTAAACAGAAAAATAGTTCATTAAATGATTGATTAACTTAATGAACTTATAACTTGTTTCTACATCTTTATTTGCGAAAGATTGTAAAACAAAATTTACTTTACCTTTGATGAAACTTTTTTATTGTAAAACCCATAGAACCCCCACTAGATACTCTGATAATGTAAATGTTATAGGATTGTGGAGGAGCTGAGTAAATTGCATGTCAATGTAATGTCCCCATGAGTTACTCGTGTGGAATCAGGTCAATTGTTCTATGACAGGAGCAATTGAATTCATTAAAGCATGATTGGGTTCGGGTGGCCTGCCTACTTGACATGGTGCATGGCGATTGATTGGGCCTGATGGCATGAGGGAGTAGCCACTAAAACATGTACAAATTTTGCACACACAAACACTCCAAAATAGATATTTTGATTGATCAGTCTCTAGAGGCCCAAAGATGAAAAAGACCCGGAGGGACATCCTCTTGCCTCAATTATAATTCCATTAAGACCACAAAATGTCATTATATTCCCATTAGAACGCCTAATCATATGTCAAACTGATTAGCGAGACTGTGATGAATAGATTAATAGTAAGATCAGTGACACTCATAATTATTGGAGTAACATGCTTTATATTTTGTGGAAAAGAGTGAAGATTATATAATAATTTGTATGCCTTTAAACCTTTATTCAGTTTGTTCATTCTAAACAATGTAAAGTATCCTCCACCATTACATACATTAATATACTCACCAAGTTTGTAAATATATTGTTAATGCTAAATGCTCATAGAGTTGGCACTCCTGGGTACGTTGAGAGAAACCCCCCAAAAAATAAACACTGTAAATGATTCAACAACAAAATCTATGCAATCCGTAGATTTTACAATTTACTGACAGAGGAGAAGGAGATTAACAAGAAATGAGAAATGACACACTGGCCCTGCTATAAGATATGGTAGGGCCATGGAGTGGGCCAGCTCATAAGATATGGAAGAGACATGAAACGGTTGTAAGAACGCAAAATGACTTTTACATAAGCTATGGTAGGGTCAGGGTCAAGACTTCAACTTAAATTGGATCAATATGATATGGGTGGGCCAGGGAAGAGTGAGGTACCATCTCTATAACCTACTCTTTCTAAGTATAAACCTCCGGCGAGATTGATTACGAACCATACACAGTGCCATGTAGATGGGGAGAAAATATAATAATCCTCAAAATCAAATTCTAAATTTCTATTGATTAATTAGGCCTATTTGGCACTTCATTCATATATTACAAATTTGGCAATTTTGTTTTTTCTTAAAACAGATTTTTTCTGTTTCAGGAATCGTACTATGCTATAACCTACAAACCTTATCTGAGCCTCTGTGGCCGAGTGGGTAGAGCCTTCAACTCTACTTGCTAGTCTATCCTTATGTGAGAGGTCTTGGGTTTGAATCCAGGCCAATCCTAGTTCAAAATTATTTTCAGATACCTGAGCGGGCTCTTTAATGAAAGAGTCCGCTCAGGCATCTAAGAGTACTCTTCTGAGTGGACTCTTTCATTAAAGAGTCCGCTCAGAATGCTCAAAGAATGCACCTGGAATTCAGGACTGTACTCTTCCAGCATGGGAATCCGCCCAAGCCAATGCTGAGGAATAGGGACTCAACAGCAAGTGTAGGATAATATTGTAATTATGTCAGGCAGTATCCTAGGCCTGCAATGCAGATGCCCTCAGCCTAGCGCCTCTCAAGATATTCCCGCAATGGTAGTAATGTACAAATAGTTAGTGGATACATCAGCGTTGTGTTGGTGTGTTGTGGCTGCTAAATCTCCCTATAATTGGATGATACTACCTCTGGTAGTGTACACTACTACTGTAATTATGCCAGGCATTAGCCAGACTACTACTCCCTAGCATTACACATACTTAATTTCCATGGGTCTCATTTCAATTTGAATCTAATTCTACATATTGCATTGCAAATGAGAGAAATAACCAACAATGTAATAGTCTAATGTATTAATGTATAGTATCATTCATATATAATAGGACAAACCAATGGTATTATTTAAACTTAATTTAAATTTGATCACACTTAAGCTGAAATGATTTTACTGCACTGTAAGCTAATAGAAATAAATCCATTCCAAATCCAAAAATAATAAAATCAACATTATATATGAAGCATTATAATTTACATTCACGTAAAGTCGTATTAGAAATAATATTTCTGGGTCTCTATATATTGATAGTTTTAAGGATATGACAATTTCACAGCTCAAGGCTGCAGCTGCGATACAACCTAATACCATCTGTCAGTAAATATTTGGCGGCCTTTTGGTTTAAGATTAACACAGTAGAAGACAACAGAAGTGTTGATTGTGGAACATTGATCTGACTGTGAAATGGTGCCTGAGGTTATAAAGATGAACGTTTATCTCTTATCCAAGGGAATAATGATTTATGTTAAACTATCGTACTTGTAAATTAATGACTTGGCCTTATATGGAATAAAAAAAAAGAAGAAAAGAATGAAGGTGGAGACAACTCAACTGAAAAACAATGATGAGAGAGAATCATGTTTTGTTGGTTTATTTTGTGATCCTTACGTGTTTCGCCTTATCTTAGGCTTCATAATAAAAAAATTATCTGTGGAAAAAACCCCAGAGGGTATTAATCATAGGAATTAAGCCCCTTATATTAAAAAATGAGCAATTTGGTAATTGAGTAAAGTTAGCATTTAACATTGGTTTGGTATCAATTATACAGAGTTAGCATGCGTTTCATTGTCCTTTGGTTTAGTTTCGTAAAAATTCTTAAAGTTTGATGATTTCAATAAACTTTCATGAATTGGGTATTGATTTGTTTTCATGATTTATGCTACTTATCTCTGGATGGTTTCATACATAATACTATAAGATATTTTATTATAATGCTCGGAGAACACATCTAGAGTGAGTTATGCCCAGTGTATATGTCACTAGGGAGTTACATTACATCTAGCAGTCATGACAACTAATGATATTTTTACCAAGTTTCACGTCAAGATTCAACTTCATGAAGTCAGTTAACTAACTCGTTGGTATAAGACGCTTAGAATATTTATAGGGCACGAATTTAAACCTCCCATATTGTCATAGACAGTGACAAATGTGGCTGACCTTTGGGATGCTCTGAGTTGGGAGAAAAATGTTGCTTTTAGTGCAGCCACATGAGGGTATATATCCAGTTAGTTCAGGTCACCAAAAAATGTACAATTGGCAGGTCTACCCATTCATGAAATCCTGCTAAATTAGGTGAAAATGATAAATACTGGGTATATCTGAGTATATTTGGCATCGAGTTGATTCAAGGGATGTGTTTGGTTATATATGTTGAATTGTGTTTTGAGTCTCATTTTTGTATTAAATCCGGGTTATTTGGAACGGTTTCTGAATGTAAATTTTGCATTTTCTGGAAATGTCACAGAGTAATGTGCACTTTTCTCTTGATGGGTTGGTTGCCATGACTGCCAGACGTAACTCAGTAAAGGAAATGCTTCTCCCAGTATAGTATGCGCTCTAACCTTTGGAAGCTCATAGAGTACAATATGATTGTTCTTCCTCCCAGGATATCATACTGTTATAACACAATAGACAAAGCAGTTACCAATAGGGGATATGCATAGCCGCCATTTTAAATCTAGATTCGCATGGAAGAATTGGACTAATGGTACAGTATGAAATCTATCGAAAACATGCCATGTTCAGCATGGTGTATTCATCAATGCTCTAATGCCAATATCCATGTGTTATACATGTTGCCATAACACTAGTCCCTATCTTTCCCATCATGCATTTGGTTAACATAGATCTGTTATACAAGCTGTGATATTGCTGAAAACATTCTTGCAAATATCGATGAAAACGGTGCAAAATATCAACACATCAGATTTCGTCTGAATCCATCCCAGGATGCACTGTAACGGGGCATGCGCAGTGGCACATATAACTCCCCTATTACTATTGGTTATTTCATCATAAGGTCAATAGTTGGGCTACAGCTCTAATGGGTAACATAACAATTTTGACATGAGTGAAATCACCACAAAATGTACAATTCGTCTCCTCCAATCCTATCAAATATCACAAATTTAAGACAAAAATTGCTCTCAAAATACAGTTTAACCTAACAAGATTGCTAGAATCAATGCAATGCCGAATATACTCAAAACACCCCTATAGTATTTACCAACTTGCAGCCAAATTTAGCAGAATGTTCTAAATGTGTACAGCTACCAATTGTACATTTTCTGAAAATCGGACCCACATAGGTTTGCTCTGACGTTAATATACTCGACCAAACATTAGCCAACTAATAAGTAAATTAGTGAGCTACCTCAGGGTACAGTAAGGTTAACAGTACAATGTTTCTATGAGAGACATATGTCTATTGGCAGGAGCCCTGCAGAGACAATGCAATAGTGCATCGTTGTTTATATACACTACTTTAGTGCAGGTTACCATTAAGATACATAAACATACACAAACATTGTTGTTATTAGAGTGTAAAGTAGGGCTTTATGACTGCTTGGTTTACAGCAGAGCTATTACAAGCAATACATTCTCGTAATTAAGATTGGTGGGTCAGATTTTCAGAAAATGTACAATTGGCAGCGGTACACATTGAGTAAATTCTGCTAAATTAGGCTGCAATTTAGTCAATACTAGGTAAATTCAAGTATATTCGGCATTGCATTGATTCTGGCAATCTGTTTGGTTAGGTTGATCTGTATTTTGAACTTTATTTTCGTCTGAAATTTGGATTATTTGAGAGAATTGGTGAAAGTGAATTGTACATTTTCTGGCGACTTCACCTTCTATCATATTTCCAGAATTGCTGACTATGGTAAAATCATAGCAATGCTCTATGGATGCCGCCTAGCCAGGCTCTGACTCTGGTTATTACCCATTACTGTGGTTACTGGTTACCTATGGGTCAGATTGTTAGATCGTCTGAAAATGTACAATTGACCTTCACCAATTCTCTAAAAATAACCCAAATTTAAGAAGAAAAATAGCTTCAAATTCAGTTCAACATAACTAGACGGATTTATTGAATGAATACAATACAGAATATACTCAGATATACCGAGTATTTATCATTTTTCACTCAAATTTAGCAGAATTTACTAAATGTGTAAATCTGAAGATTGTGCATTTTCTGAAAATATGACCCCTATATGACTACAAACCACGTACAAACTATGGATCATTCTGTACACGGAGATCAACATATGGGTCAGACTTTCAGAAAATGCACAATTGGCAGCTGTACACATTTAGTAAATTCTGCTAAATTAGGCTGCAATTTGGTCAATACTAGGTCAATTTGAGTATATTCGGCTTGCATTGATTCCATTTGGTTAGGTTGAACTGTATTTTGAACTTTATTTTTGCCTGAAATTTGGTTATTTGAGAAGATCGGTGAATTGTACATTTTCTGAAAATCTGACCCATGTACAAATTCTATTTTACTTCAATACAATGAAGATGAACTGATTTTCCTCTTTAAATATTCCCACAGCAAAAAGTAAACATTTAAGGAAATCAAATATTTAATCCAATCACTCATCATTTCAGACATTTACATGATTTATTTAGTCATTTCTAGGCCCAAAACAGGACATGTGTTGAATATTTAGGGTTTTCTACTGGTGAAATGCTAATGAAGATCTATTTAATTCTAGACAAGTAGTGTGGTCCTCTCCATAATCAAATCAAACAGGATGAAGGGTGAACATGAATATTCATAGGCTAAACGTTCCCTATTTTGGCCTAGGTTCTCCAAAACACTTGAAAATGTCACTTTTGAAACTGAGAAGAGGGCCAGAAAATTGCACAAGATGGGGGTGAAGGGGATAGACATTATAATATTCAGTAATACTACAATTACAATATTGTTCAGGATACTACCATCTTATGTGCATAAATTGTACTACTATAATGTGGCTATATGAGGAAAGATGCTAACACTATTATATAATACCTAATTCATTTGAATAAAATAATTAGTACTAATGTCTACTGTCAATTCTTTGATACTTTATTATGTAATACCCAACGGTTTGTTGTGGGAGCATGGCGCGATAATTATGTCGTGTTTTTTTTGTTTTTACAACCGACATTATTTCCGAGACCTGCCATCTGGGCATATACAGTTCTGAAATCATATAAATCAGGGAAGAAAAAGAAAGTTAGATCACTTTTTTAGTACAATAATGTTTTCTGCAATATCCTCGGCTATTCGCCACCATGCCCCCGTTGCATAACAATCTGCGAGCCCAAAATTAACACTGAAAAAGCTACTCGCAGATTGTTATGCAACGGGGGCAATCTTACCTTTTCATTTTTGTTAACCAGCTTAAATTTGAAGGCATATAACACTACATTGCATCTCATTCGTAGTTCATACATTGCTGAAAGCATGTCTATACATCCTGCTGCGAACAACTTCTGTCTATATATGAATACTTATGTTTTTTTAGAAGTGCTTTTAACTTTGATTCGTTATCACTGCCTAGGCCTCACCTGCAGCACTGAATAATGTTTCCTTATTACATAGTGGTCTCAAACTGACAGTTATTTGAATGTCTGACGTTAAATGTTGTCATTAATTGATAACATTTTATTTTTCACATTTTGACTATATATTATTTAACTTGGTATTTCTGTAATGTCATTCAGCGAAGTATGCGTTAAAAACTTTAAAATTATTTGTAACATCAGGCAATTCTGAGATTAGCATCATCGATGTAATGTCCTTGTTCCTGAATATTTTTTTTTTAAATCAAAATATTGTTTAGCAGTTAAAAAGACTCCAATAGATTTAAGCAAAACTCACTACTATGTAATGCTTTTAAAGGTTTGTGATGCTCTTGCTGCTGGATATGAAAAGTTTAGGTTGAGTTATACCAGCACTAAATAAACCGATTTTGTTAAAAAAGATACTTGTATGTATAAGATTAATGGATAAAGTTGAGAAGGATTGTATGTTATATTACAACAGAATAGGTTATTCCAGGAAAGCCTCTCACAGGACGAATATGAGCATTGGATAGTTTCATTGGTTCTCAGCTTGTAATAAAGCGAACGCGAGCCGGCCGATGTAAGCACGTCTATGATTGGTTAAAATTGCCGTCTTTGTTGATGTCAGACCAATCGGAGACGCGCTTACTCCACTGTGACTTAGGATTCTGATTGATCAGATGGAATTGACATCTCAAACAGCTTACAACCATAAGATACTGCCATAAGATACTGCCATAAGATACTGCCATAAGATACTGCCATAAGATAATGCCATAAGATAATGCCATAAGATACTGCCATAAGATACTGCCATAAGATACTGCCATAAGATACTGCCATAAGATAATGCCATAAGATAATGCCATAAGATAATACAATAAGATAATACCATAAGATAATACCATAAGATAATACCATAAGATAATACCATAAGATAATACCATAAGATAATACCATAAGATAGTACCACTGACAGCCCCGCTTACAGCCCCGTTAGTATATTGATGAATTAATTCCATTCCTTGAGCTACATTAATACAACTTATATCATTTAATGATGTAGGTTTTATCATGTATTTCTATAATTATAGTACCAGAATCACGGGTTGATTACCGATCGCAGGGATTTGTTTACATGCTCCGTGGAGAGCCAAAGCTCCACAAAGCATAACAACAGAGCTATTTTTAGACAACTACATTTCATATAGGACATGTCCAATATGAATATTTTTATAGCACCCCACTTATAGCACGTCTCATATAGAATGCGCGTATAATAAAGTATCATATTTATAAGTAATCAAGTATTGTTACATAAATGGAAAACTCCACCGTTTGTTTCTCTTCTTATTTAACTCAGGTTGCATTATCAAAATCCACTACTAGCTAAGGTTGCAATGCTATCACAAACATGGCTTCCCTGGTCGCTCAAAAAAACCAAAGAGATTAATTGATATTCGTATCAGCTATTGATTACAACGCGTGGGTGGACAAAGATTGTTTTGATTGAGCGAATCCTTAAACTGGGGTTCAATTTCCATGTTTTTTTACAGCTGGTAAGGCGTATGAATGGTGGTTTCATCAAGCTCTGAATGGCGGGTCTCCTGAAGCTGATGAGGGATTTGTTGAGAACATCTGTCCAAACATTTGGATCTTTTTGTTCATTTGTGATGTGCCAGAGGAAAATGAATCACAAGTCTCTAAATATTGATTTCCGATAATGTCAAAAAAACACAATTTGTTCAACTATGTCTTTCATACAACGATGTTAATATTTACTTATGGGGAAAGTGAAAAACCCGGTAAACAGAACTTGGTAACCCAGTTTAAATAAAATAAATAATGTTTAAAAAAGTCCCAAATCGCACCATTCGCCAAACATTTCCTGGATTCCCACAAAGTCATTACACACATATGAATATACAGGGCATACCGGATTATTATATCACAAGTTTGGGTGTTATCATATATAGAAATGAGTGAGATCTGCCTATTTGATATGTGTAGACGTATCAAGACATGTGTGATACGCCCAATACCGAGGGACTTGTTTTGATTGGTCGTGTAAATCAAGTTGCACCAATCAATGACGCTAATTTTATGACGCAACGTTGTTTTGACGAATCGGGGGGTTGCAAGAAAGGTAAATAGTGATTTATCAAGTTTTTCTTAAAAACCTCCATTTTGTCCACCTCGTTTGCATAGAAATGTACCAACGAATCAATGACTCGTTTCGTCTAAAGATCACCTGCATATTATCCTTATTATGCAAGTGATATGCTGTAAATGTTCAATTGATATACTCCTAATTAGATGTTTTACAAAAGTGAGGCCAGACATGAGTGCAAATCCCCTATATGGGTCAGATTTTCAGAAAATGTACAATTGGCAGATAAACACATTTTGTAAATTCTGCTAAATTAGGCTGCAATTTGGTCAATACTAGGTAAATTCGAGAATATTCAGCATCGCATTGGTTCTAGCAATCTGTTTAGTTAGGTTGAACTGTATTTTGAACTTTATTTTCGTCCCAAATTTGGGTTATTTGAAAAGATTGGCGAAGGTCAATTGTACATTTTCTGACAATCTGACCTATGTAGTAGGGAATGTATAGCAGTAGATGAGTACTCTAGTGTATTAACTGCCTGTATGGTAGACTAAATGTGCAAGACCCATCTAATGCAGCTAAGGCGATCCTCTACTCAGTCTCCCTAGCTACTAATGGGATAATAGGATATGTATAGTCAGGGGCAATGGTGTATACCACTGGTACACAGGTAGTTGACCTCCAGACCATATGCTTCTCTTCCAATAGTCAATTCAACATATTTTTATTTCATATTTTCTTTTTTCTATTTTATTTTCTATTTTCTTTTTCTAACCAGGGCTAGTTCAACTCATAAAGTTGTTCTTCCAGTAGAGCTTATCTTTAATAGATTATTTGAGAAAAACATGTAAATGATAAACTAAATATATTCATAATATTCCATTATAGCTAGGCATGCATGGGAAGACCAGGTCTTGACCTGACATGTACAACCTATATTTTGTAAACTAGTCACGAAATAAAAGAATTTTATTATTATTATTATCTATAATATTCCATTAATTTGTATCAAATTGATGATATCTGTATGGTCATATTAAGATGTTTGTATTGACCTTATGCAGTTCCTTTCATTGTTTTTAATTTTATTTTTTTTATTTTTTTTTAATTTATCGTAGATTTATAGAGACATTATTGAAAGCCAAGTGTAACAAGACAATATTATCAAATCTTTACAACATTGCACAAATAATACAGAATAATGAGGTAGTGTCTCACAATTTCAAAATAATTAGTATATGACTTCAAGAACAAAGCTAATCTTAGAGCTTTATTTTTAGTGCACTGGGTCCATAGTCTAGCTTAGTCTGACAAAAGGTCATACTATCTATGTAATGCATAGGCAGGGCATAATATTAGCTGCAAAATGCAGTTGCGATGGTGCTGTGATGGTGAGAAGTGGCGAGGACCTGCCTACATGGTTCACTGACCATGTAGGCAGGACCTCGTCTTTCCTCTCCACCTACAGAACTGGCACAAACCATTGCAAGGCTTACCGCAGAGCTTACCGCACAAACCATTGCAAGGCTTACCGCAGAGCTTACCGCAGCCAGGGGAGATCATCCTATATTCTGATGTGGAATGCACTGCAGAATAAAACCACAACAACCACAGAGGGAAAAACATCTGCAGTGGAGCCAAGCCTATTTATGCGTCAGATTTTCAGAAAATGTACAATTGGCAGCTCTACACATTTAGGAAATTCCGCTCAATTAGGCTGGAAAATGATAAATATTGGGTATATCTGAGTATATTTGGTGTCACGTTAATTTACAGTATCAGTTCTGTTATGTTAAACTGCATTTTGGAGCTCATTTCTGTCTGAAATATGGGTTATTTGAGAGGATTGGTGAAGGCGAATTGTACATTTTGTGGCGATCTGACCCATATGGACCCCTATATATGAGTACAATGTTGTTGCACTGATTCTGTGCAGATATCCATTTACTCGGAACTTTGCTTATGTATCCAAGATAATTTACTGTCTAAGACATTTGTTAAAATTGTCCCTGTCAAATCAAATCAATAAAAAGGAATTTTATCTTCATGTCCCACAACTTGTGACAATCTAGATCAACTAATGGCATCAGATAAAGATACTAAAACATTTTCATGGTATAATAATTCTAGTCCATTTAACATGAAACATGAAATATTATGTCTGTTCATTTATCATATTTCGACAATTATTAGACATTGGGGACGCTATTTTTGTGCACATTTGATGAGTTTGCTCTTAAAACCTATCGGGTTTCCATTCTTTGATTGCAACACAAATGATCGCTCGCATAATTAAAGCGATCATTACATTTGCAAGATTGTCCTTTTAATACCTCTACTAAAGTTTCCTTTCTCTGTTTCCTATTATAAATATAGTGCAGGAGAACAATAAATGAACACTATCGGATGACTGCCTTAAATGGGTCAGATTTTCAGAAAATGTACAATTCACATTCACCAATCCTCTCAAATAACCTAAATTTCAGACAAAGATAAAATGAAAACACAGTTCAACCTTACCAAACAGATTGCTAGAATCAATGCAATGCCAAATATACTCGGATTTACCTAGTATTGACCAAATTGCAGCCTAATTTAGCAGAATTTACTAAATGTGTACAACTGCCAATTGTACATTTTCTGAAAATCTGACCCAAATATGAGAACGTGAAGGAACTTCATTACGGGGTTGCATGTGCCACTGCGCATGTCTCTTACAGTGCATGCTGGGGTGGATTCTGATCTAATCTGAGATACAGATTTTTGGCTACATTTTTATCGATACTTGCAAGAATGTTTTCACCAATATCAGAGCGTGTATAAATGATCTATGAAAACCAAATGCATGATGAAGAAGATGAGAACCTGTTATGAAAACATGTATTTTCATAGTGAAGGGTTACAAATTTCTATAATTCTTTAAACAAATCTGTAATGTAACTTCACATTAGTAATACAATATTGACTTTCAATTACTAGGATCTCATTCCATTCTCTTTTGTTATTACATTCATCAAGTTCAATAATTTAACAGTACTCCACTAAGATCAGTACTTATCATAATGTCATAACAAAGGCAGTAAAGGCAAATTCATATATATATGGGTCAGATTTTCAGAAAATGTACAATTGGCAGCTGTACGCATTTAGTAAATTCTGCTAAGTTAGGCTGCAATTTGGTCAATAGTAGGCCAATCCGAGTATATTCAGCATTGCATTGATTCTAACAATCTGTTTGGTCAGGTTAAACTGTATTTTGAAGTTTATTTTCGTCTGAAATTTGAGTTATTTGAGAAGATGGGCGAAGTTGAATTGTACATTTTCTGGTGACCTCACCCATATAGCCCCCAGTCATAAACTGGCTCCTGTACATCCTGGGCATGTCTATTAACAAGGTTACAACTCCAGTGTCATTCCTTACATCAGTGTAATCTACTGCCCCCGAGATACTGTTCACAGGCTACAGGAGGTGTCTGTCTGACCTTGAACGTCCTACGTCGTATTACAGAACCTGTGTTAATATTCCAACAGCCACCAGTGTATTTCCCATCCACTAGACGGAGCTGTTTACTACTCCAAGGGCATGTTGCATGAAAAATCCCCACTTAAAGTGTTCCTTGCTAAGCTAATTTTGCCTTGCTTCGGTATTATTATTCGGTATTATTATCAAGTATTATCATTCAATACCTTTTACAAATTGTGTATATGATATCGGTGTTACATTGTCATACACATAAATATCATATCAAAATAGAGTGACACATCCTCTACAAGTTGTTTTCCCGATGACCCTAGAAGAATTAGATAAAATAAATACAAGTTTATTCAACTTCATAAAATAATACACCTGTGTCAATCATCAATTACGCGAAGAATCAACAATCCTTCTCCCCACCCATACCCCCAGCATAGCGAAATTCCCTCCACTTGACCCCCACCCCTCCCCACTCAACACATTACAGAAAATGTGCTGAACCAACATTATGAACACATTTACAACACATTTGCCTATATATGTAGCACTATGATCGAATATCTCATTATCCCTGAAGAAGCCCACCAATTAGGGCGAAATATTGGAATAAAATCAAACTTCAGAACATGACGACTTGAGTGATATTGCATCCCCAACATCTAAAATAAATACAGTTAATCAATGTCTATTCATTCCTTTGTATGTTTTTAGACCTTCTTCCTTGTTTAGTGTCTGTTATTCCTTAAAGGTTTAAACTTAATGATGTCTTCATTGTAGTACGTGAAGTAGTACTTGAAGTCCTTATTTTCCATTTAATTTGGTATGTTTTGCTAGAGTTAATTGGATGAGCAATTAGTCCTAATTATGTTGCACTCTCACACCCACTTCAGGTCCGAACCCTCAGATCAGATAAGAATGGTATGTCAGCCTACTTCGCTAATCGGTATCCCTTCCTAGAACTAGGCGTTTTAATGGGAATATAATGGCACTTTGCGAGAGGCTTTCCCTCCGTTTGAAGGGACTCACTCAACTTTGGGCCTAGACTGCACCAAAGATTTGATGTTTTTCAATTTTATCATTATTGCTCACCAGCGGCCATTTACTCTCAGTAGATTTGACTTTGGATACGCATTAAAGATATAACAGCACCAGCATTGATAATCCAGTCCTATAAGTCATGATATGAGTAACTTTTGTATAGACACATACCAGCAGCAGAATATTGATAAATCCAGTCCTATAAGTCATAATATGAGTAACTCTTGTATAAATATATACCAGCAGCAGAATATTGATAATCCAGTCCTATAAGTCATAATATGAGTAACTCTTGTATAAACATATGACAGCAGCAGAATATTGATAGATCCAGTCCTATAAGTCATAATATGAGTAACTCTTGTATAAACTTATAACAGCAGCAGGATATTGATAAATCCAGTCCTATAAGTCATAATATGAGTAACTCTTGTATAAACATATAACAGCAGCAGACTATTGATAAATCCAGTCCTATAAGTCATAATATGAGTAACTCTTGTATGAACATATAACAGCAGCAGAATTTTGATAGATCCAGTCCTATAAGTCATAATATGAGTAACTCTTGTATAAACATATAACAGCAGCAGAATTTTGATAAATCCAGTCCTATAAGTCATAATTTGAGTAACTCTTGTATGAACATATAAGAGAAGCAGACTATTGATAAATCCAGTCCTATAAGTCATAATATGAGTAACTCTTGTATGAACATATAAGAGCAGCAGAACATTGATAAATTCAGTCCTATAAGTCATAACATGAGTACATTTGGTAAGACCCTTTGCTATTGTGATAGCTGAGAATACAAGTTTAAATAAAGGATATGACTATCTTGTCAGCATTAACATCCCTTGTCTCAAGGTCTGTTCAATTAATAAGAAGAAACATGTAATGGACACTAGTTATTATTCACAACAAATATCTGCTCCCCCTACTAATGATGGGAATCTAGTTTCTAGTTCATTGCCATGTATATAACAGCTCATGGAACTATGTGTAGACATCTGAGAGACGTATTGAGGTGTCTGTAACACTAATTGTAATACTTGGGCATACATTGTAGCTTTCTAAAAGAAGTTGATTCTTATAGGATCTTCCTGTAGAAAGTTACAATAAAACATTTCTATAGAGTTGAAATTGTTGGGTATGAACTTGAAGTTGTATTTGTACTGTTAGCTGGATACCTCAATACCCTTATGGTGAGAACAGTTCTTTTTATTTTGAGAATTTGAAGAATTTTCTAAATAAGTTGAACACCCAGTAAGTTGTCAATCATTGATAAGGATCGGGCTAATATGGCTTGCCATTAGATATCATCTAATCTGTGTGAACTCCTGTGGTTAAGGTGTTGGAAACTGTGATTCAATCTTTTGACATGGGGACTGTTTGTTTGCCTTACTGAGATAGCATCAAGGATTTACAGTAGCACAATGTGCATTCAAGCATGGCAAGGGAGTGAGAGGGTGTGTGGAGGGGGTGTGGGAAGTTTGACAAGCGGCTGGGAGCGGGTGGGAGGAACTTTGAACCATGCATTATCTATCACTTCCATCACAAGTAACTGAATTTGGGAATCGTTTCCCCTGGAAACAGAAATTAGTTAAATTAAGGTGACACAAATCGTAAACTTTAAAACATAAAAAGTCTGATAAACTAACTGGTAACTGTTTCTTGTTTAGCGAGGTATTCCAATTTGGATTCCATGCTATTGTGCGCACACTAGCCAGTTAGCAAGGGTTAGAAATTATACAAAATATGAGATATGTTACAGGAAAATGAGTCACAAGTCGCAAAATTGATATTTTCAATGTGTTTTATTCACCTTGGGGGTATGTACCGTTGAGAGTCATATGAATATGTGTACCCAATCTCAAGACAGTGTATTAAGTATATCCATGCATTTCTAAGGTCATCTCATAGAGTATATTTAGCTTCTTTGCTAGTAATGGTCCACCCAGAAATATTGCAAACCTTTTTTTCAAAGATAAATAGATCAAATTTATAATATAGAAATAAATATTTAATCTCCTAATGTTTACCATGATCATATATTATGATAGAACCTCACGAGTAGGTATTATTAGCAATAGGATTGCATGGGTCAGAGTCAAATCTTTTCCATGGCAGCACGAGCCCGATAGGGCGAGTGCTGTTATGTGAAAAGATTTGACAAGGACCCATGCAATCCTATTGCTAATAATACCTACGAGTTGGGGTTCTATATTTACTCCATGATGATAAAGGAAAGCATGTTAAAATATATTATTGACAAAGAAAATCAACAGTTGACTGATCGGAAATATGACTGTCCTAACTTTAATAGTCAGCTTGGAGACAGGCGGGCAGACAGGTAGACCTGATGTAACTTTTGGTCTATTTTTGATTGATTTTCTATGTAAACAATTGTCATTACAGAACATTGGGACTTACAATTATTGTAGACTAAACTATCCCCTTGCAGAATCTAGTTTCAATTAATAAATGTTGTACCTAGGAGCTAGAGTAGCAGTGGAAACGACAGCCAAGGTTTCTGTGAAACAAAACTTCATTTCACAGGAAGTAGAACAAATGGCTGTTCCTAAAAGCTCCCCCCTCCCTCCGGTGTATCAGTGAGATGCTATGTAACAGCATAGCAAAAGGAGGGAGGGAGTTTGCATGGTAGCAAACCGGAAATATACTGCTGGGTTGCATGTAATCCTACACACATGATTACACAGTAGGATTACACTCCCGCCCATACAAACTGCAGTTAATCCTCCCTTCATCATGGAGTAAAGTTTAAGAAGAGCAGCTGGCTCAGTAGACCTACCTGCCTATACTACACCACTAGACGAGGCGCGACTGACCCGCCCTCTATGAGGGTGGAATCCCACATCAGAAATTCTTCCTGTCGCCCCCTGAATCAGCGTCCTCTCCCCATATATGAACGACCCATCCTTATGGCCTTATTTTTAATGTGTTTCCCTGTAAGTGGCCACCTGTAATTAGCCTGAGAGAAACTTGACTTAGTTAGCTACCCTTTTGTCTGGAAAAACTACTGCGTTCATGGTACAGAAATGCTATTGTGAAAACATTCATTCACCCTCTACCTGTTGTTTACATAGCTTCAACCACCCTCCACACTACCCCTAGCTTACTCCTGCAGGCACAGGCATACAGGCACAGGCATAGAGCGTCCCATACACACGGCGCCAGTGGTGGTAGTGTGTGTATGGGACACCAGGTAGGACGGTGGGGGGGGGGGGGAGAGAGGGGGCGGTGATAACAAACTATCTTAGGCCTACTAAACAGTCTATTACCATGCAAAACGCTCCCAAGTTCTCCTATCCTTGTGCGGTCCTTTTCTGGACCCCCCCCCGCTCCAGCCACCCTCCCCTCCACTAGTGTTTATAATGATGTACAACTAATGAAGGGTTTAATATAGAGCCCGAGTGAATCATGCATGTGGAACTGCGCAGTAAGAGATGGAAGAGGTGCTGAATCTTATATAGCCTCTACTAACTAAACATGACTATTAAGTATGGATGTGATCAGGGATTTATACTGCGGCTGACATTTCATGCATCAAGAAATATCTGGACTCTAATAATTGAGATAGTGTTGGCATGTGATTGTTTTCCTAAAAGCAGGGTTCCACCAAATCCCCATTAAACCTTGGAACCCAACAGTGTGGTGTCCAGAAGACTGTTAGTGTCTGGTCTCATGGCTTGAATACCCTCAAAAGTTGTAATAGAAGTAAAGGCTGGGTTCCACTGGCCGGCTACTTCTCCCGCTACTGCTCCCACTTCTTGATGAAAGAAGCAGGAGAGTAATGGGGATGGGTGCTATTGGGCCTCGCTACAAAGCCACGTTGCTTCCTGCTTCTTTTGGAGAATTTTTGAAGCATAGAGTGCTCCCGCTTCTATCAAACATGATTTGAAGCGGCGACTACTTGGTAGCGGGAGGTAGCGGGAGGTAGCGGGAGGTAGCAGGAGGTAGCGGGAGGTAGCAGGAGGAAGCAGGAGGAAGCAGGAGGTAGTAGGAAATAGTGGCGGCAGAAGCAGGCCACTAGCACCACTCTACACTACTTCCCATGCTACTTGATGCTCCATTTCTATGTGAAAATAAAATGTTGTCTGCTTACATGTCTGAGTAGTGTTAGAAGTAGCGGTGGAAGTAGTGGGGCAATAGCACCTATTCCGGTACACCCTTCAGCTGCTTGCACCCGGTTCTAAAGAAGCGGCAGCAATAGGCCGTCAAAGAAACGGAAAGAGTAGCGGGAGTAGTATAGCCAGCCAGTGGAACCCAGCCTTAACTCCAAAAATCACCGTTAAGGGAAGCTTTTAGCGTTAAAATTAAGACATGCCTAAAAGGTGGGATGGCTTCACTCATTCCTGTAGTCAGCAGAACTTCTCTCTCTATGGTGCTGGGCTAGGCCAATAGGACGAGGGAGAACATATTAATATAGGAAGCCAGTAAGTAAATGTGGGTTATTTGGGAGGATTGGTGAAGGCAGATTGCACATATATCTGAATATCTGACCCATACACTGTGCATGCTTATGAATTGTCCAAGGATAGTCTTAGACTCTTGTACACTTGCCTCACGGATTAATGTATTGTGAAACTTAATATTATTCTTTTGCTGTGGATATAATGAAACCAAACTCAAGTTCAGCTTTGGTTCCCCGTTACCTGACTCTGAGCTAAAGGCTAGAAGAGCAAGTATAATGCCAAGAGAGATATGTTAAACAGTAGTTGATGCGTCTCAGGAAGAGTTCCCCCAGACTGGTTAATCATATGATTAATTACTGTACCCCGAAGGCGAGTATCAACAACAGATAATGGATGGACAATAAATGATACAGCCCCATATTAAAGTTAATGTATCTCACCTTCCGCTCTTAATCATGTTTATTGTACAATATGGAGTAAGATCTCTTACCAACATAATCGCGGGACCTTTAGGGTCAGATTTTCAGGAAATGCACAATCTACAGTTCTGCACACTCAATGTAATATTCGCAATATTATGACAGATTCTTTATTTGTTAACTAATGTTAAATTCAGGTAACCTCTATATATTGAACATTCATTATGATTATATTTAATATATTCACAGATGTTTTCAATCATTTCATCGGCAAACTCACCAAGCATTAACGGTAGTAGAATTCTAGTACAAGGATCGAATAATTGTAGTACAATAATCAAACTCACTAAATATAACCGTTCTCTCCATAAGGGTTAGAGGTAATATCAATATTTTCAACCATAAAAACCCTTTCATCCCGATGAATGGAGACTAAAGAAGTTGTAGAAGGAATTATAATATTGATATGATCTGCCCCGAATTACCATATCACTGAAAATATTCGGACGATTTCTGAGAAAACCATTTCCAAACATCTGTACGCCGTGCATGTACACTGAATAAATCCCGGCTTCCATGTCATGCAAATCTCCTATTGAATATGAATTAATGTTTCACTGACATGAAAAACGACTGATATACATGGAGGATACACACTTTCCTCGAGCCACCTCCGTTATCTATCTCTAGAGCAATCTATGAATAGGGGATTTGCATAGCCGCCATTTTGAATCTTGATTCGCATGGCATTATGGGACTAATGGTACAGTATAAACTCGATAGAAATCATGCCATGTTCAGCATGAAATATCTTTCAATGTTCTAATGTCAATATCCATGTATTACATATGTTTCCATAACACAAGCCTCCATCTTTCCCATCATGCATTTGGTTTTCGTATATCATTTATACCAGCTATGATATTTGTGAAAACATTCTTGAAATTTTCGATAAAATATTGACAAATATTGGTAAGTCAGATTTCAAGAGAATCCATCCCAGGATGCACTGTAACAGACATGCGCATGCAATGGCACATGCAACTCCCCTATTGCATTATTAAACTAAAAGGACTCATACAATGTATCGATGTATTCCATTGTTAATATAACTGGTGAATAAACTAAGGTAATTTAGATAGAAGCAGGAGATTAGTGTCTACATATCAGCTGCAATTCATTCAGTTCAAATCTGATACAAATTGCATGTATCGATTCTAATGTAAAACATTTACTCCAACAGTTTTTTTTTAAATATTTTATTTGTGTTCAGTCTTAGGTAAACCTAATATTCCCGTAATACACAATCAAAAATACGATTACAGATTTACATTTGATCAATATTCCAATTATATGATTCTGAAAGTTTTTAATTTTTGACCATTTAAGATTATACATTTCAGTTGGACTTAAGAAGATATCGGATCCGTTTTTTGAAGATCCTTATGATATACACAGTTGTTAAAAATTGCCATGAACATAGATGTTGGGCAGAAACTTTTTATGATCTTTTCCCCTTCAATATGAGCAAGTTTAGCTTAATGATATTAATAGTTATAGATATAGTTACTTTACTGCTTACCCATCCAGACACATTGCAAACTTTGTTTTTCAAAAACAAAAATATCAAACATTAAAAATAGAAACACTCCTTAGATGTCCTTAATGTTTACTTTCATTAGAATCCACTTGATCCCATCTTTTCAACTGTGGTAATATCTCAAAATCCATATTTTTTTGCGACTGTGAAGGACTCACACAAGTCTACTATTGCAGAGATTGTGCGTGTAATGCATCTGCCTCTAGGCAGAGTATGGCTATAGAGTGACACTTTACAGCAGTATATCTTACACTCGGGTATGAATCATCTCCAGCTTCATTATTTGCCCCTCAAGACTGGACATAAGGCCCATATTTATGACAGAGGGCATGACAAAGATGATGCCACATCTGATACTTGCTGCTTATCTTCGCCCATCTTAAAACTTCCTCTCCCATGTGGCTTCCAAATGCGTGCCCATATTGGGCCGGGGAGAAGCATATGGATGAGATTTTCAGAAAATGTACAATTCAACTTTGTCAATCTTCTCAAATAACCCACATTTTAGACGAGAATAAAGTTCAAAATACAGTTTAACCTAACCAAACAGATTGCTAGAACCACTGCAATGGTGAATTACTGAATATATTTGAATTTACCTAGTATTGACCGAATTGCAGCCTAATTTGGAATACTTTCTTACGGAGACTTCACTTATTATCGCTCACTAGCGGTCGTTTTTGCTCGGCTGCTTAGGCTTCAAATTCATGTATAAACATCATAACTGCAGCAGAATATTGATAAATACAGTCCTATAAGTCATAAACGTCATTATGAGTAAATTTGGTAATATTTCCTTTGTCATAATAGCTGAGAATGTGAGCTTTAAGTATTGTCACAATTGTGACAATATTCAAGGACGATGTCTCCATCTCAAGTTATGTGTGGAGTGTTACGGGGTCAGATTTTCAGAAAATGTACAATTCATCTTCACCAATCTTCTCCAATAACCCAAATTGTAGACAAAAATAAGGTTCAAAATACAGTTCAACCTTACTAAACAGATTGCTAGAATCAATGTAATGCCACATATACTCAAATTTACCAAGTATTGACCAAATTGAAGCCTAATTTAGCAGAATACTAAGTGTAGAGCTGCCAATTGTACATTTTCTGAGAATCTAACCCATATCACCGTCTTAAGTTATGTGTGGAGTGTTATTACAGGGAACGTGTAGGAAACAACACCAAGTGTGGAGTGTTACTGGGTAAGATATTCAAAAAATGTACAATTCGCCTTCACCAATCCTCTCAAATAACCCACATTTAAGACAAAAATGAGCTTCAAAATGCAGTTTAACATAACAGAACCGATATTTTAAATCAATGCGATACCAAATATGCTCAGATATACCTGCTATTCTTCATTTTTCGGCCTAATTTAGGAGAAGTTGCTAAATTTGTAGAGCTACTCAATTGTGATCCGTTTTAGGAAAATGAGTCATAAGTCGCAAAATATGGATTTTGAGTTATCACCACATTTGAAAAGATGAGATCAAGCCGATTCCAATGATAGTAAACAGTCTAATAATCTAATAAGTATTTCTAGATTTTAAGTTTGATATTTCTATTTTTGAAAAAAAAATGTGTAATATTTCTGGGAGGCAATAACCAGTTAAGTAACTGAATATACTCCATATGTGGACCTTTAAAACGAAACGATATATTATGTATAATGTCCTGAAATTTGATACATCGATTGATACAACAATAAGTGATAAACACTCCAAAAATCAGAAAATTCCAATAAAGCAATCTTGTAAAATAAACACTTTGAAAAATATAATTTTTGCGACTTATGACTCATTTTCCTGAAACACATCTCAATTGTACATTTTCTGAAAATCTGACCCTACTGCAGGGAGCACCAAGGTTGTTTAATGACGTGGACTCGGGTTAAGTAATTCTGACAGCCCCGTAATTACCCAGTGATATAAAACCCCCCTCACACGCCTCTCACACGGGAGTAATTTAAGTAAGTTCAATTTGAGTAAGTTTAGACGATGTGTCAGGAATTTTATACAAATTGAAATTGCCTTGGCGTCATTGATGACAATGTAACGTATTAATAACTGAACGACTGCCAGAAAATGATGCAAAATGATGTCTGAATAATTATTATTTGTAAATTAATAGCATGAATTCATCAGGATCACTAGTTCTTATCCTCTCGATCGTCTTGAAATGAAGTGGTAGTAATTCTGCTGTTTATCGCGTTGTAATTGAACTTAGCGCATTAAATATCTCTTTGTAAACACCTATGGGTGTGACTATAGTTCCATTGGTAATTAAAACTAATTTTATATTCTGTAAAACAAATTTTCAATCTTACTTATTATATTTTTGGATCTTAATGTCAGTATTCACCGAGAATAATACAAATATGTAAAAACTTTTGCTAAATAAAGATTATTTAAACTTCATAGATTGATCCAACTATAGATTTATGACAAAGCAGTCAGCTACAATGGTCAAAATAACATATCTTCTTCGAGAAACTACTGTATGGATTATATTTTGTATATATACTCGAATCTGATGGGATCAAGCCGATTCCAAAGATAGTAAACATTAGGACATCTATTAAGAATTTCTAACTTATAACTTTGATATTTTTATTATTAAAAAAACATTTGGCAATACTTTTTGGTGGAGAATTAATAGTAAAGTAGCTAAATCTACTTCCTAGGATGATCTAAATTCGACTTTCATAGGCAAACCCGTGACAAAGAAAACCAAAATGGCCGTCACTAAAACTTTGAAACTCCATAACTTGGGGTAGAATAAACATGTAATCAAGTATGAATACACTTTTTCTATGTTTTTAGGCATGGGCAATCCATTGGAATATGACAAAAGTTGATACAGACAATATTTAGCAAGTTAATGTACTGATACTGAGAAGAAAATAACAAAAAATCCTCCCAAACGTACCCTGTGATGTAAAAAGTCTAATTCAGGTCATTGAAGGCACTTATGACCAAGGGCATTAGGAAACACATTTTTGCAGTGCAAAATGTAGTGCAAATTCTTTTATTAGTTTTAAGTGTGACTGTGATATCTGAAATGAGGACCAACAATAGTAAATTTGTCTATAGTGTAAGACAGTTGTCATGCCTCTCTTAAGGCTGGGTTCCACTGGCCGGCTACTACTCCCACTACTCTTCCTGTTTCTTTGCTCCCGGAGTGGGTGCTATTGCCCGCTACTTCCACCCCTACTTCTAACGCTACTCAGAAATGTAAGCGGACAACATTTTATTTTCACATAGAAATGGATGCATCAAGTAGCATGAGAAGTAGTGTAGAGTGATGCCATTGCCTCGCTTCAGCCCCCGCTACCTCCCGCTACAAAGTAGTGGCCGCTTTAAATCAAACATGTCAATATGTCAAAGTCAACATGTTTGATAGAAGCAGCTAGAGCCCTCTACGCTTCGAAAATGCTCCAAAAGAAGCAGGAAGTAATGTGGCTTTGTAGCGAGGCCCAATAGCACCCATCCCCATTACTTTCTCGCTTCTGCTGCCGCTTCTTTCATCAAGAAGTGGGAGCAGTAGCGGGAGAAGTAGCCGGCCAGTGGAACCCAGCCTTTACTTCTATTAACACTGTTGAGGGTATTCAAGCCATCAGACCCAACACTAACAGTCTTCTGGACACCACACTGTTGGGTTCCAAGGTTTAATGGGGATTTGGCAAACATGCAAGTTGCAGCCTTACAAAAAGGCATTGAAGATTTATGTACTTTGGATGCAATAGTTGATTGCAGAACTGTCATTATATAAACATCAAATCAACCAACAGCCCCCCATGCACACATCAAGCCACCCATTCTGCTCTCCTGGGGAGGAATGCCATGGGCAGGAACAGTCAATGTTTGCTTTGTACAATAATTGGGCTTTCCGATGTCACTGAACTGTACATTGCTATGCATTGATCTGAGTGCGGTGGGAGTGTGTGGGTGGGGGTGTCTTCTATACATCGCGGGCTGTGCATGGCCTCACCATCCTCATTTCTAAACAAAAATAAAGGAAATTGGGATGGGTGCATACAATTGTTAAAATAAAATATTGCAAAAAGGAGATTTTCCAAAGTGATTTATTCACAAGATGCTGGAATGTTCTCACTTTTGGGGAGTTTAGTACTTTAAGTAATATGAATGTATGCACAGTGCATTGAATATATATCCATACATTTCTAAGGTCATCCTATAGAGTATATTTAGTTACTTTACTCGTAAAAGCCCATCCAGAAATATTACACACTTTTTTTTCAAAAATAAAAATATGTAACGTAAAGTATTTTATAGCTGTCCTAATGTTCGGCTTAATCTCGTCTAATTTGTTCAAATATGATGGTATCTCAACATCATTTCTTTGTGAATCACAAATGTTGTAATCTTTGGTCCCATAACCTGTGAATTTGTAAGGTACCACTGAAAAACTTGCCACAATCTTTCTTCATTTTGTTACGTCTCTGGTAGCTATTTGTGGAACTGTCTAGACCTGTCCATTCGGTCGATTATATCTAACAATTTATTCCTTAAAAGCTATATCAAATACCTCCACCAAAAACAGTGCACCCATAGAATGTCACAAATAATAGCATGTTTATAGCATTAGCTGCTACCTATGAGACAATCTGACTCCCCTTAAAGGTGTCTAATCTTCTCCTCTCTTACAGATCGCTGAGATGGCAAATAAAAAACTAAATAAAGAATTCCCTCCAGCCCGATTGCCTGCTCCACTTTGACTGACAATGCAAATATTGCATCTGTTCCCTTCTCACAAAATGCTGCGATAAGCTCTGCAGTAAGCCTTGCGATGGTGTTGTGCTGCTTCTGTAGGTGGGGAAGAGTGACAAGGTCCTCCCTATATGGGTCAGATTTTCAGAAAAGGCAGCTCTACACATTAAGGAAATTCTCCTAAATTAGGCTGGAAAATGAAGAATACCGGGTATATCTGAGTACGTTTTGTATCGCATTGGTTTAAAGTATCAGTTCTGTTATATTAAACTGCATTTTGAGGCTTATTTTTGTCTCCAATCTGGGTTATTTAAGAGGATTGGTGAAGGTGAGTTGTACATTTTCTGGAAATCTGACCCATATATTGTTCACTGGTCACCTGACCATTCCTCCCCACCTACAGAACCTTCTCAACTTCACCAATCTTCTCAAATAACCCAAATTTCAGCCTAAAATAAAGTCCAAAACACAGTTCAACCTAACCAAACAGATTGCTAGAATCAATGCGATGCTGAATATACTCGAATTTACCTAGTATTGACCAAATTGCAACATAATTTAGTAGAATTTACTAAATGTGTACAGCTGCCAATTAAATACATTTTCTGAAAATCTGACCCATAAACCCATGAAAGGTTTTATAGACGCCATATTTAGTGATATCAGTGATTAGGTGTAAAGGTTTTCTTCCCCAAGGAACATAACAAACTGTAAGTAACAAAAATATCTCATATTTATTTCAGTCTATACACAACCATCACAACTTGGGCAGTCAATAGGGGAGTTGCATGTCTCACTGCGCATGCCCACAGCAGTGCATGCTGGGATGGGTTGTGTTGAAATCTGACATACAAATATTTCACAACATTTTTTATAAAAGATTGCAAGAATGCTTTCACCAATATCAGAGCTTGTATAAATGATCTATGAAAAACAAATGCATGATGGGAAAGATGGGGACTTGTGTTATGGATACATGTATAACACATGGATATTGACATAAGAGCATTGATACATATCCCATGCTGAACATGGCATGTTTTCTATAGATTTTAGACTGTACCATTAGTCCCATAATTCCATGTGAATAAGATTCAAAATGGCGGCTATACAAATCCCCTATTACAATATATAGAAAAGGGAGAGTGTGTTGGTGCTTTGTTAAGGTTAGGGCACTGATGTGTCATATGTCACGCACCGTACGTGACTATATGGTTGTCAGACCTAGTGTCGTGCCTAAGCAGGGTATGTTCCAATCAGTAATAAGTCATTTTAATAGGCTTTAGGCTGTATTTATTCATGTGCATGCCAAAACCTTTACTTGTATCATGAGATATATGGGTCAGATTTTCAGAAAATGTACAATTCGCCTTCACCAATCATCTCAAATAACACACATTTAGGACAAGAATGAGCTTCAAAATCCAGTTTAACATAACAGAACATATGATACTTTAAATCAATGCGATACCAAATATACTCAGATATACCCGGTATTCACCATTTTCCAGCCTGATTTAGGAGAATTTCTTCAAATTGTAGAGCTGCCAATTGTGCATTTTCTGAAAATCTGACCAATATGTGATGTAGTACAGGGAAATGAGTCACAAGTCGCTAACTTCATATCTTCAATGTGTTTTATTCACAAGATCTCTTTGTAGGAATGTTCTTTGGCAGATGTAAACCTGTATATATATATAAATGCATGTACAAAATTTCAAGATAGTATTTTAAACATATCCTTGCATTTCTAAGTTCATCCTATAGTGTATGCGAGAGTTACTCATAAATGTCCACCCAGAAATATTGCTTTTGCTTTTTTTCCAAAAGTAAATACTGAGTATATCTGAGTGTATTCTGTATTGTATTCATTCAATAAATCAGTCTGGTTGTGCTGAAATGTATTTTGAACCAAAAAGTCGTCTTAAATTTGGGTTATTTGATAAGATTGGTGAAGGCCAATTGTACATTTTCAGGAAACCTCACCCAGCTATTGATTGTAAAGCTACATATTCTAATCTGACAGTATGAATAATAAATCATTCTCAATGGGCTTATACCAGCTGCATTTATTTATGTTTGTATCAGATTTATGTTTGGGCTTCCATAGTGGTAGTCATGATATACTTTTAATGTTTAATACCACCTAACCGAGGTGTTGTAGTTTGAATAGGGGAGTAGCTGGTAGCTACAGTCTAGGCCCAAAGTTGAGAGAGTTCCTTCAAACGAAGGGAAAGCCTCTCGCCCCAAACCGCAAAGTCCAATTATAAGTCCATTAAGACCGCAAAATGTCATTATATTCCCATTAAAACGCCGAGTTCTAGGGGGAAAATGAGTAGCGAAGCAGGCGTCTAATCACTGACATACCATTCTTCTCTGATCTGAGGATTTGGACCTAGAGTGGATAGATATATGGCTATTGAGTCGGTCGGTGAGTAGCTCATAAGGAGCAGATCGTAAACACAAGCACTCGACAAGATGTTCCAAATATGACTAACTTCTTTATTGCTATAAGATCCCCTTCACGCGCTCTGCAACATGCAGCAGCACAGAAGGGGGCGTGGCACTATCCATGAGTCATGGGGGCGTGGTCCATGCCATACGGATGTAACCCATTGATGCTAAGAAAGTCGCCAGAAAATGTACAATTCGCCTTGGCCAATCTTCTCCAAAAGCCCAAATTTCAGACGAAAATAAAGTTCAAAACACTGTTCACCCTACCCAAACAGATTGCTAGAACCAATGCAATACCGAATATACTCGAATTTACCTAGTATTGACCATATTGCAGCCTAATTTAGCAGAATTTACTACATGTGTACAGCTGCCAATTGTACATTTTCTGAAAATGTGAAGGTGAAAACATCACCGATTATATTGGAGAAGTCACGCCCTTAACTACGCCGCCTAGGTAACCACGCCCCCCTTGGTCCCGCTTATGACGTCGCCCCTGTGTTTACCTATGACGTCATAGTCCCAATGCTTCCACGCCCACCTTTCCTTCCACTCTCAACCGCTCCTCCGCCCACGCCACACATATCTAATCTCATTATCATCAGAAACAACAATAATAATATTTATTGTGATTATTTTGTCATTTAATCAGTTCAAACTTAAATGAGCAAAATAAAACTAATTATATTTCCAGAAACCTTTGTCTGATTGACTTTGAGCTGATTTTGATGCTAATCCCGTGGATTTCACTTTACAACTATACAGCTTTGTCCACTAAGCTGATTCTCATGCGATTCTCACATACGTTAGTGCAAAAGAGTCCTCTGCGACGCAAAATCGCATGAGAATTGGCTTGGTGGACCAGGCCTTTACGGGAAATAAATCTTTCTAATTCGGTATTTGAGTTGTAGATCCAATAGAAATTGACAATCAGTTACAAGTGTTATTCTTGTAACCTAAAGGATATACACTATGTACAGCTTAACCGGGACTTGGTTTACCTGAATTTTCAGTTATCCTGAACCTTTTGCACTTATCCTGCAGGTTTCCTACTAAATGTATTAGGGTCAGATTTTCAGAAAATGTACAACTGGCAGCTGTTCACATTTAGCAAATTATGCTAAATTAGGCTGCAATTTAGTCAATACTAAGTCAATTTGAGCAATTCAAAATTGCATTGATTCTAGCAATCTGTTTGGTTTATAGGTTTAACTGTATTTTGAACTTTATTCTCATCTGAGATTTTGGTTACTTGAGAGGATTGATGAAGGTGAATTGTACATTTCCTGAAAAATTCCCCCTTATACAAAAGGGTCCAGGTGGTACAAAGTCTGTGTAGTTAATATGGACCTTGTCTCAGGAATTCCACTCCGTCACACCCACATTCCCATTAATATTAACAGAAAGATTTTAATCTCCTTCATCAAAGAAAATGTCAGCCAGCCTTTCTGAATGATTAATCGATCATGGTTTTAAAGAGGATCTTTCCTGACCCTTTCAACCTAACATTTCCTGGGTTTCGCATATCAGAGAAAGGAAGATGAGGTGGGGCGGAGGTGTATCAGATGGCGTTCCCAATGGTTAAATTCCTGGTAAATCACATTTGTGATGTGTTTCAGGAAAATAAGTCATACGTCGCAAAATATTGATTTTGAGATACCATCATATTTGAAACGATGACATCAAGCCGATTCCAATGATAGCAAACACTAGGGCACCTAATAAGTATTTCTATATTTTAAGTTTGATATTATTATTTTTGAAAAAAAATGTTTGCAATGTTTCTGGATGGATAATTACCAGTATTTTGAAGGCCTTCAAACCGTAAGGATAAATTTAATACAATGTTCCGAAATTATTTCATGGATTCATTTGACCATAATTGCTGAACCCTCTAAAAATCGGAACATTCCAATAAAGAGATCTTGTGGAAAAAACACTTTGAAAAATATCAATTTGGCGACTTGTGACTCATTTTACTGGAAAACATCCCATTTGTGATGTGTTACAGGAAAATGAGTCCCAAGTCGCAAAATTGGTGTTTTTCAATGTCGTTAGATACAAGATCTCTTTGTTGGAATATTTTCATTTTTGGAGTGTCTAGTCCTTGTGGTTGTATGAATGCAGACTGTTTATTAAATATATCAGTGCGTTTCTTAGATCATCCTATTGAGTATATTTAGCTACTGTACTGGTAATTATCCACCCAGAAGTATTGCAAACTTTTTTTCAAAAATAAAAATATCTAACTAAAAAGATAAAAGTACTTATTAGATGGCCTTAATGTTTACATTCATTGGAATCGGGTTGGTCTCATCTTTTCAAATATGGTGATGTCTCAAAATCCATATTTTGCGACTTAGACGTTTTTTCCTAAAACAGATCACATTTAAGAAAAATAACGACACCAATTCAAATGGAAGTAGTACGTAAGTAGGTAAGAACACCTCTGATTTGGTATAGTGGTTATCATTCTCAAATTAAATCAACTTTATTATCGTGTAATTCTAAGATATTGTAGAAATTGTCCCAAAGATTATGAATATTGCACAAGATGAGTAGAAACGAGTACGATTTTCTAAGCGACTGAAACCAATGAGTTTTATTATATGAGATTTGTTATATGAGATTTATTATATGTTTTCTTTCATGAAAATAGAAGAAAATCCAGTCATAAATTTGAATTCCAGCGGTAATCTTAGTAAAAAAAATAGATTGATTGCCATGACAACTTCCATAACTCACTAGTGAAATGCCCACTATGCGTAACTCACCCAAGATAAGTTATTTTCAGAGAAGTGTATATATGTTGTTTTGTCCCCAAATTGTCAGGATAAAAATGTGTCATAGTAAATATCCCATATATCCAAAATATTTCTTTTTCAAATATCATTTCCTTTTCTAAGATATTCCAACACATAATCAACATGACTTATGGATATCTGAATATCCGAAGAGGTACTATTATGAATTCCTTTTTGACAGAAAGACAGACATGTCAAATGCCTGAGGGACTCCCTCATTTGTATATACTACTATGTGGTGTTTGACTATTAGCTAGTAGACTAGCACTAAGTCCCTTAGGCTATTCTCATAGACCAGAAATCAGACCAAAGTGAAGTTGGTTATTAGATGATACATTTATTTTATTTTTAAGAAACATTAATTAAGGAATTGTTTTAAAAGTATTGCCTTTAAATTAATGGCTATGAGTTGATAAATTTCATTTCTACACATATATTGATATGTATCAAAAATAATAAATAATCAAGGTGCGCTAGTCTATCCATGACAGAAAGCAAAAGAGCAAAAAGAACAAATAGATCAGTGTCATGGCATCCGATCACTGTCATGGGATTTGTGCGATGTGCAATAGCAGCAGATGACACAGGTCATGGGTAATAGGGGAGTCGTCATAGTTTAAAGATTCCTTGTCATGGGTGAAAAGATCTCTGTAATGAAGAAATAGTCGGTGCCATGAATCTATTTGTTTTGTAATAGGAAAAGGTGTCTTAGTAATATATTTTGGCTAGGCGTATTAAGGGGGAAAAAAGAGGAAAAGTCTGCAATATTACATATATCGTACAGATGACGACTTTGGGATGCAACAGTCCTTCACCAATCCCTTCAAATAATCCAAGTTTAAGACAAAAATCAGGTTAAAAATACAGTTCAACATAACCAGCCAGATTTATTGAATGAATACAATACAGAATACACTCAGATATACTCAGTATTTATCCTTTTTCAGCAGAATTTGAGAGATGTGTAGAATATTATGTTGTCCATATTCTGAAAATCAGACTCTTGTATCCTGGAGAAATTCAGATTCAGATTCAGATTTAGAGATCTGCGCACGATTCTTTGCCTTTTTGTCAGGAAGATGAAAGCAAATTGATCCTACAGTTGAAGACATGCACGGGTATGTTCCATCAGGTATACCAACTAATTAATCATGTTTCTAAGAACCTCGTACATGCTGATTCTGACATACTGACGATGTTTTAACATATCTAGCGAAAGCTTAAAAACGGTTCAACATGTTGTAATATGGTAAAAAAATAATTCTTGTCCTCAATATGTTTTGGGGCTAAAGATACACAATAAAAATTAGGTCTTACTTAATTAGGTCTTACTTAATGTTAAATTAGGTCTTACTTGCCCTTGAGACTCATGTAAAATACACCCACATATAAATCTGGCTAGATACGATGCAAAAGAGAATAAACACTATAACTGACATAACTATTTCAGCAAAACCAGAAGTAATGCCAATTTCCATTACAGGATGATCGCGGGTATTTCTCAGTTGCCAAAAACGGCGGGGATTTTACGACATTGACCATGTTGATATTTTTTATTTTATTTTATCATTTCTTTGAATAGCGATGTTCAGTAGTTAAAAAGAAACACTTCTGACTTTTGAACAGATTAGTATATGTTTTTTTTCTTGTTTGTTATTGTTTTACGGCACCGTAAGCCACCTTGTTTACATGAGATTCAAAGCTAGTCCAGCTCTCACTCACTGCACTGTCAAGTTCGGGGGCCTCCAGCTCCTAAAGTAATCTGGGGACCACCCGTATTCTTGTTATTTTCAGAAAGTAGATCCCTTAAACTATGATATACTAAAAAATTAGCCAACTCTAATTACAATTTATGGTTTAAAATGGATAAAACGTTTCAAAAACGCCCTTTTCTGCATAGACGGCCATATTAAATTAATTAAATAACTTTTTATTTTCAAACAGAAATAGCAAAAAATCTAGTCTGGGGACCCCCCTTAAAAAAATTATATTTGAAATCAGCATGATTTGGAGTACAAAGTGTAAAAAAATCAGGCTGATCTATTTACTTTGGGAAATACCCGCGGTCATCCTTAAACTTGCCAAGTATTTAATCATTATTTTCAGGAACTCGTAATTTTCTCTTCGATGTTACCAGATGTTTCTAGTTCAGTATCTGGGTGAAATTTCCAGAAAATGCACAACTCACATTTAGAAACCCTTTCAAATAATTCGAATTTAATGCAGAAATGAGACTCAAAACACAATTCAACACAACCAACAGATCCATGAGTACACGGCGGAGACGGCCATCTTGGACAAAGTGACCCGCACTTACAGGAATCTTGCAAGCTGATTGGCTCATAGGGCCCCAGAAAATAACCCCACTAAAAGTCGAATTAGACCTAATTGTGCAAGTTTAGAAGTTGCCAACAAGTCGATTTGTCTTAGTTAGATTATGATACAAATTGTTCATCAAGAATAATGTAGTCCCTCAGTAGTGGGTCACGAAAAGTCACGATAGACGGGAGTGGTCGACGGCCTAACCCTAGATGTGCCTGACTATGATGGAGTTATCACTTACCTCGAAGACCGTTAGAAGCTAATTCCAATGTAACCTGACACTCACCTATAAGGAAACAAGTGTGAGAGTTAGTGGATAGCTTTACCATGATATTATCATCTAGGTCACATTTTCAGAAAATGTACAATTCAACTTGGCCAATCTTCTCAAATAACCCAAATGTTAGACGAAAATAATGTTCAAAATACAGTTTAACCTAACCAAACAGATTGCTAGAATCTATGCAATGCCAAATATACTCGAATTTGCCGAATATTGATCAAATTTCAGCCTTATTTAACAGAACAGAACTTAATGTGTACAGCTGCCAATTGTACATTTTCAGAAAGTCTGACCCATCTAAGGTATGAAAGGAATGTCATAGAACAGTACAGTGTACATAGGTAACAGAACATTTGTCACAAGAACACATTATGCAATTATTATCCTTTTGGATGAAGTTAAAGAAATAATCATTCCAATGCTGAAATCAATGTCCATATTTATATGAACTTAAACACCGAAAAGATAAAAGAGTGGGATGTGGAGCACTTCCATACTAGGAATTATACAATCAGAAATCATTCAGCAATATCGTCAATGAAAATTGGGAAAGTGAATATCGTTAAGAAATACTCATTACTGAATGTTCTAAAGCTACTAAATGGATTTATACTGTATGTTCATATTCAGAAATAATCAACATAATGTCAAGTAATGTCTTTGACACAAGTTTATATGGGTCATATTTTCAGAAAATGTACAATTCAACTTCATCTATCTTCTCAAATAACCCAAATTTTACACAAAAAGTTCAAAATACAGTTCAGCCTAACCAAACAGATTGCTAGAATCAATGCAATGTTGACTATACTCAAATTTACCTAGTATTGAACTAATTTCAGCCTAATTAAGCAGAATTTACTAAATGTGTACAGCTGTCAATTCTACATTTTCTGAAAATCTGAGCCATATATTACCGCGGGAAATCAGCTGCATAGAAGGGTACACAGGATCTCCATTGAAATTGAAAATCCGACCCTGATGGCTTTCTTATGGGTAGGCTAATAATGATCCAAGGAAAAGACAATTTGAATCTCTATCTTGGAATTGGCTGCTAGTCACCTTTAATGATATCTAACCCTGGAGCAAACTCAGATGTGCAGTGGAGTATGAGGGTCCGATCTTCAAAAAATGTACAAGTCACCTTCACCAATCCTCTCCAATATCCCACATTTAAGACATAAATGAGCTCCAAAATACAAGTTAACATAACAGAACTGATACCTTAAATCAATGCGATACCAAATATACTCAGATATATCCGGTATTCTTCATTTTTAAGCCTAATTTAGGAGAATTTCCTTAAAGTGTAGAGCTGCCAATTGTACATTTTCTGAAAATATGACCCATAAAGCCCTCACAGTCTGTCCACAGATTAAGCCTTAAAGAAACAGGGAGGCCCTCTTCCTACTTTTATGGGTGGAGTCCTTACCCTCAGTCCACTCAATGGGTACTAACTTCCAGTTGGCCCTGAGTGCAATACAATTGAACCACCTTTTATAACCCTCTCTACCCTAACCTTATTGAGGGGCAAGGTCATTGAGCAATGAGGGGATTAACATACAATAGGGGATTTGTATGACCGCCATCTTGAATCTTGATTCGCATGGAATTATGGGTGTGTAAAAGCTAGAGAAAACATGCCATGTTCAGCATGGGATATTTATTAGTGGCCGAATGTCATTATCCATGAGTTATACATGTTTCCATAACACAGGCCTCCATCTTTCCCAACATGCATTTGGTTTTTATAGAACATTTGTACAAACTATTATATTGGTAATAAATTGAAAATATTCTTGCAATTTTTCGAGAAAAATGCTGCTAAGTATTTGTATGTCAGGTTTGAACAGAATCCATCCCAGGATGCACTGTAATAGACATGCGCAGTGAGACATGCAAATCTTATTAACCAGTTATCAACGTACAATAAGACAGATTTGAAAATGCACAATTATTGGTAATCGATCTTCAATTTAGTCAATGTGGACAAGGGTAAAAATGTGGAGTATTGCAGGAAAATAAGTCACAAGTCGCAAAAAATGGATTTTGACCTCTCCCCATATTTCTAATGATAGTAAACTGTAGGGCATGATAATACTTATTTGTATATTCTAAGTATTTTTTTAAAGAGCTGTTTGTAATATTTTTGGGTGGACAATAGCTAGTAATGTAGCTAAATATACTCTATAAGATGACCTTGGAAATGCAAGAAAATATTTGATACACAGTCTTGATATTTGGTACGTATTCATACATCCTCAAGCACTAGATACTCCAAGAATGAATACATTCCAACAAAGAGAACTTGTGAATAAATCATTTTGAAAAATATCAATATTGCGACTTGTGACTCATTTTCCTGAAACACATCACATATATACACTGCTGGGCATTCCTTACTCCAGAAATGCACATTTTGGGAATCATGGACCGATAGTAAAAATAAATGTAGGCTACCTTTTAAAAACACAGAAGAAAAATTAAGGCGCAGTGTGCAAAATTATTTTCATACCCCTCGACCGTTTTTGGATTGGGAATTACTGATTTAACGGAGAGATTTAAGGGGTAGCGTTCGAACCAAAACTACAAAACCTGCAATCAACCCTTGAATCATTGCATCTGATGTGTGAATGCGTCAATGCAACTGCTCTATTGCAGTAGCAAGGAACGATTACCCAATACACAGGTTAGCTCAGGTCAGAGAGCCTGTACTCATTACAACCCCTGAAACCCTATACATCACATTATATGATGCACCCGCACCCCGGGCAGCATATGGCCGCACCAATAGGGCAAGTGGGTCAGACCTTAAGAAAATGTACAATTCGCCTTCACTAATTCCCTCCAATAACCCACATTGAAGACAGAAATGAGCTTCAATATACAATTTAACATAGCAAAAGAGATACTTTAAATCAATGTGATATCAAAATATACTCAGATATACCTGCTATTTATCATTTTTCAGTCTAATTTCGCAGTATTTACTAAATGTGTACAGCTGCTAATTGTACATTTTCTGAAAATCTGACCCATATGATAGCCCACACCCGAGGCGGCATATGTATGGCGTTACCAATAGGGCATTAGCATAGTGGCCCGCCTGAATGTTGATTCACAATAGGATTGCCATGGGCCTTCCAGGGCCTTCCAGGGGCACTAAGGGCCGTACTTGATCCACTCACAGACACCCTCCACCTTCTGTTCTCTACTGGTCTCTAGCCCATATGTGTATACGTGTATGTATGCTTACTTTTTGTATAGCTTCAACTATATCTGTACCTTGCTGTGATTTTGGAACCAATCATACACATATGGGTTAGATTTTCAGAAAATGTACAATTGGCAGCTCTACACATTTAGGGAATTCTCCAAAATAAAGCTGAAAATTGAAGAATACCGGGTATATCTCAGTATATTTGGTATCTCATTGATTTAAAGAATCAGCTCTGTTATGTTAAACTGCATTTTGTAGCTCATTTCTGTCTTAAATGTGAGGTATTTGAGAGGATTGGTGAATGTGAATTGTATATTTTGTGAAAATCTGACCCATATGTGTATGGGTCAGATTGCCAGAAAATGTAGAATGGCTCCTGAACACATTTAATAAATTTTGCTAAATTAGGCTGAAAAATGGTAATAACAGCTATATCTGAGTATATTTGATATTTGGTATTGAGTTCATTGAGGAAATCTGTCTGGTTATGTTCAACTATATTTGGACCTTATTATTGTCTGTAATTGGGTTATTTGAGAGGATTCCTCAAGGCGAATTGTACATTTTCTGGCGACTTCAGCCATAGGCGTGTGCTTAATTTTTCTATAACTTTAACTACATGTACTTTGCTGTGATTTTGGAACCAATTAGAAATACATGCATGAATCTAGATATCATTATTATGTGAATGTCAAATCATTATAAGACGGAAGACTGAAACTCAGATATGCATAAATATATCCAACCCAGGGCCATCAAATTTAGTACATACATCTATGCTACTAACATCACTAAACACCCTAAAGCTGCGATTCCACTGGCTTCCACTGGCTCTGCGCTCTCTGTATCTGCGCTCATCTGCTCCTTTATAGTCTGCTTTTCATTCACTCTTTGTCCGCTTGTATATTTAGCGCATATAGCGATTCTACTGGTGTACTTGTTTCCTTAAGGTCCGATTCCACTGGTTTGCTTATAAATGTGCTCATGGCTCGCTCTTGCTGCGCTTGTTTATAGTGCGTTTGTCATTCGCTCTTCATCCGCTAATATTTTTAGCGCAATACAAGCACAGAGCGATTCTACTGGTGTGCTTGTTTCCTATATGGAATCAATAGCAAATGTGTTTGTGTGCTCTCACAGCGCTCTTGGTCCGCTTGTTTAACAGGCAGAAGAGTGTTGTGTTGCTGCGATCAAATCAAACACGGCAGATATTAGTGCAACATCAAAAAGAAGGGTCAACGTTAAATTTAAAGTGCGTATAGAAAGCGCAGTAACCTATTCTATTAGACCGCTCTGGTTTCGCTCAAACTTCGCTTGTTAGGCGCTCTTGGAAATAAAAAGAGCGGGCCATGAGCGCACCTAAAGAGCAAGCCAGTGGAATCGCATCCTTATGAAACCAATAGTAATTACATTGGTTCACTCTCAGTGCGCTATTGGGCCGCTACTTAAACAGGTAGAAAAGCGTTGTGTTGCTGTGCTCAAATCAAACACATCAGATATTAGCACAACGTCAAAAAGAAGCGCCAACATCAATTTTTAAGAGTATATAGAAAGCACAGTAACCAATTCTATTAGACCACTCTGGTTCTGCTCTATCTTCACTTGTGAGGCGCTCAGGAAAATAAAAGAGCGGACAATGAGCGAACCAAAAGAGCGATCCAGTGGAATCGCAGCCTAATAATGTGAACATTGTGAGCAAGGGTTCTGGGAAAAATATCACTTTGAAAGATATCAATTTTGTGACATTGGGAGACAACTCCAGGATCACATTCTATGTTGAGGACAGATTATCCATCCAGCTCCAATGTACATAGGCACATGACGCATGAGAAGATAACGCTAGTCTTCATCTTAGCCATCATACCGTTGAATTTGATATTGATACATCACACGTACAAGTAAATAGAGTTACTTTGCTTGTATTTGATGACAAGATATGGAGTGTAACTGAAGACAAGCTCATGGTTACTTGCTCTAGGGTCAGTTTTTCAGAAAATGTACAATTCGTCTTCACCAATCCCCGCAAATAACCCACATTTAAGACAAAAATGAGCTTCAAAATGCAGTTTAACATAACAAAACTGATACTTTAAATCAATGCGATTCCAAGTATACTCTGATATACCCGGTATTCATAATTGTTCTGTCTAATTTAGCCCAATTTCCTAAATGTGTAGATCTGCCAATTGTACATTTACTGAAAATCTGACCTTCTAACGCTTTCGACAGCACTCTTCTCTCTTCTTAACTTTGGCCACTTTGGGAGCGAGACAGCACATGTCTATGGAAAGCTTCAAAGTACGTGTCCATGAACTTGTATTTATACAGACTGTCTTTACAGCAGCCCATATGTGATGTGTCACAGGAAAATGCGTCACAAGTCGCAAAATTGCTACTTTTGAAAGTGTTTTATTCACAAGATCTCTTTGCAGGAATGTTCCCATGTTGGGGGTATCTAGCCATTTAAGTCGTATGAATACATGTATTACCTGCTGACGTCCGACAAATAAAATGATAAAGAGGTAGTGCCTTCTCAATAGAGCGGGTGCTTATCAGACAATATATTTTATTTTATTATTCGCCCTCAAAAAAAACGAAAAAAAAACAAATTCACTTGGCTGAGAGTCTTTTATACTTGTTCTCCCAAGCGCCTCCGGAGGAACACTGGCTAGACTGTCTTTTGTCTGACCCAAGCATTATCTGCTGATCAAAGAGGGGTGGGTATTTTTGTGACAATACAGGTCATAGTTCGTGGAATCAGGTGTCAAAATAGTTCTTTTGTTTTTCTGCAATTTATAATCATATTGCAACCAATATATACCATCAATGTCCAGACTGTATTAAATATTATATCCTTGCGTTTCTAAGCCCATCCTATATGGTATATTTGGCTACTTTACTAGTAATTCTCCACCCAGAATTATTGCAAATAAATTCTAATAAAACGGAATGTATACTGTTTAGATTTCCTAAAAATGTTAACACTTAATGATGACATCTAAAAATCCTTTTTTTTTCAACTTATTTTTCGAAACTAAATATATTAAACATAAAATATAGAAACACTTATTAGATGTCCTTCATGTTTACCATCACTAGAATCCGCTTGATCTCTTCTTATCAAATATGATGTCTCAAAATCCATTTTTTGCGACTTGTGACTCATTTGCGTGTACAGTACATATTTGCGCAGATGCACATGTATGCAAACCCCTCTACTGCCGTTCCACTATATTCATACATAGAGGCAGAGGCACATGTATGGGTCAGATTTTCAGAAAATGTACAATTCAACTTCGCCAATCTTCTCAAATAACCCAAATTTCAGACGAAAATAAAGTTCAAAATACAGTTCAACCTAGCCAAACAGACTGCTAGAATCAATGCAATGCCGAATGTGCTCGAATTCACCTAGTATTGACCAAATTGCAGTCTTATTTAGCAGAATTTACTAAACGTGTACTGCTGCTAATTGTACACTTTCTGAAAATCTGACCCTCTACTGGTCCTACATTCTATGCATACAGAGCGGGTTCTGGGACGTGCCAGGTTAATAGGTTGTGGCATCATGCATAAGTACCAGCCTGCTGCATATATAGGATTACCCTGATCTGTGGCCGGCTAATCTCATGCAACCTAACCCATGTCAGACATCATCTAATGGTCCAAGATAGTGGACAATGTACAATTGGCATTTAAAGCTGTCCTCTCACCGAACGTCGCTAAAAACGAAAGATTTTCTACTTTTTGTGCCCTTCTTTTCCAAACCCTTCTATAAGTCATTCGTCCCAAATTTTGGAGGCTTTTGTCCGATTGTTTTTACTACAGGGCATTTGTATTTGGAGAAACCACCCAAATCCCTACTTATAATGACCTCACTTGTTATCGTTCACCAGCGGCAGTTTTCGCTTGAGCAATTGTACTTGAATAAAAACATAACAGCAGCAGAATATTGATGAATTTAGTCCTATAAGTCATAATATAGGTAACACTTGTATAAACATATACCAGCAGC
This sequence comes from Sthenelais limicola, assembly GCA_942159475.1. NCBI lineage: Eukaryota > Metazoa > Annelida > Polychaeta > Phyllodocida > Sigalionidae > Sthenelais > Sthenelais limicola. Next base: position 8,447,196 of record OW804095.1, on the reverse strand, counting down.
AGAATATTGATGAATTTAGTCCTATAAGTCATAATATAGGTAACACTTGTATAAACATATAACAGCAGCAGAATATTGATGAATTTAGTCCTATAAGTCATAATATAGGTAACACTTGTATAAACATATTACAGCAGCAGAATATTGATGAATTTAGTCCTATAAGTCATAATATAGGTAACACTTGTATAAACATATAACAGCAGCAGAATATTGATGAATTTAGTCCTATAAGTCATAACATAGGTAACACTTGTATAAACATATACCAGCAGCAGAATATTGATGAATTTAGTCATATAAGTCATAACATAGGTAAAACTTGTATAAACATATTACAGCAGCAGAATATTGATGAATTTAGTCATATAAGTCATAACATAGGTAACACTTGTATAAACATATTACAGCAGCAGAATATTGATGAATTTAGTCATATAAGTCATAACATAGGTAACACTTGTATAAACATATTACAGCAGCAGAATATTGATGAATTTAGTCATATAAGTCATAACATAGGTAACACTTGTATAAACATATTACAGCAGCAGAATATTGATGAATTTAGTCCTATAAGTCATAATATAGGTAACACTTGTATAAACATATTACAGCAGCAGAATATTGATGAATTTAGTCCTATAAGTCATAATATAGGTAACACTTGTATAAACATATTACAGCAGCAGAATATTGATGAATTTAGTCCTATAAGTCATAATATAGGTAACACTTGTATAAACATATTACAGCAGCAGAATATTGATGAATTTAGTCCTATAAGTCATAATATAGGTAACACTTGTATAAACATATTACAGCAGCAGAATATTGATGAATTTAGTCCTATAAGTCATAATATAGGTAACACTTGTATAAACATATTACAGCAGCAGAATATTGATGAATTTAGTCCTATAAGTCATAACATAGGTAACACTTGTATAAACATATTACAGCAGCAGAATATTGATGAATTTAGTCCTATAAGTCATAATATAGGTAACACTTGTATAAACATATTACAGCAGCAGAATATTGATGAATTTAGTCCTATAAGTCATAATATAGGTAACACTTGTATAAACATATTACAGCAGCAGAATATTGATGAATTTAGTCCTATAAGTCATAATATAGGTAACACTTGTATAAACATATTACAGCAGCAGAATATTGATGAATTTAGTCCTATAAGTCATAATATAGGTAACACTTGTATAAACATATACCAGCAGCAGAATATTGATGAATTTAGTCCTATAAGTCATAACATAGGTAACACTTGTATAAACATATACCAGCAGCAGAATATTGATGAATTTAGTCCTATAAGTCATAATAAGACATCATCTAATGGTCCAAGATAGGGGGCAATGTACAATAGGGGATTTGCATGTCTCACTGCGCATGTCTACTGCAATGCATGCTGGGATGGATTCTGATAAAATCTGACATATAAACATTTGGCAAAATATTTTTATCAAGATATTTTCACCTATATCACAAATTGTATAAATGATCTATGAAAACCAAATGCATGATGGGAAAGGTATGGTAATATGTTATGTAAACATGTATAACACATGGATATTGACATTAGAGCATTGATACATATTCCATGCTAAACATTGCATGTTTTCTATAGATTTTACACTGTATCATTAGTCCCATAATTCCATGCGAATCAAAATTCAAAATGGCGGCTATACAAATCCCCTATTGGCATTTAAAGCTGCATTCTCACCTAACGTCGATAAAAATGAAAGATGTTCTACTTTTCCAACCGATCTATGTCATTTGTCCAAAGGTTTGCGGAATTCTGTTGGGTTATTTTTGCTATTATAAGGCTTCTAACACATCCTTATTTCTGTTTGAAGGACCCACCCGAATCAATTCTTATGGTGACTTCGCTTATTATCGCTCATCGGGTTTTTTTTCGCTTGTGCAGTTCTACTTCAAATTCGTGTATGTATAAACATATACCAGCAGCAGAATATTGATGAATTCAGATCTATAAGTCATGATTTGATTTGATGGTACAGCAACCAAATATTTTTGTAGCATACCCACTTTTGATTTATTTTAGAATAAGCAATAAGTTTGGCATTCATCATTTCCCAGACAGCTTTATAATAATATTCCTACTTTACAAGTTTGGTGAAATTTAATGATTATTATTAATATTTTTTTATTTTTTTATTGGCCATAATATTTTTAAACAATTCTTACAACATACGCATAACCAACAATATGATTTGGTACTGGCCTACATACCAAAATATGAACGGAAATTAACAGATGTTGTGTTTAGGGTAATTCAAGCAGAATAAATGCATTTCTTTTAGTATCTCCCCAACCTCTAAGAGGCTATACAGTTAAAAAGCAAATACATATAATATATAAATACAGGTATCACCCCTTCAACCAACTAACGAGTTGGTTGAAGGGGTGATAATTGCACAAGTTTTTTTTATAAATAAATTGTATTGAGCTGTTTTCAATGTTAAGTACAATGTTAAGATTCCAATGTTAAGTTGCGTAGCAATGTGTGCGACTGAAACCATCGGCTTAGTATAGAACTAGTGAAATACACACTATGCGTAGCTCACTCTAGGTATGTTGTTTTCCGAGCAATGCGTGTATAATAAGATATATAGAATATGTCCCGATTTCTAAATTTATTTCTCAGAATAGATTTTAAAACCTACATTCAGTGCAGCATGTGCTTATACAATCTCAAGCAGGGATGTACCCTCTGTCACTATTGAAGCCTCAACAATGGACGTTGTCTAATCAAAAGATGTGATGAGATATGTAGTGATGCATACACATCCCCTATTGCACAATGATGTGTAACATTGTAATGGGCATATGTCACCATTGAGAGAAATTCTACCCGACCCCGACATCCCCAACCCACCCGCCCGACCCGCCCCCCCCCCGCCCCCCCGACCCCGACAACCCCCCCCCCCCCCGCCCCACCCGACCCAATAACCCTCCTCCGCCCGACCCACCCACCCAATATTCTAATGCATGTTGACAATAGAAGACAAAGTAATGGTTAAAGGTAACCTTAAAGCAGCATTCAAACCTCTTTTCTTCTTACCTCTAAGAAAATAGCTTTAACGCTTAATGAAAAACATTTTCCAACTCTAGAAGTCTTCAAATACAGCAGAAAAGCATTGCTGCAAAATTGATATCAGAAGCCTTTGTAAGTGGATGTTCTCACATTCTCACATAGACGGAGTTCTATGTACATACAATTTTATGAAAAGCCTAGTCGATTAGAAAAAAATATAAATCAAATTAAACAAAAGTGCCAGTCTACAGATTGGGTTTCTTTGTGATGTGTCAGGGCATTAAAATATGTACATAGCCGCCATTTTGAATCTTGAATCGCATGGAATTATGGGACTAGTGGTACAGTATAAAATCTATGGAAAACATGCCATGTTCAGCATGGAGTATTTATCAATGATCTTTTTTTTTTTTAAAGACTTTATTTCGACAGCTTCTCCAATGAGTTAACATGAGAACAAGTTTCTTATGCATGAAAACAAGGTTTTCGACTTGCTGCTGAGGTGCGAGCTATAACTATGGTGTGTAAATTTCTAAGGCTAACTTTAAATGATAAAAAACGGCTTATGCTAAAATGGGCTAACAAGCTAACAAGTAAGGTATCAAGACATAGATGAGCAAAGATGACAAAGGTGAGACAAAAGAATCAATGGCATATATGGCGATTTTAACAGAGAGAGGCAATTGGTTTTTACGCTTGCTAGTGCTTGCAGAGTCACAGGATTAGTTGGCGATGTTTGGACGGAATTTTGGGATTTTGAGGGTTGTTTAGGGGGGGGGGGGGGGTGAGGGGGAGTCTAAGGGGTATGTGTGTTCTGGCTTAGTGTTGAAGGAGGTGTTTTATGAGGGCTGATTTGAAGGACTTTTTGTCTTGATCTTAATGTCAATACCCAAGTGTTATATATCCTTCCACAACACAAGTCCCTATCTTCACCAATTTGCAAATACAAATTGCTAAATATTTGTATGAAAGATCTCATCACAATCCATCCCAGGATGCACTGTAACAGACATGCGCAGTGATATGCAAATCCCCTATTGGCAGTTCTACACATTTAGTACTATTTACATAATGAAAACAATTTGGTATATGGGTGAGATATTCAGAAAATGTACAATTGGCAGCTGTACAAATTAAGTAATTTCTGCTAAACTAGGTTAATTCGAGTATATTCGGCATTGCATTCATTCTAGCAATCTGTTTGGTTAGGTTGAACTGTATTTTGAACTTTATTTTCGTTTGAAATGTGGGTTATTTGAGAAGATTGGTGAAGTTGAATTGTACATTTTATGAAAATCTGACTCATATATGTAAGTATCTGAAATCTGATGATTTACCTGAATGAAAAAACCTGTGAGAAAAAAATAGTTGGTATTGTGGTGATTAAACAAATTGGTTGTGTTATATTGAACAGTAATTCGAAAACTCATTTCTGTCTTAAATGTGGGTTATTTGAGAGGATTGGTGAAGGCGAATTGTACATTTTCTGGCGACTTGACTCAACCGGAACATCCATCTACGAGAATTAAAGCTCTCAGGACAAGAGTTTGCAAAATTGTTCTGCCTTAAAAAGTTATTCGGCTGGTTGTGCTCAATACTTTGTAACAAATTAGAGAACATTAGAAGCATGATGAAAGGTTATGTCAGGAGCAGATGGACATGTCAGACCACTCCCAGTGAGTTGCTCGTGCCCCATCATCAGCCTGCTGTATCCAGCTGTGCCCTCCAGTATCTGACCATACCCAGACATGTGTTGGGGGCTGAGGGCAAATAAGATCAGTGATGAATATACACCGATGAGTGTGGACTGTAGTACTAGAGTAAAAGTATTGATGTATTTTATAATAGTAGTTTATTCTTGTTGCATTATAGGAGAGGAAATAGAGAAAGGTCTTAAATGAATAAAAAAAAAAATCCCCTTCCCTGCCTTCCCTGCCCCCCCCTCCTCATTCCCCCCACCTGCCCCTTTCTCTCCCCCTCCCTCAACCCCTCACTCTCCGACCTAACCCTCCTCCACCTCTCCTACCCCTTCCCCTCCCATAGCCCCTCCCATAGGCCCTCCCCATGGACCTCCCGCACCTGCCCCTCCTCCTACCATAACCCCTCCCTCCCCTTCCCCTGCCCCTTCCCCTCCCATAGCCCGTCCCCCACCTACCATTGCCCCTTCCCCTCCCATAGCCCGTCCCCCACCTACCATTGCCCCTTCCCCTCCCATAGCCCGTCCCCCACCTACCATTGCCCCTTCCCCTCCCATAGCCCCTCCCATAGGCCCTCCCCATGGACCTCCCGCACCTGCCCCTCCTCCTACCATAACCCCTCCCTCCCCTTCCCCTGCCCCTTCCCCTCCCATAGCCCGTCCCCCACCTACCATTGCCCCTTCCCCTCCCATAGCCCGTCCCCCACCTACCATTGCCCCTTCCCCTCCCATAGCCCGTCCCCCACCTACCATTGCCCCTTCCCCTCCCATAGCCCGTCCCCCACCTACCATTGCCCCTTCCCCTCCCATAGCCCGTCCCCCACCTACCATTGCCCCTTCCCCTCCCATAGCCCGTCCCCCACCTACCATTGCCCCTTCCCCTCCCATAGCCCGTCCCCCACCTACCATTGCCCCTTCCCCTCCCATAGCCCGTCCCCCACCTACCATTGCCCCTTCCCCTCCCATAGCCCGTCCCCCACCTACCATTGCCCCTTCCCCTCCCATAGCCCGTCCCCCACCTACCATTGCCCCTTCCCCTCCCATAGCCCGTCCCCCACCTACCATTGCCCCTTCCCCTCCCATAGCCCGTCCCCCACCTACCATTGCCCCTTCCCCTCCCATAGCCCGTCCCCCACCTACCATTGCCCCTTCCCCTCCCATAGCCCGTCCCCCACCTACCATTGCCCCTTCCCCTCCCATAGCCCGTCCCCCACCTACCATTGCCCCTTCCCCTCCCATAGCCCATCCCCCACCTACCATTGCCCCTTCCCCTCCCATAGCCCGTCCCTGGGACTGACTGACTGCTAGGCATTCCACTACATACCTCCACCTTGCAATGATGTGACTGTTTATGGTATTATCGACTGGACTAAAGTCCCAAGGTCAGACCTTTACAGGTGGCTAGGGCCGCATCCAGCAATTGATGAGGGCCTCCTATTGAATGTATATTATCTGTCTAGGAATACGGCCCACTGAAATACATGTATACTCTTCTATAGCGCTTGTGTAAAAGCTTTTGTAAACGCTTTTGAAAATGTACTTGATGAATTTGAATTTAAATTTGGATCTTTGGATCTTTTCTTTTGGAATTTTTTCCAGTTACTTTTGCTATAGGACTTGTTAAATAGTCCAGTAAAAATAGGGAAAAAGGTGGAAAAAATTAGAACCGAAATGCGGTTTTCACCATGCATTCCCATTGGGTCCCTAGATAAAAAGGTCTTTATTAGTATTTGGAGGACCCACAAGAATCCGTTCTTATGATGACTTCACTTATTATCGCTCACCGGCAGTTTTCTTTTCTTGACCGATTCTACTTCAAATTTGTGTACCAGGATAAACATATAACAGCAGTAGAATATTGATAGATTCAGTCCTATAAGTCATAATATGAGTAACTCTTGTATAAACATATAACAGCAGCAGAATATTGATAAATTGAGTCCTATAAGTCATAATATGAGTAACACTTGTATAAACATATAACAGCAGCAGAATATTGATAAATTCAGTCCTATAAGTCATAATATGAGTAACTCTTGTATAAACATATAACAACAGCAGAATATTGATAAATTGAGTCCTATAAGTCATAATATGAGTAACACTTGTATAAACATATAACAGCAGCAGAATATTGATAAATTGAGTCCTATAAGTCATAATATGAGTAACACTTGTATAAACATATAACAGCAGCAGAATATTGATAGATTCAGTCCTATAAGTCATAATATGAGTAACACTTGTGTAAACATATAACAGCAGCAGAATATTGAGTAATCCAGTCCTATAAGTCATAATATGAGTAACACTTGTGTAAACATATAACAGCAGCAGAATATTGATGAATTCAGTCATATAAGTTATAATATGACTAAATTTAGCTAAGAATGCAGCTTTAGCTGAAAATACAGTTTAAAGTGTTCATGAAAGGGACAAGTATTGATATTCTGTATTCAGTATAAGTTCGTTCTTTTAAAGGGAGTTGTAGAACAGACATAAATATTGAACCGGAGCCCACTGGGGGCCAGACACATCACGCAACAGACTGAAGTTTGCAGCACCAATGCCTTACTTGGGACTTCATCAGAACTTATCAGACTGGCCAAGTCAGAAATAGCCCGGGAATCATGTAAACATTAAAGGACATTACCCTCATCCAGATTAAAGCTGCACTCTTACCTACAATAGGTGAAAAAAAATATTTTCTACAGTTTCTTCCATTCTTTTCCAACCCATCTAAAAGTCATTTGACCGGAATTTTGGAGGATTTTATTTAGTTTTGTTTTGTTACAGGACTTAAACGTCCTTATTGTTTAATCTAATCACATCGAACTTGACTATATCATCTATTGTATTATTCAAGAATATTGCAGACTGTTAATATTACATTGCCATCACAAAAGTATTAAGTAGAATTTACTCCTGATTAGTTTGCTGTGTACCGGTTTCGTCTCAGACGAAACCGGATTTGTTCACAGCCAAGACATAAGTAAGAGCAACGGAAGAGGGCTGGCAAACCTGCCATGGTCGGAGAAAAGCCCCCTTATTGCAACCAAGGTTGAAAATAAACGTTTTACAATACAATACAACAATTTGTATTTGGAGGACCCGCCCAAATTACTTCACTTATTTCACTCGGCTGTCTCAAATTCCTGTATAAACATATAACAGCAACAGAATATTGATGAATCCAGTCTTATAAGTCATAATATGAGTAACTCTTGTATAAACATAACATCAGCAGAATATTGATGAATCCAGTCTTATAAGTCATAATATGAGTAACACTTGTATAAACATATAACAACAGCAGAATATTGATAGATTCAGTCCTATAAGTCATAATGAGTAACACTTGTATACATATATAACAGCAGCAGAATATTGATGAATTCAGTCCTGTAAGTCATATTATGAGTAACTCTTGTATAAACATATAACAGCAGCAGAATATTGATGGATTCAGTCCTATAAGTCATTATATGAGTAACTCTTGTATAAACATAACGTCAGCAGAATATTGATGAATTCAGTCCTATAAGTCATATTATGAGTAACTCTTGTATAAACATATAACAGCAGCAGAATATTAATGAATCCAGTCCTATAAGTCATAATATGAGTAACTCTTGTATAAACATATAACAGCAGCAGAATATTAATGAATCCAGTCCTATAAGTCATAATATGAGTAACTCTTGTATAAACATATAACAGCAGCAGAATATTCATGAATCCAGTCCTATAAGTCATAATATGAGTAAATTTGGTCAGATTTTGTGAGTCATAAAAGCTGAGAATGAAGCTTTAACAGACTTTCCAAATAACCCAGCTCTATTCCAAACAGGTGGAATCCCAGAGATCTGTCCCAACCAATTTGTCAACCGCATTTTTTCTAATTAGAGTATGTTGTTCCCTTGAGGTCCAGGTTTTCAATATACTCTGTTGCTAACTTGGTCTTTTAATTTAATTTCAAGTCAAACTAGCTAGGTTTTCTTTGACAGATGTCTGTTTTAGTTGAGGCTTTCTGATTTGGAATAGACTAATGACTTTCAAGAACGTCGTGTAAACGTAAGCAGAATGAATATCAGCATTTCCCCCAAGACAACCTTTGATTTCTTCCCATCTCGTTTTTCTATAATAAAAACACACACCCGAGGTAGAGCTTACATCAGTCGTATTACAGGAAAATGAGTCACACGTCGCAAAAATGGACTCTGAGATATCATCATACTTGAAACAATGCTATGGTATTAGCATAATTATAACTCAACTGAAAACAATCATGGGATCGAGTTATGTTGGTATTTTCGTAGGTTTATTTGCGATCCTTACGCCTCTTGCCTTGTCAGTGGCTTCGTCAGAGGATGAGTATTGTCAATCACTTAAAAAAAGTACCTGTAACGCCATAAGAGGGACTGAAATCCTCCCACTAGCTGGAGATCGCCCCCTTCGTGCAATTATTAATTGAATAAAAAAAATTCAAATTCAAATTCAAATTAGCATAATTAGCGATTACGGATATATGGTAATGGCAATAAATGGGTGATAATTAATATAAATATAATTAGGTTAGAATAATGTTACGTAATATCACATAACACCTCCTATTGCCCTGCTTGTTATTATAAACCGGATTGATGCTGTTTAATCAATGTACAAAGTGTTTTGTTTTTAGCTTGCGGCAAACAAATTATATGTATTGTTTTGATATTGTCATTGAGGCCAAAAATACCAAAAAAGGTATTGTGCCAAATATATAATATTGTATCGATTGAGACTAGAAATCTGCTGATTTAATTAGAGGGTTGTGATTGAGTAAGTAATGATGTGAGAAGAAGTTATACTTATGTTTGTATACAGGGTCCTCGACTTTATATGGTGTAAAATCGACAAATTGACATAGCCATTTCTTATGATCGACAAACGACATAGACCCTTTCTTATAGCGACAAATGGACATGTGATTATGGGGACGAGGGACAAATGCTCATCATTAGAGGGACAAATAGACAGGACTCCCCCCCCCCCCATCAGGAGCCCTCGTCACGAGGACTTGGTAAAATCGGGGAAGTTAAGAGTTCTCTAGTTTGTCCAGACAAACTACTCAACCTATTCCTATTAAACTGTATGCCCTTAATCTATAGCAATTTGTGATGGTTATAGTACAATCTTGAGAGGATATGCAGTTCTAGTCATCACTGCTTGCAAGCATGGCCATGCTGACCTGTTATGTCATATTGCGCATGCCCAAAAGTTATGTAAATTAGTCTGTGGGCCTTCATACATAATAATATGTATATGAGACCGACAGTTGGAACTGGAATGGGAAAAGTTTACAAAATGGCACCCTTGTTGTTTTCTTTGGGTGGAGCAGATGGAAACTCTACCCGCAGTTGCTTAATTCTTCACATCCAGTATCGAAAGGTAACAAGTAGAGACATATGTTGCGTCCCAAAGTAGACATATGTACAAATGATGAAATCGGTACAGACTTTTCCTCTGTGGTACATGCTATTTCACATACTATAGTTCTTTTCCAACTGCTTTCTTCCTATTTCCGGCAAGATTTTACTATTTCCAGAACAAAAAGTTCGATTTTCCCATGTCAGCCTCCTTTTCCACTATTTCCCTTAGATATTCACCACCGAAAAGTATATCACTGCACCTTTTTCCTATTTCCCCTACATGAAAAGCCATGTCTGGCTGCTGTGACTCCTATGTCTAGATTTGGCCATCTTTTCTCATTGGTGTCCTCCCTGGGACACTCCTTTTCTACCCATACAAAAGCAGACATGGGTCAGATTTTCAGAAAATGTGGCAGCTGTACACATTTAGTATATTCTGCTAAATTAGGCTGCAATTTGGTCAATATTATGTAAATACCTGTACATTTGGCATTGCATTGATTCTAGCAATCTGTTTGGTTAGGTTGAACTGTATTTTGAACTTTATTTTGGTCTGAAATTTGGGTTATTGGAGAGGATTGGTGAAGATGAATTGTACATTTTCTGAACATCTAACCCACATGACTCAGTGGCTCAGTGTTACATAACATTATCCAATACCCCTGAGTGGGGGCCCACCAGCTATCTTTGTAGTGTAGCAGTGTTACATAACACATCCAATACATCTTCTCTTCCTTTCTCTTTCTCCCTCTCTCCCTCTCCCCTCCTGCTCCCCCCCCTCCCCCGCTCACCCTCCCTCTCCCTCTCACCCTCCTTCTCCCTCCCAGTCATGTTGGGGTAGGAATACATCATGGTACATTTGGGTGAAAAGGAGTGGATATTTGGAAAAGGAGTGGATATTCCGAAAAGGAAAAGGATATTCCAAAAAGAAAAGGATATTCCAAAAAGGAAAAGTATATTCCAAAAAGGAAAAGGATAATCCGAAAAGGAAAAGTATATTCCAAAAAGGAAAAGGATATTCCAAAAAGAAAAGGACATTGGCAAAAAGGAAAAGAAAGTTGACAAAAAGGTATTGGATATTCCAAAAAGAAAAGTCTTGGATATTTTTGATTTTTCCTATTTCACGTTTATATCCTTTCAGAGTGGGGACAAAACAACATACTATGCTAAAGGTGACGTGTTCATTGTGACACATAAGACCTTGAAAGCTACAACTCTTCTTAAGTGGCGATGGGTATAATAGAAACATTAATGTAACTCATAAGAAATGATTTTAAAAAGTAAAAGATATTTTAATATTACGTAAAGAAAGGACGGAAGATGTATCAAGGTAAAGCTATTGATTTTAGGACCCATTCCAGACCAAATTGTATGACCGAAGATTTCACCCACTGTTCCAACAAAATTCTTCTGTCTATTTGTGAGGTCAAAACTATTTTATTGTTTGGGAGAAAAAGTGTTGTCCAAGGCAAAGGCAATTCCTGCTATATGTTGTTAATGCAATGACGGTTCTATATAGACTAATACAATAATGAGAAATGTCCTTTTCGTGACAGTAAAATGATTGAAGTGTTTTATTAGATAAAAGCTGAGTGGATGCCTGAGGTATGGCTGACGTAGAAACAAAGAGATTTACACAATATGTAAATCCTGTTCTGACATATATGAATCCGGCCATCGAGACATCTACAATTTTTGTTTGTCAATCTTTAACGAAATTTCAAATATCTCTCCATTTTACCCTGAATATTTGAAAATATTGGAACATATTTAGTACTGCATGAACCCTTAAAACCTGTTTTAACGGAAACTGTTTTAGAAATATTGCAATTCTTAATTTGATACCTAGAACTTCATAATTTAGTGCTAAATTTGACAAGGAGAAAAACCCTCAGAATTCTTACTGATTTCTATATATTCGTCTACTGTTCACTATCTATTTAGTTTTCCTTTTATTTCTATCAATTTGAAATAAACTAGCAAGTTTATCTTCTGTTTTTTAGGTGAATTTGAACTTGAATAAAGTTGAAGTAATAATATTGGTTTTCTGCTGTTGATATTTGATTTGAATATTTCAATATGTGATGTGTTACAGGGAAATGTGTCTGTCGCAAGTCGCAAAAAATGGATTTTGAGATATCACCATATTTGAAAAGATGAGATCAAGCCGATTCCAATGATAGTAAATATTAAGGACATCTAATAAGTATTTCTATATTTTAAGTTTGATATTTTTATTTTTGAAAAAACAGTTTACAATATTTCCTGCGTGGGCAACTACCAGTAAAGTAACTAAATATACTCAATACGACGGCCTTCAAAACCCATAGATATATGTAATACAATGTCCTGAAATTCGGTACATAGATTCATAGGACTAAAAGTACTAAACCCTCTAGAAATCAGCATATTTCAATAAAGAGATCCTGTGAGAAAAACAGTTTGAAAAATATCATCTTTTGCGACTTGTGATTTTTTTTTGTAACACATCACATATCATATGGATCCTCCATTGGGGCTATGACATTTTCAGGTTTTTTAAAATCTTAGTAAAAGTACTAAACCCTCTAGAAATTAGAACATTTCAATAAAAACAGTTTGAAAAATATCATTATTTGCGACTTGTGATTCATTCACGCCGTATATTATATGGATCATCCATTGGGGCTATAAAGTTATCATCAAGTTTTTTAAAAATCTGAATGTACATGTTTTGACCAGGCCCCTCATCCCTCTCCGATCAGCTCCTGGTGATGTATAATGGAATAATATGACAAGAGGCGGCTAGAGACCAAAGGCAAGATAATCAATTTAAACTTTAATTTTAAGGATTCCTTTGGCGATGCTTTGTGTGCATCTCCACTGCTATTTGAGTGTAATGAAGTTGTTTATCAACGAGGAGGTGTGTTTTTAGTATTGCAACAATGTGCAATGTGCACCGATTGAACGAATGCCATTGATCAAGTAAAGTCTTTAGTTCTTTATAATATATATTCTTCTAAGGGTGTTTATCATTATTTTTAACGTTTTTATTTTCGTACGTACAGAAAAATTGCAGAAGTAACCGTCGCTAACTCTGAGCGTTTTTATAGATTATCTGCATAGGTATCTTTGCATGGTAGGTTGCACTATATTTACAACAATGAATACAATTCTATCATGAGTAGATATACACTTATTTAAAGTACATAATTATCCATTAGGTTTGGACGGATGAAAAAGAGAAATGATGAGAGATGATTAGGTTTGTATCTATGGAGTACATGATTCTGTGAGGTGGGAGTGAGAGCAAGCTGAGCAAGAGGTTTAAATTAGACTTTGTTTAAAAAATATTTCTTGATTTGGATTCTTAACATGATACTATCATGTAAATTTCGCAACCTAATTGGCAATTTATTACACCCCTGGGCTGTAGTACCTATACCTCCAGCATTGTATGCCACACTTGGTCAAGGTGGTGCATAACATGTAAATTATGCCACCCTTGGCGCATACAACAAGTAGGTCCGCCCAAAACTGAAATTACTTGTTATTCTTATTTATTTATATTTGTTATCTATTAATGGGGGTGTAAGAAATATGGAACAAAGCTCGGGTGAAGTCTGTCACTTGTTAGTGACCTCGGGAGCACAGAAGATCTCAGGCTAACGCCCTCTAACTTCCTGCCCTCCCTCGGTCACTAACAAGTGTACAGACTTCCCCCTTGCTACGTTCCATCTATTTATTGCAGGTAGATGCTACCTGGTAGTTCAGGGATTGCCTATCAGATTCACCAAGGGGATAATTATGCCATCTTAGCTTCCAATGCCATGACAAACCGTTTGCAGGAGCCCTATAATGTCTGGGTTGATCAAAGATTTTTAAGATAGAATGATGAGCACATTACATATGATAAAGATAAAGATAAGATGAATATAATTCCAAAATAATGGAATACCTTTCACAACATTATAGTCACTCAGAAGGCAAGCTTTCTTGGACCTATTTTAGGCTTTCACTTTAAGACTGTATCGTAGATGATTGAGTGGCAACATTCCTTTCAATGTTACAACTCCGTGTGCAACAAATGTGATAAACGACCCCGATTAGATGATGGCCTAACTGGAGATGAGCCAGACAGGGGCAGTGACCCACAGGCATTCCCTATAGTAAATATAGGTATAATAATAGCTTGGGTTTACTTTGACCTTGTTTCTGGGCATGCTTGTCCATGCTCTCAAGTGAATGATGAGCAACCCCAGATTCAAGGTCACCTTAAAGGTCACTGGGGGTCGCTGGAGGTCGCTGGTGTCTTATCTCATGGGGTGTAATAAAGGCACATGAAAGAAGAAGTTGGAGAAGCAAATGACTTGCCTTCAATAGAGCATTTGCAATTATATAAGCACCATTTCATTTCCCATTGAATGTGTTCTTTCTATAAGTAGATTTTAAAAGATTATCAGGTAGCGGGGGTCAGTATCAAAGTTCATATCCTGTTATATCTGATATTTTGTGACTGTAACAGACAGGAGGAGAAGCTAAGAGACATTTCTTTAAAGCACCCGATTTGTTCATGTGTATTTGAAAGTAATTTCTTTATTAGACTTGGGATTTTTATACATTTGTGATGTGTTACAGATGTGTAACAGATCTACTTATATTACTTATCAATTCATGCTGTACTGCTTGATTACACATGATGTGAACAGTCACGCTGTATCGCTCGACTATATTAGTAACTTTGTACACTTAACAGTTTGTTGTAGAATGTAACTTTCTACACCCTTTATGTAAATTCATGGTGTACTGCTTGATTACACATGATGTGAACAGTCACGATGTATCGCTCGACTGTGCCTACTCGATAATTATTGGTTCCTTAATTTTTTAGTCGTTCCACTTCTAAGTCAACTTATAGTTAGTTATAGCCTGTCTTCTACTCTCTAAATTCTGGTAACTACTGGAAGAAATGGTACCCAGCTGAACCATAAAAGTATGTCGACCATTTTGTCTTTTTGATTCATTCAACTGTACCTGGGTCAGTTTTTTCAAGTGTGCTGTTTTGCCTAAATATCATATTTGCTGCCATATCATGATCAATATGCGTTGGATCTTAAAGATGTTAGTCTCATTTCATTCCTATGAACAATGGCTTTCATTCCATGTCCACTTTTCCATGGCTGATTCCAATATTTAATGCCTTAAAATTCTAAAAACTGATTTTTTGCATCATTTTTCAATAGAAAAAGCCAATGAAGTAAAATTTAAATGATTTGCACAATGCCTAGAACATTCTCCTACATGTTTCCTTTCATTTCTCCAATACATCTAGGACTAAATTAGTTATGATTTACTTTTTGAGTATATGAACATGGTAACAACCTCCAGAGTGACCTTCAATAATTTCCAACCATCAGAGTAACGCAGGAAATCCCTTTTCTTACATGAATGGTTAGAAATATATATTTTTCAAGTATGGATACAAAACAATGTATTGGAGACGGTATACATGTATTCTTTAATGTATAGAAATTTCCACCTGATATTTTCAAAACATTTGGGTGAGGAAGAGGTTATTGTATGCAACCCTTATTTTCCAACTAGATGGGATTTCATGCGTTATGGCTGAAAAATGATCCATACAGGATAAACAAATAAAAGAAAATAATTCATATAACCATCTTCTAGTCCCATTTCAATCTCCCTTATGATATCACTAAATAATTTCGTGATAATCATGATTCAGGACAAATAACAGGCCAATAATCCTTAAAATGTCCCTTAGTAACGCATGAAAGCCCTATGTAAACTGGCAGTGACACATCAGCAGATATAGTAGAAAAGGTGGCCCAATATATTTATTTGGCTGTATTTCTGGTTTGAAAATGATTATAAATAAATTGAGATTCTATTTGAAATGATTCAAAGCATATTACTTGTTGAACTGATGTATTGTTGTGTGTATTTAAGCATAACGCATGAAGGCCCTTCAATTACCATGACATAGGGTGGCTCAAAAGATATGTCAATGGATCTTACTTTGAGTTGACATTAATTATATATTAGTTGCAATTGCGTTTGTAATTATTTAAAGCCAGGTGAAGCTCATTTTTATTTTATAAAACCTGTTCAACTAGATTATTGTTCATTTAGTTTACATGCTAACGCATGAAATCCCATCCATAACCATGACATAATGTGGCCCAGAATTTATATCTCAGGCTATCTCTTGGATGAATATAATTATGCATTAATTTTGATATCATTTCGAATTATTTATAGTAAATTAATGATGAATTTAATTTCATAGTGGCTGTTTGACTAAATTATTATTGTGTTGATTTATACAATAACGCATGAAATCCCATCAATTGTCTTGACATAAGGTGGCCCAAAATATATTTTTAGCTGTTTCTTTGGATTAAAAGTCATTATGAATTAGTTGTTAATCCATTTGATATGATTTAAAGCAAGTTGATGCTATTGTTACTTCATGAAGCCTGTTCAACTAAATTAGTATTGTGTTTTCCAACATAGTAACGCATGAAATCCCTTCAATAATCATGACAGAGTGTGGCCCAAAATATAAATCTTGGGCTCTCCCTTTGGGTAGAAAGGAATTATGCATTAATCTTTATGCCATTAGTAATCATTTAAAGCAATGGGATGATACTTTTTATTTTATAAAGGTTGTTCAACCAAATTAATATTGTGTGGGTTTATAGAATAACGCATGAAATCCCATTAATGGTCTTGAGATAGGGTGACCCAAAATATATTTTTAGCTGTTTCTTTGAAATAAAGGTCATTATCAACTAGTTGTTATGCCATTTCACATGATATAAAGCAAGTTGATACCAATCTTATTTCAGAAAGACACTTCAACTGAATTAGGATTGTGTTTTCCAACATAGTAACGCATGAAATCCCTTCAATATCATAACAGAGGGTGGCCCAAAATATATATCTCTGGCTCCCTCTTTAGGTTGAAAGTAATTATGAATTAATTTTAGTTCCATTTGTAATGATTTAAAGCCATATGGAGGTATTTCTATTCCATAAAAGTTGTTCAACTGATATATTATTGTGTTTCACACATGAAATCCCTTCCCTAGGAACAATCTAATGAGCCAAAATATATATTTTCGGCTTTAATTTTGGATTGAAAATTATAATAAATGCTTATTTGTGCCCATATGAGTATCAAACATGTAGATTATAGGTTTTACCAGCCATTTCCTTCAGTTAAATTAAATAGTTTCAATATTTTCCAACAAAATTGGGATTTCACGTGTGACTGTATAAAAGAGGAAATTAAAAACTGACATAATGAAACAACCAGAGGTCCGAATTTGTTGGAATAACATTTTTCCAAAATGTCAAGACCAGTATATTATGATGCAAGGCCAAAAAATTAAATTCAAAGTATTCTAAATTTTCCCTCATTCCCAGATCACAAAATGGCAAAACAGCACACTTGAAAAAACTGACCCACAGGTCTACTCCTGTACTCTTGATCTCGACAAATAAAAAACTCCTTATCTTATCTTATCTTAACCTCAAGGACTAGAGATAAAGTTACCCAAGATTGCGGCACCCTAGTTGTCATTGATGTAACTCTTCTTAGGATTTGTGCAGTTGCACTCCAGCCTTCGGGTTTAGAGAAGGATAGTAGTGGGTTGACTATTTATTGCCATCAACTCAAAAAAAAACCTGTGACGAATGATTCCAGTCCCCCTCATAGCTCAGCGGTTAGAGCATTCACCTACAGAGCAGAGGGTTGCAAGCTCAAGCTAAATGAAAACATTTCCACAAAGAGATCTTTTGATAAATTACTTTGAAAAATACCTATTTTACGACTTGTGACTCACTTTTTCATAAGACAACACATATTAATGAGAAATGCTTCTACAATTTCACAAATACATTTTCATAGACAAAGTTACGATTTGTTAATTTCACCCTAGAGAGTCCCAACAAGTTGGGAAGCCGCGCTCTCGCCGGACAGGGGGGAATTCCCATCATTTGAGCACAGGCCATAACGGTCCTGATGTCAATGTTTGAAGCATGGGGACATCCCCATTTAAAACACCATTACCCTTGCGACCAGTCACACAATGACTTGCCGTCTCTGTGCTTATGCCTACCTAGCTAACCTGCAAGTATTTGTGCGACGTTTTTATGCGCAAGCGCAATGGACAAATCTGTTTCCGGTGTTCAGATCAATAAGAGAAAAGGCAGTCATGATTCCACAAGGAACAGAAGAATCGATTTAGAAGGGGACTAGAGTTTATGTGTCCGTGTTTTCCTCTGTAGTGGGTCTCAGGAGAGCAGTTAGAAGGAGCGCATAGAGAGGCATAAACACCATATCAGACTGTTATCTTATGACTTAGTCCATACTGGCGTACATGGGTCAGATCATCAGAAAATGTACAATTCGCCTTCACCAATCCTCTCAAATAACCCACATTTAAGAAAAAAATGAGCTTCAAAATGGGATTTAACATAACAGAACTGATACTTTAAATCAATGCGATACGAAGTATACTCAGATATACCTAGTATTGGCCATTTTTAAGTCTAATTTAGCAGAATTTACTAAATGTCTACAGCTGCCAATTGTGCATTTTCTGAAAATCTGACCCACTTACAGGAACATGAGGTTGGGGGGGGGGGAGGAGATGGCGGGGGGATACTTACCATTTTACTGTCACAAATAGAGAGAATGGAACGAGGTGCTTGTAATTGAATATTTATTGGACCGGTTTACTAGTACCAAGTTCCATTTATTATTTATTATATGCCCCTAGCATAGAGAAATATCAATATATTAACCTTTGTTTTTTTGTCATAAAGTATCTAAAAGCTAAAAGAAAACCCAATTCGAATTTTTATTGTACACATACAATAGAAATATTTGTATTGCACCCTACTTATCGCACCTCTCAAATGGAATGCGCATATAATAATAAAACACCAACAATACTATGATAGGTAGACGATGCATAAAACATCTGACCTGTGCAAAGACAATTTTCCTCAACATGATAATATATCATGTAGGGATTACATTTTTAAATCAGAAACAAACGTATGTCTTACTTTCCAAGTTCAAAAACAATGAAGTAATATTTTGTATCGATTGTTTAAAATGTTCTATATTTCCCCCAGACATACACAAATCCTAAAGTGCCCCCCCCCCCTCAATACTTTTCCCCACCTCAGATCCCCTCCGTTCCCCAACACTTTACTTCGGTTCCTAAACAGCAAGTGGCTGCTGCTACGGCACTAAGTTTTCATTTTTTGTTTTAACACTATTTGTGATGTGTTTCAAGAAAATGAGTCATATGTCGCAAAATTGATATTTTTCAAAGTGTTCTTTTTACAAGATCTCTTTATTGGAATCTTCTGATTTGTAGAGGGTTTAGCACTGATAGTCATATGAATCCATATAACAAATTCCAGGACATTGTATTAAATATATTCTTGCATTTTGAAGACATTCGTATGGAGTATATTTAGTTACTTTACTATACTAGTAATTACCCAGTAATTACCAACATTGCAAACTTCTTTTTTTTTCAAAAATAAAAATATCAAACTTAAAATATAGAAATACTTATTAGGTGTCCTAGTGTTTACTATCATTGGAATCAGTTCGACCACCCCTGTTCAAATATAATGATATCTCAAAATCAATATTTTGCGACTTATGACTCATATTCCTAAAACAGATTACATTTAAGAACTTCTCTAGCTCGCGCTATTCTGCTTCAGTTTGTACTGTAAAGACAGTGGGGGGATGGTGCTGGAAGAGATTGTGTGACACGGCTGAGTAGTTGTACATTTACATACATGTGCATTGAGACACGTTTTGCGCTAGACTTAGAAGAAGATAATCATAAAGTCATCTAACTATTTCACCCAATTGGGCAAGACCATAAAGTGCCTTTCTGTCTCTTTTCTCTGTCTCTCTCTCCATTCTTCTCTGTCTCTATTTCCTGGGTATGACCATAAAGTGCCTTTCTGTCTCTTTTCTCGGTCTCTCTCTCCCTTCTTCTCTATCTCTATTTCCTGGGTATGATCATAAACTGCCTCCCTCTCAGCTCTCCCGCCCTTGATATAACACTTAAAAGTGTTGATAAGGGCGTAAAGCAACCAATCTCACTCACTCACTCTCAGCTCTCCCGCCCTTGATATAACCTTCAATGTGTTGATAAGGGCGTAAAGCAACCAATCTCATTCCCTCACTCTCAGGTCTCCCGCCCTTGATATAACCTTCAATGTGTTAATAAGGGCGTAAAGCAACCAATCTCACTCACTCCTGTTACACCCAACCCACTCCTCTACCCTAGTAGTATATGGTACTTTAACACAGGAGTTAATGCATAACATGGTCCAATACATGGTCTAATACAATTCTAATACAGCATAATCTAACATAAAACATAAAAGTATAACTATCCAATCACAATAAATAGAATTGTAATGACTATGGATTCTTATTGTTATAGATAATCATATAATTCATTTATAACTAAGGCATGATTACAAATTAAACCTTCTTATAACGTTGCTCCAGGAGCCCATTAAAAATTATGTTTTATTTTCGTGAACATGAAACGTACCATAACCTGTATGGAATTGTCTCTCGAAATAAAATATGTTTAAAAAAAATAATTCCTACAGTAATTTACACAGATTTCAGCACACAAGAAATAATAACTAAACAATTTAACAATTTAAGTAAGGACCTTCTTTGTAAGAGTCCCCAGGTGTCTATGAAAGGTATTTATTAAAGTGGCACTCTCAGCTAACGTCGGTAAAAAAGTAGATAGTTTCTACTCTTTTTTCCCATTCTTTTCCAACCCATCACAAAGTCATTGGACAGAAATAATGTTGATGTTTTTTCAGTTTTCAGGGCTTCTAAAACCTCCTCATTTGTATTTGGAGGACCAGCGCGAATCTATTCCTATAATGACTTCACTTATTATCGCTCACCGGCGGCCGTTTTCTCTCGACATATTCCACTTGCGATTCATACATAAACATACAACATTAGCAGAATATTGATAAATCCAGTCGTACATGTATATATGTCATGATATGAGTAAATTTGGTACAATTTAGGATTAATTACCGACAATGAGGGGCTGCTGTTGCCCTGCTTCGCTAGATTAAATTAAAATTAAATATGCACCAAAAGGTGCACCAGCAGGCACGAAACGAAGGTAATCAATCACACACCCACCGTCTGTAACCCCAATATGATTCAAATTGTATATATTCATCCATTCATCATTGTTCATATATCGTGCAATGCTCCCTATGACAGTTATCTCTTACCTTGGAGACCGTTAGCAGCTAGTCTGAATGTAACCAGACACTCACCTACAAGGAAACAAGTGTGAGAATTAGTAGATATATATTTGATTTATAATCTTGCCAAATGCAGTCTGCAGACAGATCGCCTTAGTGGCGTTGCTGTACTCTACCTTTCCGCTTAAATAAAACAAATCTGTTCAGTCTTTAGTTGTTATAGCTTCTGAACTACTCAAGGCAGTAACTAAACCCGATTAATAAGGGCCAGGAAGAGGCGGAGGAACCCAATCCTTCTGGCATTTGTGATGTGTTTCTGGAAAAAGAGTCACAAGTCGCAAAACATGGATTTAAAGGTATCATCATATTTGAAAAGATGAGATCAGGCGGATTTTAATTATGGTAAACATTGTGACAGCTAAAAAGGTGTTTCTATGATTTCAGTTTTTTTATTTCTTCTTCTGGGTGGACAATTACTAGTAAAGTAACTAAATATACTCCATAGGATGACCTTAGAATCGCAAGGATATATTTAATACACTGTCTTGAAACGTGGTACGTGTATTCATACAACCCCAAGAACTGGAGGCACTAAAATACGAAGAGATCTCGTGAATAAATAACTTTAAAAATTATCAATTTTACGATCTATGACTCATTTTCTGTGTGTAGGCTCTTGCCGAATAAAGGTTGTTAAAAAGACTTGCTATAAGGGGACTACTGTAAAAAAATGTATATAAGTGTCAGATCGTCAGAAAATGTACAATTCGCCTTCACCAATCCTCTCAAATAACCCACATTTCAGACGGAAATGAGCTGCAAAATCCGTTTAAGATAAGAGAACAGATACTGTAAATTAACGTGATACCAAATATACCCAGATATATCCGGTATTCATCATTTTTCAGCCTAATGTAGCAGAATTTCCTAAAATTGTGTAGAGCTGCGAATTGTACACTTTCTGACGATCTGACCCATAATGTTTGAGGCGGCTGCTTCATAACATTTAAACGTCACACATCATCAGCCCCAGGCGTGCTATGAACCGACCGTTATTGGCATCTTAAATTAAAATCACGAACTAGATCATTAAAATCAAATTGCAATTATCGTTTAAAGTCAGCAGGTCACGCTGTCCCTCAAAAACACTGTGACATCTCTCAACTCGCGACGTCTCACTCAAATGTCCCGGATTTTTTTTTTGTAATTCTAATTTAATCTTTTCTTTTTTTTTAAGCACCGCCTCAATCGAGATAACACCGACCAATGGGATCAGTTTGAAATAGTCCATAAAAACTGTTAAGTTGCTTGCCTAATATAGCAGTGAATTATTTTTATCGCAATAGGGGATTTGCATGTGCCACTGCCCATGTGCATGCTAGGATAGATTCTGATGAAATCTGAGGTACCAATATTCAGCATAATTTTTAACGAAAATTGCAAGAATGTTTTCACCAATATTATCTTTTATGAATGATCTATTGAAACCAAATGCATGATTGGAAAGTAAATCAATTTGGGACTTGTGTTATGGACACATTTAAACACATGGCCATTGACATTGGAGCATTGATAAATATTCCATGCTGAACATGGCATGTTTTCTATAGCTTTCACACTGTAGTCCCATAATTCCATGCGAATCAAGATTCAAAATGGCGGCTATGCAAATCCCCTATTGCAATTGACTACTTGTCTTTCGCTCGCTCGTGCCTCGGACGCTGATGAAAAAACTAAATAGGACAGTCGGCTGATAAAATCACCCAGATACCTTTCTTGAAGTGGGTCTAGATGTATTGGCGGCGCCTGCAACTTGTAAACAAAGATAAAAGGGGAAAAAAAACCGAAGAAATCTTTGACTGGTTCAGTTTGCTGGATAATTGTATCTATTCAATCCGATTGGTAACGACTGCAGCCTGTATTCGGTCAATGACCATAGAGAAAACACTCTTTAAACAAGTGGTTTTGTCTGTGGTTCCGATGGTCAAATACTAAAGGTTTTCAACTTTTTGTTCCATTCTTTTCTAACCCATCTAATGGGGCGACTCCACTAGAGAGAAAAACGGCGCTGACCATTGCTGTTGTTGCCCACTAATTTGTTGCAACAAAACCGCTGACAGGGCAATAAGACTGGAAATCGCAGGGACCGTCACAAATATCCATACATAAACAACAGTTTCCAACAAATGTGGCAACACACCTGACACTCCTCCATTTGCGTTTTCATTGCAAACATGAAATGAACTGTTAGAAGGCAACAGAAAATTTGTCGCCGCCATTTTTCCTCTAGTGGAGTTCCCCTATAAGAGTCATTTGACCCAAATTTTGGAGGATTTTGTCCAGTTATTTTTGCAACATAGCTTCTAAAAACTCCCCATTTGTATTTGGAGGACCCGTCCACATTCTTCCCATTAAAGTCTTCCCTTATTATCGCTCACCCGCGGCCATTTTTGCTCAGCTAATTTGGCTTCAAAGTCATATATAAAGATATAATAATGGCAGAATATTGGTGAATTCTGTCTTATAAGTTATAAAATTTGCTTTTCATAATAGCCAAAAATGCAGATTTAATAAAAGGTATTATGTAATCTGATGTAACAATATAAAGGTAATTATTAATATTGATATCAACATGTGTGAGATACAGAATTTATTATCTAATAAGCATATATCTGTGCAAATATATTGTTAACTTATACATATTATTATCATATTGGACCATAGGTCCACACTAGGTGGAACAGAGGGTAACTAGGTCAGCTATAATTAGTGCCTAGACCCCCATACAACAATTAACCTGATTGGTTCCCTCTAACAACCCAGGCTATTGGTCTACCTCACAGAGGATACTTATGTAAATGAGATACGATTTCATTGGTCAACTATAGCGACCCCTTGTAATCATTTATGTAATGAGCAATGATATTACTTATGCTATCATTATTGGTGATTACTCATAAATGATTTTTGATTGGGTAATGCATGTGCATGCGCATTTCGATGATATGATGTATAAATATACAAGTTATGAGACGTTAAAAGTTAGACCCATTAGAAGCAGAGATATGCCTGTTTACAGATTAGCGGGGTTGGTTGAGGCCAAATTGAATTACTTTACACCATAACGCAATTTTTACCGCAAATTGTTTTGCGAATGATTTATTTAATGACTGTATTAATGTAATGACTGATGAGACATGCATTTAGACACCTAGAATATAATCCAGTTGTCATATTTGACATGGTCGGTGGTGGCCATTTTGAATATCTCAAATTGCTCAATGTCAGGAACTTTATATCACACAGGAATGTGATATAGGAACACCAAGGATGATTAATACAAAAATACAAAATAGGGTACACGAGGAATGTCAAATAAAAACCTTCTAAATACATAAAGTTTCAGAGTCAGTGTCAGTTTTTTTAAGGAACCTGAACCTCAGACGGGTATTTTTCGTGAACTTCTACATATCAGAGTGAAATATTACCCCAGAATGTAGTTTTAATGCAAAATAAATGAGTCTGTCTGGATGAAATAATAATTTGTATCTGCTCATACTGGGTCATGTCTCAAGGGGGAGAGGCACTGTCCCTAATGCCTTTCTATCTTAATACACTTCCAAGTTGAACTTGATAAATCCCTTTCCATTTACCCAGATCAGATAATAATAATAAGCATTTTACCTTTTGAGTCATTGGATTCCAACATTTGACTTCTTTTTTAATTATTTTCTTGTCATGAATAATGAGAGTTTGGTCCTTGTTTACTGTGAATCCGACAGACAAATAATGAGAATTTGTTATTCTAAGTTTTTCAATGATTCTATCTTAGTCTCAGTTGTTTGATATTTCATCTATTTTTGCCAAGG
Organism: Sthenelais limicola; assembly: GCA_942159475.1. NCBI lineage: Eukaryota > Metazoa > Annelida > Polychaeta > Phyllodocida > Sigalionidae > Sthenelais > Sthenelais limicola. The sequence continues at coordinate 8,421,837 of OW804095.1, read as the reverse complement.
CGAGTGGCTTTGATAAGGAGGTTGTTTGTAGGGACAAAACACAAACATCAAATATTAATGTGGCTACTTTTATAAAAAAATCAATTCTTTTGTAGAAGGAAATAGGCCAAGTGTAGGAGGTAATAGATTATTTAATCTCCTTAATTTTAAAACATAAACGAGTAAAACATCAATCGTAAAAAGTAAAATGGGGGATTATAGAGCAGAAAGGCGCGGGAAAATGAATATGGGTAGTAGGATAGAAGGGTGAACTCGTTAGAAAATGTACAACTCAACTTCATCAATCCTCTCATATAACCCAAATTTAGGCCAAAAATGAGCTTCAAATTATAGTTTAACCTGACCAAACAGATCGGGAGGTTATTTGAAGAGACAAGAAACAAATATCAAATATAAATATTTAGAGTGGGTACTTTGAAACATATTTTTTTAAAGGAAATAGGCCAAGTGTAGGAAAGAGATAATGAATTATTAGCTTTCCTTAATGTTAAGTGTGATGTGTTCAAGGGAAATGCGTTAACATGCTATTTTTCACAGTGTTTTACACATAAAATGTATTTGTACGAATGTTTTCATTTTTTGGGGGTGCTTAACGCTTCTTGTAGTCTGAATATATGTACCAAATTTCAAGATATAAAGTAAGAATCATATCATTTACAATTAACAGTTTACATTTATTTTTTCCTGTTTTTGCAGAAACGAAGACTGGTGTCCATATAATCTAACGATTTTGCCTTTCCAAAGGAAATGACGATTGAAGTCCGTTAAATGTAAAGGAATAGAAGGTCAAGTTCCAGTTATTGTCAGTTATATACTGTCAAGTAAATCATTTTAATTGGGGGGGGGGAGGGAGAGTTAAAACTACTACAACCATATGACATAAGGAATAAAGTTGTAATAAAGGTATCTACTATACAAGTCTTTTTATCTTATTATTTTTTAATATATGGGTCACATTTTCAGAAAATGTACAATTGGCAGCTCTACACATTCAGTAAATTTTGCTAAATTTTGCTGAAAAAATTTAATGATAAATACTGGGTATATTTGAGTATATTTTGTATCCCATTGATTTAAAGTATCTGTTTTGTTATGTTAAACTCCATTTTGAAGCTCATTTCTGTCTTAAATGTGGGCTATTTGAGAGGATTGGTGAAAGTTAATTGTACATTTTGTGACAATCTGACCCATATATTATTCCTTACTCGGTCCCTTTTCACACTCATAGCGAGATCGTGAAAAGTAAAATGGGTGGGGGAGGGGGGAGTATAGAGCAGAAAGCGGAGGGAAAATAAATATGGGTAGTAGGATGGAAAGACAAGTTATGAGACATCTCCAGGAATATGGGTCAGATTTCTAGAAAATGGGGGAGAGGCACTGTCCCTGGTGCCTTTCTATCTTAATACACTTCCAAGTTGAACTTGATAAATCCCTTTCCATTCACCCAGATCAGATAATAATAATAAGCATTTTACCTTTTGAGTCATTGGATTCCAACTTTTGACTTCTTTTTAATAATGAATAATGAGAGTTTGGTCCTTGTTTACTGTGAATCCGACAGAGAAATAATGCGAATTTGTTTTTCTAAGTTTTTCAATGATTCTATCTTGGTCTCAGTTGTTTGATATTACATCTATTTTTGCCAAGGCGAGTGGCTTTGATAAGGAGGTTGTTTGTAGGGACAAAACACAAACATCAAATATTAATGTGGCTACTTTTATAAGAAAAAAATCAATTCTTTTGTAGAAGGAAATAGGCCAAGTGTAGGAGGTAATAGATTATTTAATCTCCTTAATTTTAAAACATAAACGAGTAAAACATCAATCGTAAAAAGTAAAATGGGGGGATTATAGAGCAGAAAGGCGCGGGAAAATGAATATGGGTAGTAGGATAGAAGGGTGAACTCGTTAGAAATTGTACAATTCAACTTCATCAATCCTCTCATATAACCCAAATTTAGGCCAAAAATGAGCTTCAAATTATAGTTTAACCTGACCAAACAGATTGGGAGGTTATTTGAAAAGACAAGAAACAAATATCAAATATAAATGTTTAGAGTGGTTACTTTTAAACATATTTTTTTAAAGGAAATAGGCCAAGTGTAGGAAAGAGATAATGAATTATTTAATTTCCTTAATATTAAATGTGATGTGTTCAAGGGAAATGTGTTTATATGCTATTTCTCACAGTGTTTTACTCACAAAATGTATTTGTACGAATGTTTCATTTTTGGGGGTGCTTAACGCTTCTTGTAGTCTGAATATATGTACCAAATTTCAAGATATAAAGTAAGAATCATATCATTTACAATTAACAGTTTACATTTATTTTTTCCTGTTTATGCAGAAAGGAACACTGGTTGCTGTCCGTATAATCTAACAGTTTTGCCTTTCCAAAGGAAATGACGATTGAAGTCAGTTAAATGTAAAGGAAGGTCAAGTTGCAGTTATTGTCAGTTATATACTGTCAATTAAATCATTTTAATTGGGGGTGGGCTGGAAGAGGGAGATTTAAAACTTCTACAACCATATGACATAAGGAATAATGTTGTAATAAAAGTATCTACTATACAAGTGATTGGCAGCTCTACACATTCAGTAAATTTTGCTAAATTTTGCTGAAAAATGATAAATACTGGGTATATTTGAGTATATTTTGTATCCCATTGATTTAAAGTATCTGTTTTGTTATGTTAAACTGCATTTTGAAGCTCATTTCTGTCTTAAATGTGGGCTATTTGAGAGGAGTGGTGAAAGTTAATTGTACATTTTGTGAAAATCTGACCCATATATTATTCCTTACTTGGTCCCTTTTCACACTGGTAGCGACATTGTGAAAAGTAAAATGTGGTGTTGGGGGGAGTATAGAGCAGAAAGCGGAGGGAAAATAAATATGGGTAGTAGGATTGAGAGACAAGTTATGAGACATCTCCAGGAATATGGGTCGGATTTTTAGAAAATGCACAATTTACAGTTCTTCACATCTCTCAAATTGTGCTAAATTAGAGTGAAAAATGACAACTACTGAGTATATCTGAGTGTATTCTGTATTGTATTCATTCAATAAATCTGTCTGGTTATGTTGAACTGTATTTTGAACCAGATTTTCGTCTTAAATTTGGGTTATTTGAGGGGATTGGTGAAGGCCAATTGTACATTTTTTGAAAACTTGACCCATATGCTACACCCAGGATCAGTGTTACACCTCGCCCATGGATGCCCTGCTGAGGATCTGTCAGGAAAAGAACCCAACATGTTTTGTTTCATTCCTACGGCTGCCAGAGGCAACATCGCTAGAACTTCTCAAGGACAAAATCAGATTCCCGATCGGAGGCGAAGTGAATCTCTGTTCTCCACCTTCACTATCTCTGCCAAAGTTCTCTTAAACATTAAAATGGCTAAGATCACTATGTTGACTATATGTCAATTTTAAATGTAATTGCTGATTTCCATGACTTGCATAGCTATGATCATTTGGGTGGATTATCACAATTATGTATTCATTAGATTATTTGATGTTGGAAATATAGTTTGAGTGTAGTAGAGTCGCTGGGTCTGTTTAAATCAGAGGGAAGTAGCTGGTAGCAGCTGTTTTGTCCCCAAACTGTCAGGATATATATGTGTCATAGTAAATATCCAACAAATCCAACACTATTCTTTTTCGAATATCATTTTCCTTTTCTAAGATACCCTAAGACATAATCAACATAACTTATGGATATCTTAATATCTGAATAGATACTTTCTTGGATTTCGGATTTTCTTTTTCTCACAGAAGTGAACACATAACATGTCAAATGCCTGAGGGACTCCCTCATTTGTATATACTACTATGTGGTGTTTGACTATTAGCTAGGAGACTGGCACTAAGTCCCTTAGGCTATTCTCATAGACCAGAAATCAGACCAAAGTGAAGTTGGTTATTAGATGATACATTTCCTTTATTTTTAAGAAACATTATTTTAGGAATTGTTTTAAAACTATTGCCTCTAAATTAATGGCTATGAGTTGATGGAATTCATTACTACACATATATTTATATGTATCAAAAATAATAAATAATCAAGGTGCACTAGTCTATGCATGACAGAAAGGTTTAGAGCAAAAAGAACAGATCCGATCAGTGTCATATCTCAAAAAAACTAAGTGCCATGTGCAATAGCAGCAGATGGCACACGTCATGGATGATAGGGGAGTCATCATAGTAAAAAGACTCCTTGTCATGGGTGAAAAGATCTCTGTAATGAAGAAATAGTCAGTGCCATGAAACTATTTGTTCAAGGAATAGGAATATCAAGATTGTAATAGGAAAAGGTGTCTTTGTTATGGATTTTGGCTATGTGTAATATGTGCAAAAAAAGAAGAAAAGTCTGTAATATTACACAGGTCGTACAGGTGACGACTTTGGGACGCAACAGCTGCCACTGACTATGGTGGAGGAAGGTCAGCCTGCTAGCCACCACATTATACCCCAGTCCCATGCACTTGGTGTGACATGAGAAACTATCTATACTACTCAATTAGAGGCCCACCTGAGGCCTATTTGGGAGAGGTTACAGACCGGCGGGTCAATGTGAATCTGAGTTTTAAATCCTTACATGCTCCCAAATCCACTTTTGCCTGACATTAATCCCTCAGGGTGTTGAATACTGATATAATGATCTAGCAAATGTTTGACATTCAAGAAAACTTTCCCAAAATCAGGAACTCAGCAGCAAGTGTCACTTTAATGGCCTGTTTACAGTAAGCCAATAATACTTTTTTTATGGATTCCTCAGCCGATTTGCCATTGCCAATTTGATAAGCCCAGCCTTGTCGGCGACAAAACCAGTTTGGGGAAAACCACATACTGCAAATCACTACAATCTGTACTAGATTGGCTTTATATATAATCCAATGCAATATATGGGTAAGATTTGCAGAAAATGTACAATTGGCAGCTCTACACATTTAGTAAATTCTGCCAAATTAGGCTGCCATTTGGTCAATACTAGGTAAATTCGAGTATATTCGGCATTGCATTGATTCTAGCAATCTGTTTGGTTAGGTTGAACTGTGTTTTGAACTATGTTTTCGTCTGAAAATTTGGCTATTTGAGAGAATTGGTGAAGCTGAATTGTACATTTTCTGAAAATCTGACCCATATGTCTCTTTATTTCCTAGGAAAATCGATAGTCCGATGATTGAATACATGCAATTATTGTGAGGGATCAGTATCGAGAAATCGGGACACACATAACATTGATGTAGTACTGCCTTAACCCTCTTCATATCTGCTTCATACTTTACTGCTATCATAGTACGGGTAAGAGTTTCAGATTTTCAGAAAATGTACAATTGGCAGCTGTACACATTTGGTAAATTCTGCTAAATTAGGCTGCAATTTGGTCAGTACTAGGTAAATTCGACTATATTCGGCATTGCATTGATTCTAGCAATCTGTTTGTTTAGGTTGAACTGCATTTTGAGAGTCATTTCTGTGTTAAATTTGCGTTATTTTATAGGATTTCAGAAGTACAAATTGTACATTTTCTGGCGATTTCACCCTTATGACATAACTCTGTCTGATTTTCTCTCTGCACCAAGCGACCCCTCACAAACATGACATGATCTTGGAGATAGAATTACCTGCTCTTGTAATTAAAACCAGAGCTTTTTGCACTCAATTTATGATTGGTGCTTACAATGCAGAGTTATAAGAGCCCCTCTAAACTGCGTACACGCAATCTTGGTGATTAATTCGCTGGGAATTATGGAAGTGGCATTAAGTATCTCAGAGCATAAGCTTGAGATACATGTATTTTCAACATGAAGTAGTCCTCCTGGGTAAGATCATAAAGTGCCTTTCTATCTCTTTTTCTGTCTCTCTCTCCCCCTTCTTCTCTATCTCTATTTCCTGGGTAAGATCACAAAGTGCCTTTCTATCTCCTTTTCTGTATCTCTCTCCCTACTTCTCTATCTCTATTTCCTGGGTATGATCATAAAGTGCCTTTCTGTCTCTTTTTCTCTGTCTCTCTCCCTTCTTCTCTATCTCCATTTCCTGGGTAAGACCATAAAGTGCCTTTCTGTCTCTTTTTCTCTGTCTCTCTCCCTTCTTCTCTATCTCCATTTCCTGGGTAAGATCACAAAGTGCCTTTCTATCTCTTTTTCTGTCTCTCTCTCCCCCTTCTTCTCTATCTCTATTTCCCGGGGAAGATCACAAAGTGCCTTTCTATCTCTTTTTCTGTCTCTCTCTCCCTTCTTCTCTATCCCTATTTCCTAGGCAAAACCATAAAGTGCCTTTCTGTCTCCTTTTCTGTATCTCTCTCCCTTCTTCTCTATCTCTATTTCCTGGGCAAAACCATAAAGTGCCTTTCTGTCTCTTTTTCTGTCTCTTTCCCTTTTTCTCTATCTCTGTTTCCTGGGTATGATCATAAACTGCCTCCCTCCCAGCTCTCCCGCCCTTGATATAACCTTCAATGTGTTGATAAGGGCGTAAAGCAACCAATGTCACTCACTCACTCACTCACTCAACATTTTTTTTATCTCCCATGTAAATATAGGGTGGGATGTATCAAGCCTGCAAATTTTAATAAATCTAGATCAACCCATCAATCCATGAAAGTGATACAGAATAGGGTTGCCTTTGCTCAACACCATCAAATAACAAGGATCAGTGGGTCGGGGACTGCCCAGATAGTTATGATATGTTCTTTAATTCAAGTTGCATCATGGCGTACACTTGTATCTATTTGATTTATGCAGAACTGGGATTGATTTGAAAAGGGAGGAGAGAGTAAATAGACAGAACTACCTGGGATTCGAGGCGGGAGTGTATATTCACCCATGACGGTCAAGGGCTGGTATCCTCGCGACCGTCATGGGTCAAATGCAGTGAATACTAGTTAAGGAATAATTTCCGAGGTTTTTTCTGCTCGCGGTGTCTATAGCGTCAGGGAAGTTCGAGGGCGAAGCCCGAGAACTTCACTGACGCTATAGACACCGCGAGCAGAAAAATCCGAGGAAATTATTGCTTTTAGAAGAGAATTGATGAGATTCCCTTGATTTGATGATATTCCCTTAATGTTAGAGCAAAAAAGATAGACAAACCTTCTTTATTCCGTCCAAAAACATCCAAAAACATCCGAAATATACCATGCGAGTCGTCAGCCTTTCTATGAGACCGGAAGTGATTTTCAAAACGATGCCTTGGATAGCAAGCAGCGGAACCTTGTGAAAACACGCCGGCTGGCTGAACGTAAACATTAGCGAATACGCACCTCTGATTGGCTGTTTCTCCGCTAAGCCCCGCCCACTTCACTTGGCCAGCCGTCGTGGTATCATGCAGTTTCCGACTAACGCGGCAAGCATCGGACACTTCCGGTTCTCGAATGCCGTGTTGCGTGTGTCTAGGGACTTAAAAAAGAAATAAATAAAAGATTTGAATCGGTAGAAATGATTTAAATAGTGTTTGAGCCTGATAGCGAAGATTTAGTCGACGGGAATCAAGCAATAAATGAATAGCGAGTTCAGAACCTATACGTGCGACCGGAAGAGATGTGGAGACCCTTCGGCATAGCCACTCATGTGCACATTCACTTGGCGTTGCATTGTGTACGGTAGTCTATATAGCGCACGGAGGATTTCATTCGAAAGTGACCCGCACGTCAACTAACGAAGCATTAGACTTCCGGTTCTCGAATGCCGTGTCCGTGTCTCTAGGGACTTAAAAAAGAAATAAATAAAAGATTTGAATTGGTAGATATGTTTTAAATATGGTTTGAGCCCGATAGCGAAGATTTAGTCGACGGGAATCGAGTAATAAATGAATGGCGGCTTCAGAAGCTATACGTGCTTACGTTATAGACCGGAAGAGATGTGGAGACCCTTCGGCATACCCACTCATGTGCATGTTCACTTGGCGTTGCATTGTGTACGGTAGTCTATATAGCGCACAGAGGATTTCATTCGAAAGTCCCCGGTCCGGGTGCGCGCAAGCGGCTGTGTATGGCATCACTAGCAAAATTTAGCCTCGTCATATCAACCAGTTCCGCAGTGTAGTGGTTATAGCGCTGGACTTCTGCGAGAACGTTGAGGGTTCGAGCCTCGTCAGGTCCATAAGCTTTTTTTTTCATTCTATACTTGACTGGGTTGGGTTGATCTATGGGACGGAAGTCTTGATCTATGGAGACGAAGTCTTGATCTATGGAGACGGAAGTCTTGATCTATGGAGACGTTTTGATCTATGGAGACGGAAGCCTTGATCTATGGAGACGGAAGTCTTGATACTGATCTATGCCTGATCTATAGGGACTGATACTGATCTATAGGGACGGATCTATGGGGACGGAAGTGGTTTAGAGGGAATCTATAAAGAAAAAAAACCTCCCAGAATCTCATCAGATCGATTCTAATGTACAATAATATACCAGTGGCTGCCAGCCCTCCTGGCTTCTATTCTGTTCTGCGTACATCACTTTAGGAAAGTTCAGAAGGTTTAGTTGTAGTAGTTGTAAATGCGTTGACTTAATCAATACGACGGTGAAAGAAGAGTATTTACGGAAATTAACAGACAATGGTGTTTAAATGAACGTGAATAATGTTGAAGCCTGTTGTCACTCGGATTACTATTGTCTTCAACGAAATAAATGGAACCGACATGGCTTCATATTTCCCATCACGCATTTGGATTTAAGTGGGTATTTAAACAAACTAGCTGCACCAACGCTGTCCAAAATATCCTGGCTACCTTTTACGAAAATATGGCTAAATTTGTCAGATTTGTTCAGATTCAAATGTCAGATTTGAGCTGAATCCATCCCAGCATGCACTGTGTACCAGACATGCGCAGTGACACGTGGAAATCCCCTATTACACAGTGCCATCCCTACATTTACAATATTGCACAATGTACCATCTGCCATGTATTTAGGCGGGAATTATTTTTCTCTGTGATGCACCAAGATGAATTTATTTGACATTTATTTCATATTGATTATTGAGTTTGTTGTTTATTGCTGATATCAAGCAATTAATGACAATTAATTACAGACTGACATCTCTGCTGCCCTGGATATTTGTGCCCTTCAATTTTATGACAACGTTTATTAATAATTAATTATTTATTGTTCATCTCGAAATTGATTACATGGTGCTTTTTAGTTTATACAGTTTTTGCAGCGTATGACAAATACAATAGGGTCAGATTTTCAGAAAATGCACAATTGGCAGCTGTACACATTTAGGAAATTCTGCTAAATTAGGCTGCAATTTGGTCAATACTAGGTAAATATATAGTATATTCGGCATATATAGTATATTCGGCATTGCATTGATTCTAGCAATCGGTTTGCTTAGGTTGAACTGTATTTTGAACTTTATTTTCGTCTGAAATTTGGGTTATTTGAGAGGATTGGTGAAGGTGAATTGTACATTTTCTGAAAATCTGAACCAAAAGTCTACAAGCCACACAATGTTGTATTAGTTTGTATTATTAGGTTTTTTTCTCTTTACACGAACGTTATTCAGGAAATGCAACATGGCATGTGCCAGTGTTTTGTTTTACGGCTAGGGAAAATCATGTCTTACACCGCATCCTGAAATTTCACAATAAACATTTTAAATAGTATTTATGGTGTTACGTGTCAATGTTCGACAATCCTTCTGTTTTTAGCAGAATTTACTAAATGTGTTGATCTGCCGATTGTACATTTTCTGACGAGCTGCATTAGTGTTCTTTATAAGATGATCTTAGAAATGCATGGATATGTTTAATAAAACAGTCTTGAAATTTGGGAAATGTATTCATGTTATAAACAGCGTTAAACACCCCAAAACATTCCCACAAAGAGATCCTGTGAATAAAACACATTGATAAATATCAGTTATGCGACTTGTGACTCATTTTCCTGAAACACATCGTATTTAAATAAACAGAAAGTATTGGTTTGAATGCATTAATACATACATGTACATGTATGGGTGTATGCATGTATACACAGTATGAACAACAAGCTGGTTGAGAGGTACGTAAATATTTGTCATTACGTTGTGACATTTTCCATATGTTTCAATGTGATGTATTGCCGTCCTATTACGCAGTGGTTATTCAAGGCTGACCAACTGTTCCAGACATGGCAGGTGGTGCATGACGTGTCCGTGACCCCATTGTGCATTTAAATGTCTTCATTTTACATACTTATGTAAGCATGTAAGCCAATCCTTATTTGACCGTACTGCAAGGCTAACTAGCCGATACCATCTTGGTGGAAACTAGTCAAATGTATTTTATTCTATTATTTTTATTTTATTCTATTGTTTGTTATGCGTGTCCAAAATATTTACTGTTTAGATGTAGATGGTCCCGTCGGAGAACTGTCCCTGTCAGTGATGAGAGACATATATTCATATTTATTATACGCGCATTCTATATGAGATGTGCTATAAGTGGGGTGCTATAAAAATATTCATATAGGACGTGTCCTATATGAAGTGTAGTTGTCTAAAAATAGCTCTGTTGTTATGCTTCGCAGAGCTTTGGCTCTCCGCGGAGCATGTAAACAAATCCCCGCGATCGATAATCCACCCGTGATTCTGGTACTATGATTATAGAAATACATAATAAAACCTACATCATTAAATAGAGCATTAAATTCTCTTTTGAATGATATAAATTTGATTAATGTAGCTCAAGAAATGGCTGCGTTAAGTCAACAATATAAGTAGACCTAAAATAAATACTGCATGATCGCACAGTGCAGGACTGTCAGCGGGGCTGTCAGTGGGGCTGTCAGCGGGGCAGTGGGGCTCTCTGAGACTTCTTTAGTATTTTTTCAGTAATATCTGATGACATATGATCAAATTTTATGCACATATAATATAGAATGGAACTCGCCAGCAATAATCGAAAATTTATAGGACTTGATTCGTCCACATAAGCACTCTGCCTACGGCATCGTGCTTATGTGGACGAATCTCGTCCTATAAATTTTCGATTATTGCTGGCTCGTCCCATTCTCTCTATATATAGACCTTCTGTACAACAAAATGAAGTTTCAATATATGAGCATTTTTCGCGAATTGAGCGCAATTGGTGTTTTGATGCATCATTTTTAAAATATGGAACAATTAGGGGAAAAAATCAAGAAAAATGCTTATTTTTTGCAATAATATCACCGAAAGATTCCCCGTAGATAGGACACCATATATGGCTGGAAAGAACACCGCCCCATGCAATTAGCCCATTTGTAAATACATTTACACCAATTCCTTGAGATTACTGCCTTTTTCAAAAAAAGCAAAACCCAATTGCACTCGTTTCGTGAGAAATGTTCATATAAATTTATATATATACAGGTTGGTTGAAGGAGCGTGAATATTATTCTAATTATTCGAATATTCTAAGCGACTGAAACCAACGTGTTAGTTAACAGATTTATTATACATGCTTTTAATCATGAAAATAGAAAATAATCGAGTCATGAATTTGAATTTTAACAGTAATCTTAGTAAAATAAACAGATTGGTTGCCATGACAATCCCACGTAAATCACTCGTGAAATACGCACCATGCGTAAATCACCCTAGATATGCTGTTTTCAGAGCAATGCGTGTATAATAAAGTTGCTTACATCACACCACCTGGGTGGGACAGGGATATGTGGGTCATATTTTCAGAAAATGTATTTCAATTTCATCAATCTTCTCAAATCACCCAAATTTCAAGCGAAAATAAAGTTCAAAATACAATTCAACCTAACCAAACAGATTGCTAGAACCAATGCAATGCCGAATATACTTGAATTTACCTAGTATTGGTCAAATTGCAGCCCAATTTAGCAGAATTTACTAAATGTGTACAGCTGCCAATTGTACATTTTCTGAAAATCTGACCCATAGATGATTGTATGACTCTGACTCTCTCCTACTTCTAACCCTTCCCCATGTTATAAATAAGGCAGCACTACTCCTATAGCTAGTTACCTTCTTTCCTCCGGTTATTGTCAATTGATGCTGGGGTTATAGTCAATACTTTCACAATCATATATTAATTCCAGTCAATTATCAAATAAACTATAACTCAGATGTTCTAGAATTTGACCTTGCTTATACTATTCAGTGAGACTCACATTAATATTACCACCAGTGTCAGCAACATTAGATTAAGCAGACGTACGTAAGGGGGCGAGGTGGTTACGTAACGTTACGTTGCCATGACTCCTGCTCGCAGCTATTGTTGAAATGTCGTCTGCCTGGGCAAATGTCGTCTGCTTCAAGGTCAAGGTTATGCATGAATGCATCTTGGTTTGCAGCTGTAATTCGTGCACAAAGGGATGATATCTAGATCTGTCAGTACATGTGCCTAGGATTTGAAACATAAACAACTTGAAGCTGCATTGTTAGCTATTACGACAAACTAAACCTTACCAAATGTACTCGTATTATGACTTATTATACTGAATTCATCAATATCCTGTTGCTGTTATGTATGTGTATACAATAATTTGAAGTAGAGACAGTCAAGCGAAAACAGCCGCCGGTGAGCGATAATAAGTGAAGCCACCATAAGATATCAATATAATAACATAATATATCGACATTGTTTGATGTGCGTTTTTGATGTAAAATGTTGGCCATAATAGTAATAACAAAACAGAAAAAAGAAAGGAGTCGAGGGAGTCCCCCGAATACAAATAAGGACGTTTTACAAGTCCATAGCAAAAACAACTCGGCAGAATGCTCCAAAAGTCGAAAAAATGGAATTTATATAGCTTTATATGGGTTGGAAAAGTAAATTAAGGAAACATTTCGTTTATTTTTACCGACGTTAACTGAGAGATCAGCTTTGAACTGTTATATATGTTTATACACGAACTTGAAAATCGACCGAGAAGAGAAAATGGCCGCTGGCAAGGGACAATAGGTGAAGTCACCTTGGGAAGGCATAATATAAACAAAGCCGAAATATAAATGACTTTTATGAAGCCATGTGAACAAAAACAACCAGACAAACTTCTCCGAAAAGTTGTTTCATTATCTTTCAGATGTGTTGGGACAAAGTGGAACAAAAAGTAAAAAGTCTTTAGCTTTTGACTGAAGCAGTAAACTGAGAATGAAACTTTAACTGTGATAATAATTACATCAAGAGGACATTAATACTGCAGTTAGTCGCAACACGGTGATTAGTAACATGCTGACAACAGCACTGTGGAGTGCCAGACATTACCAGGGATTAATTTAGTCTCCTAGTGTTTCCCATAATTCAGCGACGAGATGAACACAACATTAATTCATTACACCTACCCTGCTTCTCTTCTCGTTTTAAAATGCTCATGGAGAAAATTTTGGAAATATTTTGGAAAGAGACACATTGACTGCCATCTCAGTTTCATTGTAGCTATGCCAACGGATGCCAATTGATCGCGCAGCTTAGAAAATTAAAACACTTGATGACTGCAGGAGATTAAATTAGAATTTGGAATTAAGAATTTCATATTCTTGGTCCTACGGAAATATAAACTTAATATTAACTTATATAAACGGTTATTGAGGATTGGAAATCAACATATATCGAAAAATAAAAAAGCATCAATCGATCAATAGAATGCAAGTTCCTATTGTATTATTATCACGTCCTATAACTGCCACGCTAAATTGAATCGATTCTGGCAATAAATATGATTAGGTTGAACTGTATTTAAAACTTTATTCTCGTCTGAAATTTGGGTTATTTGAAAGGATTGGTGAAGGTGAATTGTACATTTTCTGGCGACTTCACCAAAAGCCAGTATATACAATATTAGTAGCAATATAAGTGTCCATTTTCTGCATTTATTGATTACTGTTCCGCCACCCCTGATCTGCTTCTGCCATAGTTTTGAGTTGAGTTGAGTTTGAGTTTTAGATTTTTTTATTCAGGAATTACATTACATCGATGATGCTATTCTCATAAATCAGGATTTACTGTTTGCACAAACAATCTACTACAACTACTTCTAGAGAAGGTAATAATGACATGTAGATGAACAACAAAAAGCAATAATTATTGACAAAAGGGACGTCATGTTATAGAAGACGGAATAAGAGAAAGCGTTAAGCAATACTAATAAAACAAACAACACCAACGGTCTCCTTTGCAGACCCGTTTTCATGGGTTTTGTTGCCTTGTGAAATAACTGCTCGCATTAAGCTGAGGTAACATGATATCAACATGTTTTTAAGTTTAATGCTACACTTTCCTTGCTCCGGAAATAATCTCGATACCTTGTAAATTAATTAAAGTTTTCTCTTATGACATAACTTTTTATTTAGGATCGAAGAGCACAACCCAGTACGTGAGGGGACAGAGGTGATAAAGAATTCAGTAATCTTGGTTGGTCACAAATCCCATGATTTGGTTGTTTTAATTTTTCAACTTTTTTTTTGTTTCTAGAATGTATATATATGTAGCAATGGCAATATTAAAAGAAGAAATAGGATCCATTGAAATCAATCGGTAGTGAAAGCCTTCAATATAGCAAGCTTCTGTAAAACGTTATTATTTTACGGTATATATTCAGATAGAGGATATGAGTATATTGCATAGGTTGTGGGCAGTGATATGAAACCTTTATTATAAGTCAATTACAGTGGAACCTCACATAAAGACCACCTCATTATAGAGACCACCCCTCTATTACGACTAGTTTTCCCATTCCCGAATTATTCCCTCTTATTAGATTTAGAGCCCTCAAAAGAGACCACCTCGCTATGAGACCAAAAACCATTCAGTCCCAAGAATGGTCTTAATAGAGAGGTTCCACTGCAACCCTCCAACCCAACCCCCCAGATTTCGACAGAATCCATCCCATGATGCACTGCAAGAAACATGCGCAGTGGCACATGCAAATCCTCTATTGGAAGTAGAAAAGTGCTCAAATAAGCCTAATAATGTAGGTAATTACATTCCGAATTCCACACGGTTCAACAACAACTGCTACACACCAAAGGAATAGCTGAGTTAGCTTAACTAATATTGATGAACCTAATCTAAATAAATAACCTTTATCACAGTAGAATTGCACTAGATTGAGATGAATTGATCCCCCAATTCATCACCTGTTTGAACTCACATCTGTAAACACTCTGTACTGTCGTAAATATTTGATTTGATTTAGCTTCATCGTTGAATATTTCAAGAGCAAGTGGCTACGCGGGGATAGCTCTAGCTTTTCAGCCATACTTGTTCTACATTAATGTTTATTGGGTCCGATTTTCAGAAAATGCACAATCTACAGGTCTGCACATCTCTCAAATTCTGATAAATGAGACTGAAAAATTAGTGAAATACTTAGTGTATTCTGTATTGTATTCGTTCAATAAACCTGTCTGGTTATGTTGAATTGTATTTTGAACCTGATTTTTGTCTTAAATTTGGGATTTTTGAGGGGATTGGTGATGGGGAATTGTACATTTTCTGAAAACCTTACCCTGAGTTGGGAAGTCAGAGAGGGGGAAAAATCAGAGGGTGGGAGTTGGGGGGGGGGGAGGAAGGGAGTTCAACGGGGAAAAGTCAGAGGGAGAAAAGTCCTAGTGGGGAAAGGTCCAAGGGGTGTCTGAGGGGGGGGGGGGGGAAGGTCTTGGGGCTGCAAAGTCCCCCACCTTGAAGTTATCAATATTTTGCATGCTATTTTATGTTTAAAAAGAATTTTAAGTAAAATCAGCCGAGAAAAAATGAGTGGCAGCGAGCGATAATAAGAGAAATCCACTGAAGAAATATAAATGTGGAATTTGTTGAAGCTTTGCAACAAAATCCTCCACAATTTCGGCTAAAAGACTTAGAGATCGGTAAGAAAAGAACAAAACAAAAAGTAGGATTAATATTTTGACCGATGTTAATTGAGAATGTGGCTTCAACCTCTTACTCTTCCCCAGACCACATCCTTCACACTATAGATACCGGAGATATTAACTGTTCTTTATGTCCAGAAGACTTCAATTACACCCACAGGTCCCAGGAGCTTAGCTGGTGAACACATGGGTCAGAATTTCAGAAAATGTACAATTGGCAGCTGTACACATTTAGTAAATTGTGCTAAATTAGGCTGCAATTCGGTCAATACTAGGTAAATTCGAGTATATTTGGCATTGCATTGATTGTAACAATCTGTTTGGTTAGGTAGAACTGTATTTTGAACTTTATTTTCGTCTGAAATGTGGGTGGTTTGAGAGTATTGATTAAGTTGAATTGTACATTTTCTGAAAATCTGACCCACATGCTCTAGCTGCCTCTGTGACACTTCCATTGATGATATGGTATGATAGCAACATATACCCAGTGTGAGAGATGGAGGTAGTTTTATGATAGGGGATTTGCATACAACACTGCACGTGTCAGGTGCTATGAATGGTTGAATCAATCCAGTCTATATCAGACGTGGGGATTTCTTTTTTTATTCTAAATTTAGCAGAGTTTCTGTCTGGTAGGGCTGGAGGAGTTGTTTGCTTGTGTATATAACTAGCAACAGTTCGTTACACTCTACACTGCACTAACATGCAGTAAACGTCAAAGCTAATAGATAGCGCTTGTTGCTGCATACTAGTGCGGTATAGAGTGTAGTGCCATACACACAGCTACTCTTTTTGAGACAGGTTTCCAAGGGTTGTTAAATCATGGACAATAAATCGTAAGTTCAGAAGCTCTTAAGAAACCTGACTTACCTAAATCAGAACTCTTAAGACATTTACTACAACCAAACCAAAAGCACTGTTCTGTATACTTGTGGGTAATAATTCCCCATACGTTGCTGGCACATCCTGCCTTTGTCCCACATGGAGGGGATACCAGATGAGATCCTAGTCAATGATTGACCTTAATCTACCCAATATACTTATTTCTGATTTTACCGTAAAATCTGAAATGATAATAACTGCCATAGTATGAACGTTAAAGCAACCAGCCTATAACGAAAAGAACCAAGTTAATCACATACCATACATCATCAATGCAGACATGATCTACTGTAGCTAAAAATCCTATCATCTAATCGCAGCTCTTTCTGAGCAATCATTCAGTATTTGGCGATACGACCAATAAGCCATATTTCTCTGTTAGACCTCTGATGTGATAGTGCATGATAGGCCCAAGCCTGTCTTACAGCGGTAAGTAACATCATACATAGATAACAATTACTCTGTATGGCAGTAGATCGATAAGATCACTTATCATTGATGATACCATATAGCAGGGTCGGAGAAAGAAAGTAAAAGGATACAGGCTGCAGAATACAGTTGTTAATCAAGTTGTTTCCTTGTAATCAATCAACACCAACTGATGCAAAGAGAATGAAACGCTAAAGGGTCAAGTTTGCTGCAAGTAAAAGTATAATATGAGACCCGAAGAAAGTAATAGTAATATATGACACGTAAAAAGTGACGGAGTTAGTGAGACTGGTTGCATTACGCCCTTATCAACACATTTAATATGGTTATATCAAGGGCGGGAGAGCTGAGAGGGAGGTCGTTTATGATCATACCCAGGAAATAGAGATAGAGAAGAAGGGAGAGAGAGAGAAAAGAGACAGAAAGGCACTTTATGGTCTTACCCAGGACCGACCCATAGAAAGTAATAGTATATGAGACCCGTATCAGAAAGTAATAGTATATGAGACCCGTGGACAGTAATATGAGACCCGTAGAAAGTAACCTTACTGATTTTGAAGACATGATTGTTTATTTGTAACCGTCGTCTTGCCCAGAAGGAATCTGGTTTTCGCCATGCAGCTTTAGTAAACTCTTATATTTGTTATATAAGGCTGAAAGATTATGAATATTAGGGTTATCTGAATATTATCTGAATATTAGGGTTATCTGGGTATATTGGACATTACATTGTTTCCACACCTCTGGTCGGTTATGTTGAACTACATATTTGCACCTCATGTTTTTCTTAAAGCTACATTGTCAGCTATTATGACAAAACAAATGTTACCAAATTAACTCATATTCTGCTGCTGTTATATGTTTATGCAAGAATTGCAAATGGAATACGCCGAGAGAAAACGGCCGTCAGTGAGCGATAATAAGTGAAGTCATCGTAAGAAACCGTTCAGGCGGGTCCTCCAAATACAAATGAGTAGGTTTATGAAGCCCTGTGGCAAAAACAACCCGACAAAATCCTCCAAAACGTTGGGCGAATGACTTTTAGATGGGTTGGCAAAGAACAGAACAAAAGAAAACATTTAGTTTTTGACCGACGATAGCTGCAGTACAGATTTAAATTTGGGTTATTTGAGAGGATTGGTTAAGGTGAATTGTACATTTTAAGGCGATCTCACCCATATATAAAGCAATTACCTGAAAACAGCTGCACAGAGCGATAGCTATGAATGACAAGCATGCAATGCATAATCCCTCCTTGAAGGTATAGGTACACTTCACACAAATCCTTTGTCTGATTCCCCACTCATAAAACAATAGAGAAGAGCATGTGTACAAGTGCAGTAAGTGAGTGAGCGAGGTAAGCCCATTATCGCCCATCATAAACTCCCACTATTTGCTGCACAGAGAACATAATCTATTGCTGGCCAGTTGCTATGGAATACTCATGTTAAATATGACTTACAGCCATTGTTTCCATCCTCATATGTGATGTGTTTCAGGAAAATGAGTCATAAGTCGCAAAAATAGATTTTGAGATCTCATCATATTTGAAAAGATGAGATCAAACAGATTCCAATGATAGCAAACAGTATAAGTATATAAGTATAAGTATTTCTAGATTTTAAGTTTCATATTTTCGTTTTTGAAAAAAAAGTTTCCAATATTTCTGGGGGTCACTAAACACTATAGTAACTAAATGTAGTCCATATGAGGACCTTTAAAACTAAAGAGTACATTACATAGATTGTCCTGAAATTTGATACATCGATTGATATAGCTATAATTGATGAACTCCCAAAAATCAGAACATTCCAATAATGTGATCTTGTGGAAAAAACACGTTGAAAAATATCAATTTTGCGACTTATGACGCAACTTCCTGAAAAACATCACATATGTGATGTGTTATAAGAAAATGAGTGACAAGCCTACATTATCTACAAAAAAACTTGTATATTGTGTATTGTGTTTAGTAGCATACCTGAATATCAACTGTTTGAATGCGATGTTGATTATATTCTAACCTGATGTCATATCTATTTAAATTGCTTAAAAACTTACTGTAATTATCGTAAGTTTGCCTGAAATTTGTTAATTGGTTCTGTGAGAATAGCATGAATTTGTAATTTGGCCCAATCAAATTTGATGAAAAAAAAGAAGTTGCAAAAAATGGATTTTGAGATATCATCATATTTGAAAAAAAAAGAAATGAAGCTGATTCAAATAATTATGATGATATCACACAATCTATTTTTTGCTACTTGTACTCATTTTCCTGTAACACATCATATATGGGTGAAATCGCCAGAAAATGTTCAATTGGCCTTCGCCAATCCTCTCAAATAACCCAAATTTAAGACAAAAATTGTGTTCAAAATTCAGTTCAACATAACCATACAGATTGTTTGGAACGAGGCAATATCAAATATACTCAGATATACCTAGTTTTGAGAATTTCTCAGTCTAATTTAGCAGAATTTACTAAATGTTTAGAGCGGCGAACTGTACATTTTCTGAAGATCTGACCCATTTAGAGACAAATGGAATATACTTGACGTCGTTATGACGACCTATGAAGCATACCACACGAGTATGAAATATGTACTGACATCTCGTTTATTGATTGTTTACTGAAAGTGTTTACTTTTGTATATTTGTTTTTTATAAAATGAGGTATTGCATAAGCCACTGTTTTCGGTTTCAATAATATTCTAAAAACAGCCTAAACGAACTCATGGTTAAAAGATATGTGTCCAGATGAGATCCTAATATTTTCAACTCCAAAGGTTAATATGTGTAATAACTATGAAGTACAACCACTGTGACCCCTAATGCTCAGAATAAATGATTCATTTGAACATTCAATTAAAGAATTCCTTTATTTGCTGATGTTTTTTGTTTACAAATAGGTAGTTCAGCTTTCTGATTAAACAGTTATCATGAATAGTCAGGTCTTCCGCAGGTTTTCCTGCCTTTAAAATGTTGAATTCCGACCCACTGTGTACGTCCGTGGAATAAAGACATACAGTTCTTGCCTGGTTTGTACGCAGTTACGTGGCCCTCAATTTACACAATGTTCACTGACTTTTGTGACTCCATAAAGTTGGCTGTTGTGGATGCAATGGTTAACTAGTAACCCTTACTGCCATTCCCACCATACCAGCCATCCCTTATTGGGGAGTATACAGGTGGTCTTCTCCTCACTGCTGGTATATTCAAGCACTTCTTCCCCTACCGTTGATCCCTTTCTTCCTGCCCCTCCCTTTCCTCTCCTTCTCCCTTTCCTCTCCTTCTCCTCCGCCCCTGCTCTCCTCCTCGCCCCTGCTCTCCTCCTCCTCTCTTCCTCCCCCTCCTCTCCTCCCCCTCTAGTCCTCCTCCACTCCTCTCCTCCTCCCCTCCTCCCCTCCTCTCCTCCTCTCCTCCTCTCCTCCCCTCCTCCTCCTCCTCCTCCCCTCCTCTCCTCCTCCTCCTCCTCCTCCCTCTCTTCCTCCTCCTCCCTCCTTTCCTCCTCCCACCTCCTCTCCTCCCTTCCTTTCCCCTCCTCTCTTCCTCCCCTCCTCTCCTTCCCTCTTTACTCCTCCCCTCCCGTTCCTCTCTTGCTCCCCCTCCTCTCTTCCTCCACTCCTCTACTCCTCCCCTCCTCTCTTCCTCCCCTCCCCCCTCCTCTCTTCCTCCCCTCCTCCCCCTCCTCTCCTCCTCCTCCCTCTCCTCTCTTCCTCCCCTCCCCCCCCTCCTCTCTTCCTCCCCTCCTCCTCCTCCCCTCCCCCCCTCCTCCCGCCCCCTTCTATAGCTCCCCCTCATCCACATCCACCTCCTCACGCCCCCGCTCTCGTGTCCACTGAACACTACTCCCTAAAAGCACATATATGTTATTTATGCATGAAAACATATCTCCGCTCGACGGCGATTTTTAAGTTAGCTGCCTGCATCTCAACTCATTCCTTATATACAGAATTGTCTAGATATTTATTGGACGGAAGACTTCCAATGCAGCCATCTTATCGATCTTGATTCTTCATCTATATTCCTAATCTATCGACTATATTATGGTATTTTTAACTTGTCAGGCTGGTTTACCATTAAGACAGAAGTCTGGCCACCTTATCTTCTTGTGGAAAGTTATGTCAGTGACCTCGGGACCATTTGTCAGTGGTTATATATAGTTCTTCATATCTACCCAACTGCCTATGTCTGTATAAGGTTCACATCTTCAGAAAATGTACAATTTACCTTCACCAATCCTCTCAAATAACCCCCATGTAAGACAAAAATGAGCTTCAAAATGCAGTTTAACATAACAGAACTGATACTATAAGTCAATGTGATACCAAATATATTCAGATAGACCCGGTATTCACCATTTTTCAGCCTGATTTAGCAGAATTTACTAAATGTGTACAGCTGCCAATTGTGCATTTTCGGAAAATCTGACCCTTAAATAGTTCTTCATATCTGCCCTGTATTCCTCCCATTAATACTGGGCAGAGAAGCATCTTGTCTCGTAACTTGCAGGCACAAATAATACATTCATTATCATCAGCAGGGGGTCTTGTATGATAAATTAGGCTCTTTAGTTGTGTAGTTGCATTAGGCTTGGTTTATATGTTATATATGTGGCAAATCTGTATGAAAATTAATATCTAAAGAAAAACAAGATTAATACTTGGATAGATTTGAGTCAGTGTACTGAGAATTTCCTGTAATTTAACTTTCATTTCTTTGGAGAAATTGATATAATTAGCCCGTATACTTTGATATTCTTGCTTGTTGATTGATTGAGGAGGGCAGAGGGCAGAGGGGGGGGGGGAGGAGGGGGTAGACCCTCCTCCACCTCTCCCATTACTCTACTTCACATCACCTTACAGTTTGCAAATATCAGTGCAACTACACCAACTTCTTGCTGCTTGACTTGAGAACAATACAAAATATTAATGACCCTTAGTCCATCATACAGAAATGTTCAGAACCTTATAGAAAATATCATCAACTACAATGAATAATATAAGAAACATTGCAAGTTAAAAACTGTTTACCTCCCCTTTGATCGTTACATAGAGTATAGTACTATAGGCAAAAGGATAAAAGCAAGTAGAAAGACTTTTGAACCAAATACCACCCCCTAAACAGAAGGTCATCCGCACAAAAGTACACAATAACAGCCAGCTGGTCGCCAGTGAGATATGTGGTTGGCCTATAGTATAGAAGGTATTGCAACAACTAGAAGCAAATGTCATTAAAGTTCAACAAATACTGTGCATAATTGAGGAATAAGCTTCATCAACCCAAGCATGTAGAGGTAATCTCTGATGACATCGACATTATCAAAGAGATGACATCTTGAATTTCCCAAAACGCA
This sequence comes from Sthenelais limicola, assembly GCA_942159475.1. Taxonomy (NCBI): domain Eukaryota; kingdom Metazoa; phylum Annelida; class Polychaeta; order Phyllodocida; family Sigalionidae; genus Sthenelais; species Sthenelais limicola. The sequence goes on along the minus strand of OW804095.1, from coordinate 8,399,364 downwards.
CAAGGATGACAGCTTGCCACCCACCAGATTCCTATTTCCTATGGATTCTCCATGGTCTGAAAATCAGTAAAGAACTATTGTGGGACCTCCAGAGCCGGGTTCCCCCACACGGCTGCTCAACCTTAACAACAGTCTAGGCCAAAAGATGGCGTTGCATAGAGACGCTGGATGCTTGGGCTCGTCACCATGGTGGTGACAAACATGGAAGCACACAACTTGTGGGAAAGATCAACTACGTGGGTCAGGTCTTCAGAAAATGTACAATTTATCTTCACCAATCCCCTCAAATAACCCACATTTAAGACAAAAATGAGCTTCAAAAATGCCCTTTAGCATAGCAAAACTGATACTTTAAATCCACGCCATACCAAATATACTCAGATATACCTGGTATTCTTCATTTTTTTAAATTTAGCAGAATTTCCTAAATGTGTAGAGCTGCCAATTGTACATTTTCTGAAAATCTGACCCACATGTTAAATCTAGTGTATTTGTGTATACTGTCACTTTACCTTGATACAGGACACTCTTTAAGCAGGTAATATACAAGTGAGCCTCACCTGTAATGGAAAATAGAAAAACAGGGTTAATAGTTTTAACATTGACAGTACAGAGTTCTAACAGTACACACAATTCCGGAATAAATAAATTTGCACAAAAAAAATAGTACAGAAACTCTATGCAGAGACCCTATTATGATTTAGGATCTCCATAATGATATAGGATCTCCTATAATGGTATATATAGGGTCTCTGTATAGTACCTTCGATTCTGGTGCAAAATTGTCAGGTGCTATTATCTTAATGATAATGTAATTTGATCTGTAATTTTGATGCCATTTGATTACATAACTTCTTGTATTTCGGTACTACAACCTCACCCTGTACTACTTATACATGTATGTGTGGGTCCGATTTTCAGAAAATGTATAATTCAACCTCGCCAATCTTCTCAAATAATCCAAATTTAAGACAAAAATAAAGTTCAAAATACAGTTCAACCTAACCAAACAGATTGCTAGAATCAATACAATGCCGAATATACTCGAATTTACCTAGTATTGGCCAAATTTCAGCCTAATTTAGCAGAATTTACTTAATGTGTACAACTGCCAATTGTACATTTTCTGAAAATCTGACCCTTATGTATGATCCTGTGCTTTCTGTTATGATAAGCCCTAGGGCTCCATGAAACAAACACAAGATGAAATAGCCATTAATTAATTGGCGGATCTCAGCAAGTAGCTTCTCATGTACACCTATAATTCATCATTAGACGTATGGAATTGTTTATACAGCTCCCCATGGTAACCCAATCATTCACCCCCCTCGTACATTGTACACCACCCACTACCAAACATTGACCATATCCCTCATTTCATCTTTCCTTCATCTGAGAACATTTCGTTAAGTAAATTAGAGTATTAAACTAAGTTAGACAAATGCTTGACGGAATTTCAATTCAATTCAAAACATTTTTTATTTGTATCTAAAGGTGTCGTGCAAATAGGAGCCTTGCATCTGAATAGGAATCCAGGTCTTTTAATATGTTCCTTCTGTGTGTGGGTCAGATTTCAAAAGTAATTTACAGATGATTATAAAGTCTGGGAACCACATTTGTGGCTCTTGTTCTACTAAGGTCTAGTACCAAATGGGTCAGATCGTCAGAAAATGTACAATTGGTAGCTGCACACATGCAGTAAATTGTGCTAAATTAGACAGGAAAAGGCTCAATGAATGATATATATTTGAGTATATTTAGCATATCGGTGATTTACAGAATCTGTTTGGTTATGTTGAATAACATATATAACCTCATCTCTAATTTGAGTTATTTCAGACAATAGGTGAAGGCAAATTGTACATTTTCTGACAATTTGTCCGATAAAGTATGGTTACAAGTGAGTATCATTTGTCATTTGTAAAATAAAATTATTTCACTTTCTTTACAAGCTAATATGTAAATATATATATATGGGTCAGATTTTCAGAAAATGTACAATTCGCCTTCACCAATTCTCTCAAATAACCCACATTTACGACATAAATAAGCTTCAAAATGCAGTTTAACATAACAGAACTGATACTGTAAATCAATGCGATACCAAATATACACAGATATGCTCAGTAATCATCATCTTTTAGCCAAATTTAGCAGAATTTCCTAAATGTGTAGAGCTGCCAATTGTACATTTTCTGAAATTCTGACCCTTATAGTAAACTAGAACATTTCAAACTTTACAAGTTATTGGTTACAAGAACACGGTGTAAAGCATTCGCATTGAGATTACTTTAACAGAGTATGGTGCAATGCAATGTGTCTGAGCCGTATATATATATAATGCCTCTCATCCCATATATATTGCCTATACAGAGACTAGAAGCTTATGGGGAGATTTGGAAAGCATAATGGGCATGCCATACAGACCATAGCTCATCATTGGCAGGCATGGACGTATGTAAATAGAGTCCTCCCAATGGGACCCAACAACCTTCATCAACATTCATCAAAATAAATAGCCACTGCCAGATTTAGATCTGCACAGTGAAGAGCGAGTGTTCGTGGGTGGAGTCACCAGAAAATGTACAATTTGTCTTCACCATTCCTCTTAAATCACCCAAATTTAAGATGAAAATTAGGTTCAAAATTCAGTCCAACATAACCAAACTGATCGTTTGAAACAAGACAATATCAAATATACTGAAATATACCTTGTATTGACCATTTCTCAGCCTAATTTAGCAGAATTTACTAAATGTGTAGAGCTGCGAATTGTACATTTTCTGAAGATCTGACCCTTCTCCTCCTCCTCCTTCCTTCTCCCGAATTCTGCCTCCTACCTCTGCCTCCTCTCTCTGCCCACGTAGCGAATTAGCGTAATGAGTGGCAGAGGCAGCGGGTGGTATGTTTGTAAATGAGGAATTTATGTGGTTAATGAGGAATTCATGTGGTAGTTGTGGTATGTGTGTCATCAACTTGTTTCCATACCTGGATACCCCAGAGAAATTAAATGGTTTCAGCATCTAAATGATAACATTGCACTCTTGGTGACAATAGGGAGATTTAGCAACCACAACGCACCAACACAACGCTAACGCATCCACTCACTATTAGTACATTACTACAACTGTGGGGATATCTCGAGAGGCACTAGGCTAAGGGCATCTGCAATGCAGGCCTCTCGAGATATCCCAACAACAGTAATGATGTACACATAGTTAGTGAATGCGTTAGTGTTGTGTTGGTGTGTTGTGGTTGCTAAATATCCCTATTGCGCTCTGCTGCATAACGCTGCTTTGCATGTTTTGATAGTTTTCAAGCAAAGTGCCAATAATTTGGCAGCAAGAAATACAGTAATAACAAGGTAAATAAGACAAATAAATCTACGAATCAGTATGTAATAAATAACAAAGTGCACTCTGTACAGTTTGTAATCGGGTCTCGACGAGCTGAAGAACAGAGTTCGTCCCTTGGGTACTCGTTCTGTTCTGCAGCTAATCAACCCGATCATAAACCTACACTGTGGCATTTATGATGTGTTTCAGAAAATGAGTCATAAGTCGCAAAATTGATATTTTTCAAAGTGTTTTTTTCACAAGATCACATTATTGGAATGTTCTGATTTTTGGTGAGTCCATCACTTATAGCTATCTCAATCGATGTCTTAAATTTCAGGACAATCAATGTAATGTATCCTTCAGTTTTACAGGTCCTCATATGGACTACATTTAGTTACTTTACTGTTCATTGACCCCCATAAATATTTTCAACTTTTTTTTTCAAAAACGAAAATATCAAACTTAAAATCTAGAAATACTTATAAGATTATTAGACTGTTTACTATCATTGGAATCGGCTTGATCTCATCTTTTCAGATGTAATGGTATCTCAAAATCTATTTTTTGCGTCTTATGACTCATGTTCCTGAAACAGATCACATTTGTGATGTGTTTCAGGAAAATGTGTCATAAGTCGCAAAATTGATATTTTTTAAAGTGTTTTTTTCACAAGATCACATTATTGTAATGTTCTGATTTTTAGGGAGTTTATGACTTATATCTATATCAATCGATGTAGCAAATGTCAGGACAATCGTTGTAATATATCCTTTCGTTTTAATGGTCCTCATTTGGACTACATATAGTTACTTTACTGTTTATTGACCCCTAGAAATATTGGAAACTTTTTTTTTCAAAAACGAAAATATCAAACTTAAGATCTAAAAATACTTATTAGATTATTAGACTGTTTACTATCATTGGAATCGGCTTGATCTCATCTTTTCAAATATAATATCTCAAAATCTATTTTTTGCGACTTATGACTCATTTTCCTAAAACACATCACATTTGTGGTTTGAGGTGAGAGCCTTTCCCTCTGTTTGAAGGGACTCTCTCATCTTTGGGACTTGACTGTTCATTATGCCATCATTGGGCAGATATTTTGATTATTCGAAGTTCCAAGCTTTTTATTTTTCTCCCAAGTTCCAAGTTTTTTTCTTCACAACGTGTAAATGTATGTATGTATATATGTATAGGTTTTTATTTCCGGAAGTGTACATTTTCAATAATATAACAAATTTCAACACCGAAAAAGGGGGTGGGTCTCCTCTATGAAACCATAGATCTTCCTGAGGGCCCCCTTTGGAAAAAATGGAGTAACGTTATTAAATTTATACAGTAGTAGTTGATATATAGGTTGATGCTGCGACTACATTAATATGATAAACTATTATCAGTAGCTGATCATTATTATTATTAGCAGTCAATCTCAGGCACCAATTTGTATTATTTTAACCTAGAATTGAATGCCAACTTACACTGTTGTAATTTACAAAAAAAAATTGACAGGGTAAGATCTTCAGAAAATGTACAATTGGCAGCTGTACGCATTCAGTAAATTCTGCTAAATAAGGCTGCAATTTGGTCAATACTTGGTAACTTCGAGTATATTCGGCATTGCATTGATTCTAGCAATCTGTTTGGTTAGGTTGAACTGTATTTTGGGCTTTATTTTCGTCTGAAATTTGGGTTATTTGAGAGGATTGATGAAGCTGAATTGTACATTTTCTGAAAATCTGACCCATATGTTCAATCACAATAGACGATGATTAGTGTGTACATAAAGCATCTAACACAATAGCGCCATAGTGGTGTAAGTAGGAACTACATCCAGGCAACCCATCTTATCAAGCTAGTTAGTCCTCTATAGTAATGTATGATCTGAAATGTGTAATTCAAAGGTAATTTGTTCAAGGAAACTTATTATATTATTTCTCTCTTCTTAAATTGTACCATACTTTTCACTCGATGACTTGAAACCTACCACATGTGTGGAATTGTTTGTCGAAATAAAACACGTTTAAAAAAAAAAAGCTGTGCCATGCACACCCTTACCCTTCAGGGTCAGATTCTCACAAAATGTACAATTGGCAGCTCTATACATTTGCTAAAATAGGCTGCAAGTTGGCCAATACTAGGTAAATCCGAGTATATTTGGCATTGCATTGATTCTAGCAATCTGTTTGTTTAGGTTGAACTGTATTTTGAACTTTATTTTCGTCTGAAATTTGGGTTATTTGAGAAGATTGGCGAAGGTGAATTGTACATTTTCTGACGATCTCACCCTCCAGTGCCTGCCTCGCCGATCCCTTGTTTCCATGCTGCCAGATTAGAAACCACTATGTTATAATTGGGATATATGGGTCAGATTTTCAGAAATTGTACAATTCGCCTTCACCGATCCTTCCGAATAACCCACATTTAAGACAAAAATGAGCTTCAAAATGCAGTTTAACACAACAGAACTGATACTTTGAATCAATGCCATACCAAATATACTCAGATATACCCAGTATTCTTCATTTTTCAGTCTAATTCAGCCTAAATTCCCAAATGTGTAGAGCTGCCAATTGTACATTTTCTAAAAATCTGACCCATATATGTGTAGCCCCCTAAACCCTCTATTCATAACCTTATTTATTACATCCTGTGAACCTTCACCTGACATGGGAGATCCTAATTCTACCTTAATTGCACATGTAGTAATTGGGTCAGATTTTAAGAAAATGTACAATTAGCAGGTGTAGCAGGTCTAAGAAATTCTGTTACATTAGGCCGAAAAATGATGAATACCAGGTATATCTCAATATTTGATATCGCATTGATTTAAAGTATCAGTTCTGTTATGTTAAACTACATTTTGAAGCTCATTTTTCTCACAAATGTGGGTTATTTGAGAGGATTGGTGAGGGCCAATTGTACATTTTCTGAAAATCTGACCTAATTAGGATGAGTCTGGGTATGACTTATTCCTTGTTAATCCTATGTCTAGTCGATTATTCTCTTATTAGTAAACAGGGTAACTAGAAGCTATCGCTGGCATGAGTAGTCCTTAGCAATGGCCGACTGAATAGCAGGACCATCATTTTAGGACAAGAGGACATGTCAAAACAATGATACAATGATACAATGAATGACTCGGTATGGTTTTTTTGGAGATGGATGAATTTACTTTAATGTAGTAATGTGATATGTTTATCCCGCTACTTAGATTTAGCTGGACCATGTTTTATTTTAACAACCTTTACTGTCTGCGAAATGCTAATTTCGTAGTTAATGAGGTATTGAGACTATTAATAGGCAACGCTCGAAACACGTGGTTGAACGACAATTGCGTCTTTTTCTAACTATTGATTGTAATTAATGTATTGGCCTGTAAATGAAATAAAAAAAACAAAAAAAACAGTCAAAACATTTAAAGTGAATATTAAGTAAACACCTGATTACACATAAGTTGGTTACCGACACATAGAGTGGTGTTGGAGACCGAGACATTCTGAGCGAGAGATCTTGTGGATAAATCACTTTGAGATTATCAATTTGGTGACTTGTAACTCATTCTCCTAAAATACATCAGATAAGTCTTTTTGATCGGGATTTTATCTTCCAAAGGTTCCCATGGAGGTTTCCATAATAATGGTGAAGGCGAGCCCCTGGTTGATAGTGTGACGTCACAATGGTCACCTCAAGGTCACTTCATGACCTTTCTCCAACTCCCAGGTACTAAAGATTACAGAAGCATTTTCATCAAAGGCCGACTGAAAATACGTCTGGCTTTAATCAAAAGAAATTCTCTCTGATACCCTAAGAACTTCTATACATGGGTCAGATTTTCAGAAAATGTACAATTGGCAGCGGTACATATTTAGTAATTTCTTCTAAATTCTGCTAAAAAAAATATAAATTTTTGGTATATCTGATTATATTTGGGATCGCATTGATTTAAAATATCAGTTCTTTTGTGTTAAACTGCATTTTGAAGCTCATTTCTGTCGGTTATTTGAGAGGATTGGTTAAGGCGAATTGTACATTTTCTGAAAACTTGACCGACATGGTTATTCACGGGTGTTACCCATCAACAAGACAGGCACAAATAACCATGACGTATATCGCTTTGTTGACATTTTAGCTTCAACTCATTATCTTTCAGTTGACATTTGAGATTCAATCCATGAGATCGTGCTACAAAAGCAATTTTCAGGGTTATAATCTCATGCCGGAAATACCTTAAGGACCCAGGGAACTGCCACATAGGGAAATCTTTTAAATGCATCTTTTTAAACTAAAGGTATAATGTCTTTGGTGCAGAACACCGACAATTTAATATTGAAACAATTAACCTCATACAACTTCAACCCCCTTATTTCCAGCACATTTTTCCATACTAACTTATTTATCCTTGCTTAGGTTGGAAAGTCGTGCTGTAGGAATATGGGTCAGATTTTCAGAAAATGTACAATTGGCAGCTGTATACATTTAGGAAATTCAGCTAGGTTCAGCTGCAATTTGGTCAATACTAGGTAAATTCGAGTATATTTGGCATTGTATTGATTCTAGCAATCTGTTTGGTTAGGTTGAACTGTATTCTGAACTTTATTTAATCCAATTTCGTTTCAAATTTGGGTTATTTGAGAAGATTGGCGAAGATGAAATGTACATTTTCTGAAAATCTGACCCATATAGTTTAGCATTGTCTGTATAGTGAATTCCCTCCCTAGGAGAAAACGGTGCTAAGAAAGAGCAAAATTAATAGGGGACTCACTGCGCATGTCTGTTACAGTGCATACTGGAATTGATTCTAATGAAATCTGACCTACAAATATTTGGTAACAATTTCATGGAAAATTGCAAGAATGTTTTTTACAATATCATAGGTAGTGTAAATGATCAATGAAAACCAAATGCATGACGGGAAAGATGAAGTTGTGTGTTATAGAAACATCTAAAACACTTTGATATTGACACTTGAGCACTGATAAATATTCCAAGCTAAAGATAACATGTTTTCTATAGATTCTATACTGTACCATTACTCCCGTAATTCCATGCGAATCAAGATTCAAAATGGCGGCTATACAACTCCTGTATTAGTACAAGGATGTGTTAAGGGCCTAGTCCACTAAATGTGATGTGTTTCAGGAAAATGAGTCATAAGTCGCAAAAAATGGATTTTGAGATACCATTATATTTGAAAAGATGAGATCAAGCCGATTCCAATGATAGTAAACAGTCTAATAATCCAATAAGTATTTCTAGATTTTAAGTCTGATATTTTTATTTTGGAAAAAAAAAGTTTGCAATATTTCTGGGGGGTAATCCTAAAAATTTCGAGGCCCCGTAAAAGTGTAAAACCAAGCATACCGGTCCTTTTGGTTCATACTGCAAACAGTACAAGATGCCTATTCCTTCAGGGAAAACTGCTGAGGAATACATTGCTGACTTGGAGACTTCTCTTAAGTCTGCTGAAGATGTGAGTTCTCAACGCGGGGACGAGGTTGTCTCCCTCAAAGGCAGCGTAGATGATCTGCAAATGCGTCTATCCAGTGGTGGTGTAAAACAAGAATCTTCTTCTTCTACTTTTTTTACTGACGATACTGCTCTAACTAAGCTAGTGTTAGTCCTATCTCTGCGTTTGACTAAACTTGAGGTTGGGAATCCTGATGCAACCAAGACGCCATTTGTTCCCGGCGATTCTCTCACCGGCTGCTTGTCTGACGCCCTTTCAAAGCTAGCCACCAATAAGGAAGAGAAAGGTAAACTGCTTCGCCCTGATTTTTATGTGCAAAAGACTGAAAAGAAGAAAGATTACACTAAACTTGATTATGTTGATCTTGTTTATGGCTGGCTTTGTGTCGCAGAACATTTGATTACTACTGGTGGTGATATTGCATCATACATTTCTCACTTGAAATATACGGAGGAGTTGGTACAGAGCCGGAAATTTTTTGATTGTGCTGCTGTCGAGTATGACAGATATATAATCAACGCCTTCGTCAATGGAAAAGCTACTGCTTTCTCCCCCAACCCAGTGGGATCATCGCTTTATTTTGCCCCCCATGTTATATCTGATTATGCTAAGGTGGGGCATGGCTCTACTCTACACCGACCATTTTTGGATAGGATTTCCAAAAATGCTGACGGTAACCAAGCACGCCGTGGCAAGCCCGGGGCCGCTTCTAGCAATCAAAGGCCTCAAGGTTCTACCCAAGCCAGTGACTCCGTCCCCACAGTTGAAGAATATTGCTTATTTTTATCTAAACAGAAATGCGAGAAAAAGCATAGTTGTAGGAAGTGTAAGGGTGGTGATCACCGTGCCGACGACTGTCGGAAAATTAAATCTTGAAATTTTGACCGGCGTCATGATCTTGTTTTCAATGTTAGTAGCGACCGTGTTTGGTCTGGTGATAGCTGTCATGGCGTCGGCACCTCACTCGAGCCTGATTTTCCTAGTGAGACATGTGAGTTACTTGATTTTTCTTGCTCGAATGTATTTGTTGTTGAGGATAATATCAATGTATGTACTGGTGTTTCCCCAAACTTTGAAACTTGTGCTAATTTACGTGGTTCTTTTACTGCTAGCCCTGTATTTTCACATTGTTCCGATAGTGTCCCACTTTCTGAACCCTTCGTTTCCGAATGTAACGCTGACTGTTCGCAAACTGAATGGATTGGTTATATATATAATCATTTTTATTTCAACACATATTATACATTATGACGATTTCACATTCAAAAATTGTACATATATTGTAATGCATTAAAATAGGGTGAACTCCCTCTAAAACTAGGTTTTCCTGGCGACCCTTAAAATAAATAAATAATTGCTTCATTAATTCCTTCATAGTGTCTCTGATTGTTCGTTGTTTCAGCAATTTTTATTCTTATTTATTATTATAGTCAATTGAGTCTATCATTGTTCGTATTTCTCTTTTCATGAGTTTTAAAGTTCTTTATATATCATCCTCATGTCTTGCTGATGTCTTGATGTCTTCATCTGTGATGACAGTGTACATAAATAAATTCCAGTCAAGCTTATCATTTTAGAATTAGATAGTTCAGTTTTCATTAGTAATAGAAACTTGTTGCAATTTTGCCGTTGAACTGCTTAATATTACTTGTATTTCTATGTTATCTCCACTTATTCTTTATTTACTATGTAATGGTAATGAAGATATTCCTTGACAATCTCTATGTTATGTACAAATGTTAAGGTATTGCTGATTCTTATTCTCATATTAGGATATCACATCTTGATATCTCAACCATTTTGAAGTTTACATGTGTAAGCTATACATTTCTTTGCTCATTCTAAGCTGTACTGCTTATTTTACCCGTGGTCTTGTACTATCTCCATTTACTGGTTATTTATCAGAAAGTTGATAAAGATGATATTACTTGACAACCTCAATGTTATGCACCATATATAATTAGACAATACTGATATCAATTTGCATATTACAATCCCATATCTCAAGAATTCCGACCATCAATACAGTTGATCATCCACAGTAGATAGATATTTCCGACATTCAATACAGTTGATCATCCATAATAGATATATATTTATGAAGATCCAACAACTATTTATTCTAGTTTCACCTTGGTTCTCAATGTTGACAATTGATTAACAGTGTTAAATCATAAATCTTAAAGTACCCTCATTGACTAAAGAGTCAATATACCCAATTCCACCCTCTACTCACATCAATGTATATATGTATTGTCGTTGTATCGACCTTCACTTTCTCTGGGTTCTACAATTCCCAGTTTCTTACCCCCTATATTGTTATACCCTTTAAGACGATTCACAATTCGGGACATCAACTTCATTTTTCAAAAACTGGTCAAATTCAAAGTGATACCTATTCTTCAAGTAACTTTTAAATTCCTTCAAGGAAGGTGTTAACTGAATTTTTGGATCTAATTTGTTACAAAGTTCAGGTATACTGTAAAGAAAGGATTTCCTGAATATTTCATTTTATGACACTGTATTTCATGAATTTCACAAAGATTTGTGCCCTGATTATTCGCATGATGATACCCCTGACATTGTATTTGATTGTATAGCTGGCTTTGATCGGTACAGTTTCTACGATCCTGTTATTATTGACCGTACTTTACCTGTTTACGACACTAGAGTATTTGATCATTATATAGGTGGTATTCATTCAGCCTGGAACATCCAGGCCTGGGAGCATGAACTCAGTAATGAAAATGACTCTGCTCTTCGCTCTTATTTATCTTTTGGTGTTCATGATGGTTTTCTGATTGTCAATAACGATGAAGATATTCCCTCTTATGACTGCCAAAATTACCTGTCGGCCACCCATGGTTCGGCGCATGAGTTTATTTCTGATTTGATCATAGCTGAATTGAATGTGGATAAGTTTGTCGTTACAACTGATAAACCCCATTGTATCCATGCTATAGGTGCTGTCCCTAAACCTGACGGATCTTGGCGTCCCATAACAGATTGTAGCAGGCCAGAAGGTTTGTCTATCAATAATTATATGTCCTCCACTTTTAAGGAGTTCAGTTTTTCTACGATCGATCAGGTAGTTAACTTACTGCGCCCAGGTTCTTTTATGGCTACAGTTGACATTGCCACCGCATATCGTACTGTTAACACTCATCCTAGCAATTGGTCATACCAAGGCCTCCGTTGGAATTTAGATGGTGAAGTTAGTTATCTGCTTGATACTCGTTTATGTTTCGGGCTTCGTTGCGCCCCCTACATTTTCCAACAAATTAGCAATTTTATCGTTCGCTGTTTAAAACTTAGAGGTGTGGTAAAATGCATTTCATATTTAGATGATTTCATCGTTATTGGTGATTCAAAAGAAGAGTGTGCTTATGGTCAAAACTTGCTTATACAAATTCTAGGTTCATTGGGTTTCCTGGTTTCCTGGAAAAAATGTACTACTCCCTCAACTACTTGTAAATACCTAGGTGTGATTTTGAATTCTTCTGACATGTCAGTTTCTCTGCCCCAAGACAAGGTCAGCAAGTTGTATTCTGGAGTCAAGTTCTTCGAAGGTAAATCCAGAGCGACTCGTCGTCAAATACAGAGGTTATGTGGCATATTATCAAATGCTAGTAAGGTAGTAAAAGGTGGCAGAACTTTCAGTCGCAGGGTCATTGACCTTTTGAAGGGCCTGCCTACAACTGGCCACATACGAGTTCGCCTGTCAAATGATTTCCTCTTGGACTTGGAGTGGTGGAGGTCCTACCTTCCTCACTTTAATGGTAAAAATCACATGATTCCTTACAACTACGGAGACGGCCCCATTCTCTATACTGACTCGTCTGCAGCAGGCTATGGCTTGTGGTCGGGCCAGGACTGGCAAGGGGGTTTCTTCAATGATGTAAGCAAGCCTATTGGTTTTTCTAACCTGGCTCATGGTCATTATCACTGGCAGAACGTTTTCCTACCGGACGAAATGGACACCAACATCAATGTCTTAGAGCTGATCCCGGTTTTAAATTCAGCCGTGGCCACAGCCGCACTTACTTGTTGTGTTTCATTTGCTTAGCAACTACTTTATATAGCTATAAATGATGAACTCCCCAAAAATTAGAACATTCCAATAATGTGATCTTGTGGAAAAACCCTTTGAAAAATATCATTTTTGCGACTTATGACTCATTTTCCTGAAACACATCACAAATGTATTGTAGAACTGATAGTATCAAGACCAGTTAAAGGTCCAAATAAAAAGTGTAACAATCAATGTCACAACCATCTTTTTCAACCGAATAACAAGCTAAAGAATCTGAAATTCAGACGGCCGGCAGCACCCCTCCCAACATATTAGTATCATAGTGAGTAACGTAAAATGAATTATATAAGATCTCTAGCATTTAATGAATTAAAGTAAAGTATCTAGTTGTCTAAATATTGGTTGATATATTGTTTAGTAAATTGGCAAATGACAATTATCACGCATGTGAAACTTTGACCAATGAAATTTTCTAAAAACTAAAAATCGTTCATACCCAAAAATAAACACTGTAACGAAGTTATTCAACATTTTATCCCACATCAAAAATCATAATCAGTAGTAAACCAAACTCTAAGATAGTCTGTACATATAACTTGCCCTTTGTAGCTCTGCAGTAAACGAGGTGCCGCTTTGTCTACCATATATAAAAAGAGTATATATGCTTATCCTTGAACCAAATTTGGATTATACATACAAATAGTAGTTTTTAATGTGAGTGATGTATTTTATTCTATTGCCACTCCGGTTGCATAAGACATGCAAAAATGTTCCAAAAAATATAAGGAAACCCCTTATTTGTATATAATAACTGTACTATGATGTCTCTATTAAGCCCTTTAAATTATGGGCATGTTGAAAAGGTTAAAGTTTAAATGTTATAAAGAAGATAAAGCTATAGCAGCTAATATATACTGTACGATACTTTGATAATATTGTCCTTGTACTACATGAGAATACCAGGATTTCCTGTAATTGTGTGCAATAAAAACTTTTATAAAAAAAAAACAAGAATGAAATAATTGTTCATCAAGATTGCTTATGTTCCGTTTAAAACATCAAACGTTACTGTGACCAACAAAAAACTGGCTCCACAATATCTTCATTTACGGTTTTTTGATTCCAGACACAAAGAAACATTGGTTGATTCCCACGATCTACACTAAAACAATTGTTCCAAATTGTTTTATCTCCCTGTCTGGGAAGCTCTTTTTAAAGCCTTCTCTTTGTAAAGATCTTCAAAGCTTTGGTTTGGATACCAACTTTGTAGCAAACGCCTTGCTTGATTCAAATGTAATTAATCAGAGACAAAGTCTTGGAAGCTAGCCAAGGTTTCGCTTTTATGTTGTTCCCATAGAATTCTGGGGTCTTTTGCATAAAAAAATCCTCAAATGTTCCTTGCTAAATTATTATTTTTTTTTTTTTACAAATCCTTTATTCAAAAAAGCACCTGCCATCTGGGCATATACATTAATTGCTAAATCATCATTATTGACAATACTTAAAAGAAATAAAATGGTAATATCCCGGTATTGTTTTCACATTTTTCTTATTCGGCTCATAAAATGCTATACTTGTGCACTTAAGAAGCATAAGATTGAACCATATAGTATTACTCTTGCCACAAATGATCTTGGCTGCTAGCGATTTGTTATATAGTAGATCCAACGCAATCTTTCTTCTCAGAACATTATTATATTAACACAATAATGTCAGCATTTGGAAGTACATCAGATGCAATCTTTTCTCAAAATTACTGTATTGAGACAATAATGTCCTTATACGACCAATAAAGTATACTATTGGTAGACCATGGTTCAAATGTGAAACCCACGATCAGTATTTATGATTCAGTAGTAGTAGGTCCATCAGACATTTTCTATTACTCTCTTATTGAATACCTATATGTGATGTGTTTCAGGAAAATGAGTCATAAGTCGCAAAAAATGGATTTTGAGATACCATTATATTTAAATAGATGGGATCAAGCGGATTCCAATGATAGTAAACAGTCTAATAATCTATTATGTATTTCTAAATTTTAAGTTTGATATTTTGGTTTTTGAAAAAAAAAGTTTCCAATATTTCTAGGGGTCAATAAACAGTAAAGTAACTAAATGTAGTCCATATGAGGACCTTTAAAATGAAAGGATATATTACATAGATTGTCCTGAAATTTGATACATCAATTGATGTAACCATGAGTTATCAACCCTTAAAAAATTAGAACATTCCATGAATGTGATCTTGTGAAAAAAACACTTTAAAAAATATCGATTTTGCGACTTATGACTCATTTTCCTGAAACACATCACATATATTATTTTATACATTTTTATACATAACTCTAGCCTAAGTCGACCACAGTAAAAAGGCCTTCTAAATTAATGGTAACTGTCGGCAGAAATGGAATTTACTATTCATATGGATATGTAGACCTTTTTGTCTTTTCACTCTGTATCTATCGATTTTATCAGGCAAATAAAAGATTTTCTTATCTTATCTTATCTTATAAATTAAAAGTTAAAATTCTGAACCATGTAGTTCCTATCTCTCCATATCTAATCATTGAAGTATCTTTTTACAAATGATCTATGCCGGTGGTGATTTTGATGATTTATAAAATCCATAAAGCATAGGCCTACCTCATGAAAACTAGAACACATGTTCCACTCAGAATAGAGAAACAAAAAGTGTATCACTCAATAGGGGAGTTGCATGGCTCACTGCGCATGTCTACTGCAGTGCATGCTGGGATGAATTCAGTTCAAATCTGACATCCAAATATTTAGCAATTTTTTTATCGAAAATTTCAAGAATGTTTTCACCAATATCACAGCTTGTACAAATGATCTATAAAAACCAAATGCATGATGGGAAAGATGGGGACATGTTTTATGGAAACATTATAACACATGTATGTTGACATTAGAGCATTGATAAATAGTCCATGCTGAACATTGTATGTTTTCTATAGATCTTAGACTGTACCATTAGTCCTATAATTCAATGCGAATCAAGATTCAAAATGGCGGCTATGCAAATCCCCTATCAAAACGTATTGAAACCATTTTCCCTATACACCCTTGCTCACGGGGAAGAAGAACCTTTCTGTGCAACTGAAACACCTCTTATGGGGGGATCAATGAACCTGTCCATCTCACACCCCTCCCTTCTCCTTCTTCTCCCCTTCCCTAATCCATCAAGAGGGATTTGTCTAAGTGTTTGTACAAGTGTACATCTGTCCAAGGCCACTGGAGACAAGGCCAGCCCTGTGCCAAGCCTCCCACACCTTCCTATCAACCTCCTCCTTAGGATATGACCTCAACTATTATGACCGCTTTTTATCTATTATAATTATATGTTATTGTGGGGTTGAAGCTGCATTCTCAGCTAATACGGCAAACAAAGTCTTACCGAATTTACTCATACTATGACTTATAATTATGACTTGATTTATCAATATGCTGCTGTTATATGTTTATAGAACCTGAAGTAGAATAGGTCCAGCAAAAACCGCCCGCCCAGTGAGCAATAATATTTAAGTGAAGCCATCATAAAAAAGGACTCAGGTGGGTCGTCCAAATACAAATAAAGACGTTTATGAAGCCCTATAACAAATACAACTGGACACAATCCCTCCAAATCTTGATCAAATGACTTATAGATGGGTCGAACACAAGCCAATGAGCTGCCAATGTACAATTGGCAGCTCTACACATTTAGGAAATTCTCCTAAATTAGGCAGAACAGTTATGAATACCGGGTATATCAGAGTATATTTGGAATCGCATTGATGTAAAGTATCAGTTCTGTTATGTTAAACTACATTTTGAACTTTATTTTCGTCTTAAATGTAGGTTATTTGAGAGGATTGTAGAAGGCGAATTATACATTTTCTGAAGATCTGTCCCAGATCGAGTTCTTCTACGTGTCCATGCAGAGAACAAGTCCTATTGTCAGACATGCCTAATTTTGCATGTAACAAGTACTTAATTAAAAAAATACCACAATTTAATATTTACCACCCTTTATGCTATAGAAATTTATATGGAAACATTAAAAGGTTTAATTTAAAAACTATTAGGAACCAACTTGTTAATTTTAATATCATGTCTTGACACTAAAATCGTGACACGAACTCAGCGTTATTTGGAAGACCTGTATACTCCTTTTTCCATATCTTTATTTCATTTCAATTTCTAGTCTGTACTATGTATTATACTTTATAAACGTTTATGGAAATAAAACTATTAATATTATAAATCTCAATTAGAAAATGGTGTTTTCTGGAAACGTCTGGATGACTGTGGTCTATAACCAAGCTTTCTCAACACTAGTTCTTGCCTCTGACATCGTTTGTCTCTCCTCCTGCCCCTTTACACTTCTATTCTAAGTGGGATCTCCTCTTACCAAGCTTCAATTTGTCACAAGCTGCAGAGACCCATCCCTTCTCTAATCCTTTTCACCATTTTATTTATTCTCCTGCTAAAGAGTGTTGGTTCCTCTACTCCTCCCATCCTCTCTCACCCGGCCCTCTCCACACTCCACCCTAGACTCCACCCAATGCAAGTGGGTGAAGTCGCCAGAAAATGTACAAATCACTTTCACCAATTGTCTCAAATAGCCCCAATTTTAGATGAAAATATAGTTAAAAATACAGTTCAACCTGACCAAACACATTGCTAGAATCAATGCAATGCCAAATATACTCAAGTTGACATAGTATTGACCAAATTGTGGCCTAATTGAGCAGAATTTACTCAATGTGTAGAGCTATCAATTGTACATTTTCTGAAAATCTGACCCACATTTATAATTATATTATATTATAATTTTACACCAGGATCATGACATATGAAGTCTCCGTCTTCCATGATTACAACCCTAGATGACTACAAGGACTATGTTCTATTGAAGTAATCGGATTGATGTTAAAAATTGAAACTTAATATTCTCATGATATCGAAAGTGAATGTATTAGTCGAACGACGAGCCAAAATGACTATATAAATGAATAACTTGTAATATTATGTTGCAAAATCAATGATTGTTTTATATTTAGTTTGGGCGGTCGAGGAAGACCTGCGAGGGGGCAGAGGACCAAAACCCCGTTCATTATTTTCATATCTCTGTAACTGTATGAATTATATTGAATAAAAGCATTATATATTATATATATATAAACAACCCTAGATGTGCCTGACTATGAAGGAGTACCTACAATATAGGACTGTAATTAAGCTATACAGGGGTTAAAAACCTCCTATATGCTGCACAGCTCCCCTTTATTAGCAGTGATGTATTGCAATAACATGTTTTCAAATCAAATCAACCAAATCAATAGTTATATACCCTTTAACCATTAAATAATATGCTTGTACTAATTTAATCTAATCATAAATAATTACATTCGTGAATAAGTATTTAAGGAAAATAATATATTCCCCTAGCTGAGTAGGGCAGTTATTGTATAACTCAATTCTGAAGAAGATCTTGGATATTAAATTCATTCTAAGATCCTACTCCAACCCCCCAACCCTCCATCAAGCACGTTCTTCGCTGTCTGCGTCTGTGTACATAGCACCTAATCTATTAACACATAAGTTATCATTGGGGTATAAAATTAAAATCAAATACAAAGAAGAAAGGGAATCTTTGACTCACTAATTGAATGATGGATTCACGGTGCATCCAGGAGGGAAGGGAGATCAAAGAGAACATTAGTGAGGTGTGCTTCCTAGTGCCCCTAAGATATAGCTCACACATATCTGACTTAGGACCCAGGGCATAAAGGTCTACACTCAAAGAAGACTTGGGATCTCTTAAAGAGGGTCTCCACTGGCTGCGGTAAGCTCTGCGGTAAGCCTTGTGATGGTGCTGTGATGGTTCTGTAGGTGGAGAGGAATGACAAGGTCCTGCCTACATGGTTCACTGGCCATGTAGGCAGGACCTGGTCACTTCTCACCATCACAGCACCAACACAAATCTTACTGCAGCTAGAGCTTACTACAGACCATACCACAGCCAGTGGAGACACCACTTTACTGGGAAATGAGTCACAAGTCGCAAAAAAGAAATTCTGAGATACCATCATATTTGAACAGATGATACCAAGTCGATTCCAATGATAGTAAACATTAGGGCATAGACGATAATTTCTTCTATAATTTCTTCTATATTTTCTTCTATATTTTCTTCTATATTTTCTTCTATAATTTCTTACACTTTTATTCTATATTGTCTCACACTCAAGGAAAACACTGTTTCCTATTACAAACCAGATATTGCTGATATTTCTGGAAGAAATAGTTTCATGACACCAACTATTTCTTCATTACAGAAATCTCTTCTCCCATTACCAACCACCACAAAGCGATTACAAGGAGTCTTTTTACTATTACCACTCCCCTATTACCTATGTTCTGTGTCATCTGCTGTTATGACAGATTCCAGCTGCTCTTTTTCAACTATTACCATTAGGATTGGTACCTTTTTTTGCCTCTTTCCTAATCGTAATGGATAGACTTGTCCACTTTGTTTATTTTTATAATTTAAGAAATATGAATATACAAAGAAATGCAATTTATCCACACACAACCAAGTTATTTCTTGGGCATTACCAACAAAACAATTATCAAACTAATTATTCTTTAACAGAAATGAAATGTATCATATAATAACCAACTTCACTCTGGTCTGATTTCTGGTCTATGACAATAGCCTAAGGGTCTTAGTGCTAGTCTAATAGCTAATAGTCAAACACCACATAGTAGTATATACAAATGAGGGCGTTACTCAGGCATATTTGAGATATCCTTTTGTCAAAAAGAATAGATCTCAAATCCAAGATAGTATCTCTTTAGATATTAAGATATCCATGAGTCATGTTGATTATGTGTTGGAATATCTTAGAAAAGGAAAGTGATATTTGAAAAAGAAAAGCATTGGATATGTTGGATATTTACTATTAGACATTGATATCCTTAATGATTGGGGACAAAACACTGGGCATATCTGCATGCTCCAAGGGTGGCATAATGTTCATTGTATGCACCAACCACGCCGAGCAGTGCATACGATGTTGAAGGTATGGACAACTACAATACAGGGGTGCAATACTAAATCGGCAATGCACCTTTTTAGCCAGGTATACTGAAGGTCCGATTCCACTGGATCGCTTGTATATCTGCTCATGGCTCGCTCTTGCTGCGCTTGTTTATAGTGCGCTTGTCATTCGCTCTTCATCCGCTAATATTCTTAGCACAATACAAGCGCAGAGCGATTCTACTGGGATTCTACTAGTCTGCTTGTTTCCTATATAAAACAAATAGCAAATGCGTTTGTGCACTTTCACTGCACTCTTGGTCTGCTACTTTAACAGGCAGGAGAGCGTTGTATTGCTGCGCTCAAATCAAACATGTCAGATAATAGCGCAGTGTCAAAAAGAACCTCCAACGTCAGATTTTAAGAGCGTATAGAAAGCGCAGTTACCGGTTCTATTGCACCGCACTGGCTGCGCTGTATCTGTGCTTGTTAGGCGCTCTTGGAAATAAAAAGAGCAGGCCATGAGTGGGCCAGAAGAGCGAGCCAGTGGAATCGCAGCCTTAGAAACTACTTTATACACTAAGTATTTCTTAATAGCAGCTCCATCCTCTGTCTAATCCAACAAAAAACAAAATTAAAAGCAATCTGAGCATCGGAGGTTTTTTATTGATCAGAAGCTGCACTTCTCCGGTTAGAGATATAGGGCTGGTAGTCTCACACATTAAGGTGGTTTATGTGGGCCAGCTTGGACATAGAGCCCCGGGCTGCTCCAGGGTATAAATTCCTCCACGGTGGCTGCCCTGATCCCTCTACTTATCCTCACCATCCGGGGGAATCCTACTCTACCACCACAGGATTGGACACAGGAATAATGCAAAGGGTATAGGAGGGGGTAGGCGGAGGTAGGAGAGGGTAGGAGTGGGTAGGAGGGGGTAGGAGGGTGTAGGAGGGTGTAGGAGGGTGTAGGAGGGTGTAGGAGGGGGTAGGAGGGTGTAGGAGGAGGTAGGAGGGTGTAGGAGGGTGTAGGAGGAGGTAGGAAGGTGTAGGAGGGTGTAGTAGGGGGTAGGAGGGGGTAGGAAGGGGTAGGAGGGGGTAGGAGGGTGTAGGAGGGGGTAGGAGGG
This sequence comes from Sthenelais limicola, assembly GCA_942159475.1. NCBI lineage: Eukaryota > Metazoa > Annelida > Polychaeta > Phyllodocida > Sigalionidae > Sthenelais > Sthenelais limicola. Next base: position 8,378,355 of record OW804095.1, on the reverse strand, counting down.
TGTAGAAGGAGGTAGAACGGGGTAGGAGGGGATGGGAGGGTGTAGGAGGGGTAGGAGGGGGTAGGAGGGGGTAGGAGGGGGTAGGAGGGGGTAGGAGGGGGTAGGAGGGGGTAGGAGGGGGTAGGAGGGGGTAGGAGGGGGTAGGAAGGGGTAGCAGGGGGTAGCAGGGTGTAGGAGGGAGTAGGAGGGTGTAGAAGGGGGTAGAAGGGGGTAGGAGGGGATGGGAGGGTGTAGGAGGGTGTAGGAGGGTGTAGGAGGGTGTAGGAGGGGATAGGAGGGGGTAGGAGAGGGTATGGGGCGTAGGGGAGTGCGTAGGAAGGGCGATGAAGAGGTAGGAGAGTTAGAAGGGTCTGTCAGAGGGGTAGGAGGGATATGGGGGGGGGGGCTATATGAGAGGTAGAAGAGGGTAGAAGTGGGTAGGAGGGGATAGGAAGGGGTAGGGGAGTAGATATGAGATGGGTAAAATCGTCAGAAAATGTACAATTCACCTTCACCAATCCGCTCAAATAACCCAAATTTCAGACGAAAATAAAGTTCAAAATACAGTTCAACCTAACCAACCAGATTGCTAGAATCAATGCAATGCTGAATATACCCGAATTTACCGAGTATTGACCAAATTGCAGCATAATTTCACAGAATTTACTAAACGTGTACAGCTGCCAATTGTACATTTTCTGCAGTTCTGGCCCAGATAAGGGGTAAGTGGTTTGACTGGGCAAAGGGGTTTAAAGGGGCTCAGGGGATAGAGAAAGAGGCTACAGGCTAAAGGGGCAATAAGGGGTTTAGGTAGGAACAACAAGCTTGCAGGTAACACAAAGGCTCAGGTGATAAAGATGGAGGAGCTAGAGACTAAATGGTACTAAGAGGGGTATTGGGGTTAGGGAGCAAAGGGGTTTAAAGGCTTAGCCAGGTTCAGGTGGATATAGGGGCTGATGTAGGGTGGTCATAAGTCTAAACTCATATATTTGTGATATGTTTCAGGAAAATGAGTCACAAGTCGCAAAATTGATATTTTCTAAGTGTTTTATTTACAAGATGTATTTGTAGGAATGTTTTTATGTTGGGGCTGCTTAACGCTTGTTGCACCATAACGACATTTATCAAAATTTGAAGACAGTGTATTAATTATATCCATGTATTTCTAATGTCATCTTGTACAGTATATTTAGCTACTTTACTTTACCCACCCAGAAATATTGCAAACTTTTTTTCTTTTTAAAACAAACGATATCAAACTTAGAATAATGAAATACTTAATAGATGTCCTAGTGTTTACTATCATTGGAATCGGCTTGATCTCCTCTTTTTAAATATGATGATATTTCAAAATCCATATTTTGCGACTTATGACATATTTTTCTAAAACGGATCACATTTTATAGCCCGTACTATACATGGCCACCCAGAATCCCAAAATGCACACAAAGCCCCTGATTAAATGTTGATACTTATATAGGAATTTATTGGCATTTATAGGCATTTATTGGCAAAACCTCAGAGTGTGCAGGAACTATATAGACTACTTTTGGTACTTTATTCTTCTTTCCTTTGCTTCTATGTACATGATTTATAGCATGTTTTGATACCACCTCCAGGATTTATGATACCATACACTTTGCTTCCTACATGTATGAATCGTGTTTTGTGCCCTCTGTCTATTGTGACCCCATCTATTGCCAGAATATCTACAGCGGGTAGCTCTATATGGGTGAAATCGCCAGAAAATGTACAATTCACCTTCACCAATTCAATCAAATAAACCAAATTTAAGACAAAAATTACTCTCAAAATGCAGTTCAACCTAACCAAACAGATTGCTAGAATCAATGCAGTGCCAAATATACCCGAATTTAGCTAGTATTGACCAAATTGCAGCCTAATTTAGCAGAATGTACTAAATGTGTACAGCTGCCAATATTGTACTTTTTCTGAAAATGTGACCCATATATTTAGTACAGTCTGCTAAATGAGGCTCACAAATGTGATGTCTTCCAGATAAATGAGTCACAAGTCGCAAAAGTGTTATTTTGCAAAGCGAGTTATTCACGGGATCCCTTACTCAGAATGCTTTCATATGGGAGGTGTTCACTGCTGTCAGTAGCATAAATGGGTCAAGTTTTCAGAAAATGTACAATTCACCTTCACCAATCCTCTCAAATAACCCAAATTTCAGACGAAAATAAAGTTCAAAATACTGTTCAATCTAACCAAACAGATTGCTAGAATCAATGCAATGCCGAATATACTCGAATATACCTAATATTGACCAAATTGCAGCCTAATTTGCAGAAGCGGCTAGCCTGAGCGTGGGAGCCTTAGGGGGTTATTTCCGAGTAGGAATCAAATACTGTGAAGCGAAAAACATCAGGAGACTTCATAAATGAGCCAAGATTATATAGGTGGACTTTGTGGAATTATTTTCACAACCATAATCTGGATATTGAGAAGAGAAGTTTCACACGGCATCGCCACTATGACTGACGTCGTGGGTAAAGTCGTTGACGCGGTGATGGGAGTTCTCAGCCCAAGCAGGACTCAAGTAGAAAGATACAAGGTAGGAATAAATACTGGCCTAGACGGAAAATCAATTGATAATGAACTGATGAGTGATGAGGATGAAGTTGTAATCATGAAAGATCTTCCTGATCATAGAAGGGCTAGAGAAACAACTGAGTTGAACACCGATGAAAACTCACTCGAAACGGAGAGCCAAAGTGTTAGTGACAGCCAAAGTGTTAGTGACAGTGGTGACGATGGGTTGGGCCCGACGACGTTGGCGCTTAACTCTTCTGTCACAGCCAAGGTCGATGATCAAAGTTCGGAAAAAATGAGTTTGAGTGACTATTGTTTACAGACTGTGATTCTCCCATTAGTAGATAGCGTAGTGAACCAGGAACAAGTAAATTCTAGCGCCACTAGAACCACATTGGTAGATAGCATTTGCATATGTAGCGACGATGACTTTGACAGTGACACGACGTTGAATCAATCTTACTGTCAATCGACGGATGAGTCAACAAAAACGGGTCCCTCGTCTAGCAAACGATCTTTCGATCAAACACAAGTGCCATTATTAAATGCTAACATTGGGTCAAATAACAGTGCTAAATTAACTGAAGGTTCCGGACCAGACAAAGAGAAGGACCTCGTGGAATTAATTGTAGGGAAGGTTCTTGAACAAATTATCCCAAAACAAATGCATAGAGAGAAATTAGCGTTGAAATTGGAAACATCTGCGTCAAAAAAGAAAATCAGTCACCTTAACAGGAAGGTAAATAATACAAACGCCTGGACCGAACTCAGGTATAAGAAGTTGGCAAAAAGGATGGAAATTATGGAGAAATCGTTTCCCAAAGTTATTGAGAGTTCTAATAATTTGGGGATGGAAAGATTGATGTTTGTCTCAAAAGTCGAGACAAGTATGGAAGAGGTGAGAACAGCAGTTGGCATTACAGATCGAGTGAAAACAATGGAAGACATGGCTGGGAAAGCCATTAGTGAATTAAATCAGGCAAATTTGAGAATCACAAAATGTTTTCAGGAAATAGAGAAGACAGACTTAGGAATAAAAACAAAGGAAAGGGAATCCACAAAAATGGCAGATAGTGACATGGCAGAAGACACGGAAAAAAATGAGGAGGGAGGTACTGCGATAGTAGTAACTAGAAAGAAAAAACTGTTGAGAGCAAAAAAGGTGATAAAATTGAGTAAATCCAAAGTTCGCAAACCAAGGAAATTAGTCAGGGGCAAAACCATTTTACCGCAGGCCCAAAATATCAAAACACTTGAGATGGAAATAAATCATTCGATCGAGGAAATATATCAGTCAATAGAGGAAGAGAAGGAGAAATTATCTGGTATGTCGGATAGTCTCAATGAAATGGATGGTAAAATTACAAAAATCAAGGGTGAATTAGGAGATATTCAGAGTCTAGGCCTCCCACAACTCCAAAAGGAGACTAGTACTGATGGCTCCACGCACTTGATTCTAGAAGAAATCCCTGAGGGGTGGGATAAGTACCCAATAAGGGACCCAAATAACCCTACAAATCAAAAGAAAGAGAAGACTAAATATTTCGTACGTGACTTGTTTACTTCCATCATCGACATCAAACAAGAAGAAATAGTTGACGCCTATCGGGTAGGCATTCCCAGAGAAGGGAAGATCAGATCTATTTACATTGAGATGTCGAGTGCCGAAGCGAAAAAGAAGGTACTGAATAATTCCAAGGAATTCAGAAGGCGAACAAAAATAGGATTATGGTTCAACAAAGTGGTAGTTGATCAGAATGAAAAGGACTATAAAATGCTAGTGGATTGCCATAAGCTTCTGCGATTAAAGAAGGTCCCAGCCGACCTAGTTTTGGGGCACGTGAAGATTGGGTCCAATGTTTACTCTCGAGATGACATGCACCTTTTCCCCAAAGGATGTAGACCAATGGATGTGGTGAGGTTCCCTGTTGAAGGAGGGGGAATCGGGTTCCACGGGGCCCATAGCCCATTCTCAAATTTTTATAAAGTTGACATCACTTATCAGTCAAAATCCTTCTATTCTGCGGAGCACGCATATCAGTGGAGGAAAGCACAGTTCTGCGATAAACCAGACATTGCGCGCCAAATAAAGAGCACGCGTAGTCCGGCGCACGCCAAAGCCATCGGCACAAAACTGGATGCTGCCATGTCTCCGCAGCAAATAGATCAATGGGGTCAGGTCGAGGTTAAGATCTTGAGTGAAATAGTGGCTATTAAATTCACAAAAAATAAGGAACTAAAGGCAATGATAACTGCACCTGAAAATGAGAGATTCTATGAAATTACTGGATCGAAGAAGTGGGGAGTCGGGCGTTGGGTGCGGGGCGTCCAAATTTCAAATGGCGGACGGGTGCCCCTGAAACCACGCTCGTTCATCGGAGAAAACAAGTTCGGAGTAATATTGAACGAACTGAGGACCAAACTGCTAAGCGGATCATAGGTGAGACTTGACGCCATACTGTGGAGGTATTGGAGAGTAAAATAGGACTGTGAAACGAATAATTATGGATCAGGATAGGAAAGATCTGCTAGTTCTGAGTGATTCGAGGGGAGCGGGTATCAAAACATTACTCCGCAACATGGCCCCTGATATAAACACAGAAGTATATGTCCAACCGGGAGCGGGGACAACAGCCCTTGCGATGGGAGCCAGGAACATCATAATGCTAAGTAGGCCAAAATGCGTCATGTTATTATCCGGTATATGTAATATCACCCACAGAGACCGTGAGTCTAAAGAAATTAAGCTCAGGTACGTGAGTGAAACCGAAGTCGACACGGCAGCGACAGATGACATGGCTAGGGCGGTCAATATTATCAACCAAGCAATGCCACCTCCTCTCATCCAACAACTGAAAATTGTCTTCGCAACCACATTCGGACTGGATCTAGTAAAGTATAATATCCACTCAGCCCGAAATAACTGGAGGCTCAGGAGACTTCTCACTCCTCAAAAGCTGATGGTTATTGGAGAAGATCAAGAAATATTAAACAGACAAGTTCTAGCATACAATAACAGCATAAAAAGGTACAACCTTGATCGTCATGTGCCTACACCCTATCTTTGTTCTCTCGTCCACCCACATAGGGCATCAAGGAAGCATAAGACAACAAAGAGAATGAGCTTTCAAAACCACTACTATCTCCTCGCAGATGATGGATGTCATCTTACTCAAGACCTCAAAGTCAAAGTTGCAGAAAGACTAATTGCAGCTTACGGAAAGTTATGAAGAGCTAACCGAGGGGAGAGTTTAATTTAACCTATGGCTCTTAGTAGTAACAGGAGCTCGCTCGAACCCGATCTCGAAACGAGCTATAGGTTGAAAAACAGACTCCTCCCACTGACCAGAGGGACAGTAAAGTAAAGTGATGACATTTTGAGGTAAATGATCGAACATTTTATACAATCAAATAAAAGGTTAAATAGAGACACAAAGGTCCAGTGTGTACTATAAATATATGGGATTTATGATTAAAAACGATATTATGATATGAAGGAATATAGATCCAGAATTACAAGTATACAAACAATATTAAACAGAAGGTAACGAATTGAAAAAGAAATGTAAATCTTATACTTTATAAGGTAAAATGTTGACATCTATTGTAAAAGTTCAGAGAAACATTGAGTACATGTGTATATGTAGCATATGACTATATATATGGTGAAACGCGATGGGTTTGTCAGAAGGAACTCAACAGATGTTAGTGCTCGCTCGAACCTTTCATTAGTGAGTTGCTGAGGACAGACTATTGCTTTACATATTGGTGATAATCAATTGATTAACTGATTGTCACATTATCACATATATAAAATTTTAGCGTTGATTCCTGCTAGGATCTACCCCCTATGTGGTAGCCCAGTTATTACATTACTGGGAAATTGAAAATGTTAATGTTTGGAACGATTTGTTCCTATTTGTTGTTTGTACGTATGGAAATCCCAGCATGTTTAGGGATAGAACCATTTAGTCATTACATTGTATTGTGCCCTGTGTTAGGGGGATACTCCTCCCTAAAAAAGGGGAAATCGACAGATCAAAATGATGGCTAAGAATAGTGTCAACATTGACAAAGAGGCTTTTAAAAAGTTGAAGGGCCTAAAGTTAGTATCCTGGAACATCAGGAGTTTATTTCCGAAATTGGACCAGGTTAAGCAATTTATTTTAGAATGTGAGCCACAAGTTATGGCGTTTCAAGAAACTTGGCTTTCCAAGAGCACTGTTAATGATAAAGTCTCTATTGATGATTATAATATAGTTAGGTCAGATAGAAGAAGCAAAAGAAGAGGGGGAGGCCTCATTTCCTACGTTCACAAGTCACTTGATATTAATGAAATGTATAGAGATATTGAGGTCTCAAACGAACACGTAGAAATACAAGTATTCGGAATCTCAAGGAAATATGTTAAAGATAAGATATGTATTAATGTTTACAGACCGCCTCAGGGGGGATTGACTCAGGCAATAGAGCATATTGATAATATACTAAGCAAAATTGATACTACTAAAGAGATATTTATATTAGGAGATGTAAACTATGACTACTGTCATATTACAGATGGCACGACAGCAGGGTCGGATAAATTTAGAGGTCTGTTGGGGAAATACAACCTTCAGCAGATAATTAAAACGAGTACCAGAATCAGTAAATCTTCGGTCTCCACAATAGACCATATTTACACGAATGGGAAATGGTTGAATGCTAATGGCACAATAGAGGTAAATGTAAGTGACCATCTGCCGATTTTTGTCCAAATAAAAAAGGAGAGAAATACTTACAAAACGGACTCTTTTGAGGCCAGGAATACGAAGAATTTAGATACGAGAATTTTGAAGAATATATTATCAGACCTAGACTGGAGTGAATTATACAGAACCACGAATGTTAATGAAACGTGGAATTTGATTATAACTAACATAGAAAAATTTGTGGACAGGATGTGTCCAATAAAGAAATTTAATAAAGTACGAGTCACCCCGGAGTGGTATGGAACACCAATCATAGAGGCATCTAAATCTAGAGATAAGGCTTTTAGAGTTGCTAAGAAATCGAATTTGGAGGAAGATTGGGCAAGAGCTCGTTCCCTTAGAGGTAAGGTAAATACTATGATAAAAAAGGCCAAGGATGTATACTTACGGGATCAAATAAGAGAGCTTAAAACAGAACCGCATAAATTCTGGAATCTAATGAAGCCTTTAATTTCTTGTAAAGGGAGAAATAGTAGTAGTGAAGAAATCGCTATGTTATCCAAGGAGGGAAGTAAGCTAAAAGGCAAAGAAGCAGCGGAAATAATTAATAATTTTTTCGTTGAGATAGGCCCTGAGCTAGCACAAAAAATTAAAGTTGACGAAAGAATTCTTGCGGAAAGGGAGGAAATACATAGGGAGAGGGAAACAGAATTTAGCTTCCAATTTAGAAGAATTAGTGAATTAGATATTGAATTGGCCCTAAACAAAATAGGAAATTATAAGGCCTCCGGAATAAGGCTCTTGCCCACAAAAATCCTTAAACATTGTTTATTCGCTTTAAAAAAGCAACTTGCATATCTGTTTAATCTGACGATAGAAAATTCTGACATACCGACTGATTTCAAACAAGCTAATGTTACGCCACTGTTTAAAGATGGTGAGAAATATCTACCAGGCAATTACAGGCCTATATCATGTATCAAGTTACCGGCAAAATTATTAGAAATATGTATCCAAAAACAATTATCACAATATTTAGAAGGGAATGGATTATTATGTGATCAGCAGTTTGGCTTCAGGGGGGGGAAATCTATTAACAATGCCCTTGATAAATTACTGAGTAAAGTTTACACAAATCTTAATGAAAAGAGAGCTACGGACTTAATATTTTTAGATTTTAAAAAAGCTTTCGACACGGTGGATCATCAAATTTTATTAGCAAAATTGGGGAATTATGGAATAAAAGGTAATGCATTGAAATGGTTTAAAAATTATTTAAGTGGCAGGTCGCAAAGGGTATTGGTAAACGGAGAACTCTCCTCCCTGAAGCCAGTGACCTGCGGTGTACCGCAGGGAACCAGTCTGGGACCGGTAATGTTTATTATTTATATCAATGATTTACAGAAAAGTGTGGAAAAATGTAACGTTCAACTTTTCGCAGATGATACGGTCCTGTATGTAAATAGAGAATTAGGGAAGCCTGGTAGTGAGGAACTTCAGAATGACCTGGATAACATTGTTAAGTGGTGTAAGGTGAACAAAATTTCCCTTAATATTAGTAAATGTAAAGCATTAACGATAAGGTCAAAAAGTGATCCTAGAAATATTGTTAACTACAAAATCGATGGCCAATTATTGGAGAATGTAAAGGAGTATAAATATTTAGGAATGGAGATTGATTGTAGGTTGAATTATAATGTTTTTCTCAGGAAAAAGATGTTTAGTGTAAGAGCAAAAGTTCACTCAATGTCGAAACTATATAATATATGCGACAAGAGTACTTTGTTACTTCTGTATAAAATGATGGTACTTCCTTTGATAGATTACGGCGACTTATTTTATGGTGCAGCGACAAAAACACACCTACAAAAGCTGCAGACACTTCAGAACTCGGCTATGAAAATAATTTTGAAACTCCCCAAATTAACGAGTACTAAAGAAATACATCGAACATTAAACATACCCGCAATAGAGACTAGGAGAAATAGCCACCTCTTAGATCTGGCTTATATGAGGACTAGAGAAGACACCAATATAGATAGTAGAACGATAGCATTAAGAGGATTAAAGGGAGGGAAAAAACTTATTGTACCGAGACCGAGGAACGAGATTTTTAAAAAATCCTATGTTTTCAGACTTACCGAGCTGTGGAACAAATTACCCAGTGAGGTACAGAACATGAAAACAAGGATGCAGATGAAGAATTATCTGAGAACAACCTATTATTCAGATTTTGATATATACCTAGCTGAAGAAAAGAAAGAATAGATACAACAATCATATGTTTAATTCATAACTAGGATTGAGCAAATGATTGAATTGGGTGAAAAGGAGGTGCCATTCAAACAAACAGAACTGTATGTAAAACGTATTAAAATTCACTAGTAGAACAAGATGGACAGTAAGGTCACACTGTATGCAAGATGTATGCATCAGGGTTGGAATAGTAAATCATCCAGGCGGGGATTAAATCCCAACCTGTAAATAAGGCTTGTAAGTCCTTAGTAAAAGACCGATATCACGGTAACAATTAACAAAAGCTATATCACATAATTATATATCTGACTTCATGTACTTTGTATTATGTATTATGTACTTAGAATTAAGATGTTGGGATTTGGGATTGGCTCAGGGATAAATAGAAATTAGTAATCAAAGAATATATATGACTGGTTGAAAGGACAATGAACATTTAATTTAATTGAAGAGACAATTGAATATTGAACAACGAAGGACAATGAACACTTAATTGGAAAGACAATTGAACATTGAGCAACACAACACTGATTGCGATGACGATGATGAACATGGTTGTGTCATTTATCGATTGCAGAATATATAATTAAGCATAAAATCAAGAGCCGGGGAAAGGGGGAGTTCCTTTTTCATATTATTACCTATATACTGTATATTGTACTAATGTTTATGATCCAGATAGATAAGCAGTGCACATCGTAATATGTTCTTATAAAGGTAAAACTTGTAATGAGCTAACTGGGCTTCACCAGGAAGATCTGCTACAGCAGAGGTCGACAACCTTGTTCTGAATAATGTAACTGTTTGATAAATGGATCAGAATAAAAAATACGATATATATATATATAATTTAGCAGAATTTACTAAACGTGTACAGCTGCCAATTGTACATTTTGTGAAAATCCCACCCAAATATATGTACCAAATCTGATGTCTGAAAGTGGCTAAGATCGCTGAGGATAAAGATCCGAATTTATCGAATTTGATTCCAGCTAAGTCAGGTGTCTCTCAAACGTATCTCTGAAGTGTTTCTATCCATCCGGGGTTGCTTTTAATTACATTAATCAATGCGAGATAATAGCAGTAACTGGGTCAGAATGACGCACTGACAAAGGACGTCACAACAATTTACGCAAACCTGACTGTGCAGCAGGAAAATTGAGTGTATCTATGTGTATCTTTATACTAAGAGTGTATACACTTATATAAAATACTTCCAACATGCTTTCAGTAGGGAATGCATCCCAAAGGCTTTGTGCAGATCAAATACACATTATATACACATCCAGTGAGAGAGAGAGTAGTTATGGTATAGCTTTGTTTACATCATGACGCTTGCTCTAACAATGCGTCAATGACGGCCGTCACCGATGTTGAGCGTGTCATTGGTACTTGCGTAATGGCCATGCCGCACCAGGGTTATTTTGGTCTGGCAGACCAAAATAATTTCCAACAGGATTATTCGGAAAACATCTCACAAATATGGGTTTATATAATCAAATCAGGAAAGCCAAGGGTAAAAGGGGTTCTATTGTATTCAATAGGGGAGTTGCATGTCTCACTGCGCATGTCTTCTGCAGTGCATGCTGGGATCGATTCTGTTGAAATCTGACATACAAATATTTGGTAATATTTTTATCGAAAATTCCAAAAATGTTTTCACCAATATCATAGCTTGTATCAATTATTTATGAAAACTAAATGCATGATGGGAAAGATGGGGACTTCTGTTATGGACACATGTAAAACACATGGATATTGACATTAGAGCATTGATACATTATTCCATGCTGAACATGGCATGTTTTCTATTGATTTTTATACAGTACCATTACTCCCATAATTCCATGCGAATCAAGATTCAAAATGGCGGCTATGCAAACCCCCTATTACTATAACTTTGACCAAATTCTCATAAATGAGTTCCGTGATTGGCAAGTGCCACTTTAAGATATCCATGCATATCTGAGGTTATACAAAGGAATATATTTCACTAAATTGTCCTACTTTACTATAGTGATTGACCATTGAGAAATATCATTAACCTTTTATTCACCTTTTGTTTTCTGCAACTAGAGACTCCTGCAACACATCATGAATGATAAGTAACATCACCAGGTTTATATTTGAGTATTTTGTTGCATTTATTAAAATAATTTGGATGTTAACCTGTATTTTAAACCTGATGTCTGTCTCAAATTGAGATGTGTTACAGGAAAACGGGTCGCAAGCCGCAAAATTAAAATTTTCCAAAGTGATATATTCACAAGATGTATTTTGGGGAATGTTTTCATTTGTTGGCTGCTTAACGCTTTTTTTTAGCTAGAATAAATGTACCAAATTGAAGTTAAGACAGTGAATTCAATACATCCATGCATTTCGAAGGTCATCTTACAAAGTATATATATTTTTTTTTATTCATACTTGAATAGATAAATATTATTCACTTAGATCAGCGAATACAGCTTATGCCTGATGAGGATCCTAACCCCAAAACCATGTGGTGCCAAATGTGATGTGTTTCAGGAAAATGAGTCATAAGTCGCAAAATGGATATTTTTTAAAGCGTTTTTTTCACGGGATCACATTATTGGAATGTTCTACATTTTGGAGAGTTTGTCAGTTATAGTGATGTTAATCGATGTATCAAATTTCAGGACAATCTATGTAATATATCCTTTCGTTTTAAAGGTCCTCATATGGACTACATTTTGTTACTTTACTGTTTATTGACCCCCAGAAATATTGGAAACATTTTTTTTCAAAAACAAAAATATCAAACTCAAAATCTAGAAATACTTATTATTTTATTAGACTGTTTACTATCATTGGAATTGGCTTGATCTCATCTTTTCAAATATAATAGTATCTCAAAATCTATTATTTGCGACTTATGACTCTTTTTCCTGAAACGCATCACAAATGTGGAAGAGTTAACATTACAGATCTAACCCATTTTGAGGAGTTATGTTCAACAGTGTCAAGCCCAAGGCAACCGAGTTGCCCATGTCATGACACCTAGCAACTTGTTGCTACAACCAGCGCACCTCCCAGGTAACTATTTATGTTACCTGGGTGAGAACCGATTGGGATAGAAGCCAGCTGTGACGTCACAGTAGGCGTGACGCCACTCGCATGGTAGGTTTTGAGCTGTCAGCAGGCCTTTCACACCGAAAGACATATAATATATAAAGTATATTTACTTTACTAATAAATGTCCACCCAAATATCAAACTTAAAATCTAGAAATACTTATAACGTTTACTATCATTGAAATTGGCTTGTTCTCATCTTTTCAAATATGTTGATATCTCAGTCTTTTTCTTTCGACTTGTGACTCCCATTCCTGTAACACATCACAATTGCGGTCATTTGAGGGGATTTGTGTCGGCAAATAGGGTAGATGCATGTTTCACTGCGCATGTCTGTCCCAGTGCATGCTGGGACGGATTATGTTAAAATCTGACAATTAAATATTTGGCAACATTTTTATCAAAACTTGTAAAAATGTTTTCACCAATATCAGTGCTTGTATGAATTATCTGTGATAACCGAATGCATGATGGGAAAGATGAAATATTGCATAATGGAAACATGCAAAAACACATGGATATTGACATTAGGGCATTGATAAATATTGCTGAATATGAGATGTTTTCTATAGATTTTACACTGTACCATTAGTCCCTTAATTCCATGCAAATCAAGGTTCAAAATGGCGGCTATGCAAATCCCCTATTGCACATGTTTTTACAACAAGGCCCATGTATCCAATGTATTTATGTACATAGTACATGAGAACATTTTCAAATGATAAATACTAGGTATATCTGAGTGTATTCTGTATTGTATTCATTCAATGAATCTGTCAGGTTATGTTGAACCTGATTTTCGTAATAACTGGGGTTATTTGAGAGGATTAGTGAAGGTGAATTGTACATTTTCTGAAAATTTGACCCATATGTACATAGTACATGGAAACAGGTGGTACAGGGATGAGTCTGTTCGACATGGCGTTAAGCTAAATGTCCAAACCCACATTGGCTGTCATTTGACATGTGCACCTAGGATTACGTATTAATGTTCGCGCAGTATTTATTTCCGCTCTTTTACGCACGAACCTAGTGTGCACGAAAATAAATCCTGTGCGAAAGGTAAAATTATCACATAAACACATTTGTGGTTTTCTCGCTGCGCGAATTTTAATCCGCACGAAAAGGTGTCAATGTTAGTCTGTGGAAATTCATCTGCGCGAAAATAAATAGGTTTAGGATTAGGGCTAACCTCTAATGTAAAGTAGCCTAACGTGTGCTGATACATATCTATGGAGGAGTAATCCTATTGTTACACAAGTGGTGTACAACCAACGTGGTCCTCATGGATAGCATCACATGCATTAATTATGTGTCAAACGAAATATGTGATGTGTTTTAGGAAAATGAGTCATAAGTCGCAAAATTGATAATTTTCATAGAGTTGTTTTCACAAGATCCGTTTATTGAAATGTTCTGATATTTAGAAGGTTTAGCACTTATAGTCATATAAATCCATGTTACAAATTTCGGGACATTATATTGAATATATTCTTGCGTTTTGAAGGCCTTCATATGGAGTATATTTAGTTACTTTACTGATAATTAGAAACATTTTTTCCAAAAATAAAAATATCACATATAAGATATAGAAATGCTTCTTTAATATCATTCATGTTTACTATCATTGGAATCAGCTTGATCTCCTCTTTTCAAATATTATGATATCTCAAAATCCATATTTTGCGACTTATGACTCATTTTCCTAAAACGTATCACATATGGGATGTCTTCTAGGCAATTGCGTCACAAGTCGCAACAAAGATAGTTCCACCATCATTAGAATCGGCTTGATCTCATCTTTTCAGATGTGATGATTAAAGGCCAATACAAATATTTAAAAAAAACGATATCTCAACTGCAACTCATTTTCCTGTAACACATCACATACATTTAGATGTTCATTCAAGCCTTGAACGAATCTCTCAGTGAATGTTGAAATATATTATTTCATGCATTCAATAACACATTCAGACTTTAATCAAAAGCTGTATGAAGCCTATCGTAATTAAAACAATATTTGTTAACGCTTTAAGCTTCATATACTTTAAAATAGTTTGTGTTGGTTGCAGCCTGCCTGTTATTGACATGATGAAAAACTAATGGCAGCGGTGGGATTCGAACCCACGCCTCCGAAGAGACTGGTGCCTTAAACCAGCGCCTTAGACCGCTCGGCCACGCTACCAGATAGCTTCCAACACTGATAAACCTGTTGAAATGTTAGATATATTTTGTGTTAATGCACAACACTAGGGTTCCCTCGTAGAACTGTAATTGTACAATATAAGGGCTTGTTCTATTTCCCTGTATTATTCTAGTTGTTATAAGACAGTAACCATAAAATATGTCATTTATTAAAACACGATGATAATTGAAACTTTGCTTGGATCACATGAACATATAATATTTTGAAGATATCAGCCTTTTCCGTTATGTTCACCATCAAAGTCCATTACTCAATGCTTAGTACCATCAAATAATAATACGATCACATATATTATCATTATATTTTAAATTGGACTAAATAAAATGTATTAAAAACAAAAATTCTGTTGTACATTTTTTCAGAGGGCAGCTTCTTCTAAGACTAGTGCCTATAACTGGGCTATAATTTGCCTCTGGGTGAAATTTCCAGCAAATGGACAATTCACATTTAGAAACCCTCCGAAATAATCCGAGTTTAATGCAACAATGAGACTCAAAACACAATTCAACACAACCAAACACATCTTTTGAATCATCTCAATACCGAATATACTCAGATATACCTGGTATTAATAATTTTCCTGCCTAATCTAGCAGAATTTACTAAATTTTTAGAGCTGGAAATTGTACATTTTCTGAAAATCTGACCCCTCTAGTAAAACATCTAATACAGGGAATACGGTAATGAGAAACAAATCTTAGATGCCCTTCATGTTTACCGTCATTGTAATCAGCTTTATTTCATCTTTTCAAATATTAAAATCCACATTCTGCGACTTCTGACTCATTCCCCTGTGACACATCACAAATGGATTTAAAATATTCCTTTTAAATTATCAAAGGCATACTTATATATAATAATATGTGCAACTAGAGCAATGTTCAATCTGTCAACCAACTCCTTAGTTAACCTCCATATTATTATGGGTCAGATTTTCAGAAAATGTACAATTGGCAGCTCTACCCATTTAGTTAATTTTGCTGCAATTTGGTCAATACTAGGTAAATTCGAGTATATTCGGCATTGCATTGATTCTAGCAATCTGTTTGGTTAGGTTGAACTGTATTTTGAACTTTATTTTTGTCTGAAATGTGAGTTATTTGAGAAGATTGGCGAAGTTAAATTGTACATTTTCTGAAAATCTGACCCATATATTGCACCCGCCACCTGCCAACCTCCCCCCCCGCCCCGCACGCTACCCTAACGTTAACCCTCCCCATCTCTCCTTCCCTTCCGAGAAACCTCCCTAAGGTATTTACACCTGCTACAATCTGTCACCATGACGACGGATTAGGGCAGATTGTGAGATCTCCACTGTAGGTAGTGTATCAGATAGATAAGCACCTCCGGGATTAGCAGCTTGATGGAGAAATTGAAATGGATTTATACCTAAGTTGTGGGGAGATATCCAGGGGATTTCTACCATTCCCCAACCCATAAAAATATAGAGCTATATGGATATAGATAGGCCTTAGTATCAACCCCTGGAGGGTGAATATAATTATAAACCCATTTGCTCTTTATTCAACATTTAGATACAGAAGATAGTTAAAAGTAGGCCAAGCCCCTGGATGGGTATAATATGTAGGTCACATGTAAATGAGTTTTTGGTGTTGTGAGAATTATGTAGACTTAAAAAAGAAAGAAAAATACGCATTGTCTAATTAATAGCCCCCTTTACAAATTCCGCTGACCCCTGCAGCCCGTACACCTACACTTACTTGTTTTTGTTGATACACTCTTACAAAAGTTGCTATATACTTAAATCTAGCGGATAAAATGTCCTCTTGTTAAGCATGACCAATCTTAACATGTCATTTGATAATATTGGATAGCTTACATCATTATACAATTACTCAAATTCTGGGAGAAAAAGGAGAAAGTTAGAAGCCTATGGTTAATACATAAGGCTTCTGTGACCGGCCCGCTTAGCTCATAGTTCAGCCGTTTTCCGCCGCTCTTGGTATGGCGATACTGTTAATATGTAAAGTACAGTATTGTGGGTCAATTTATTCCAAGGAAGTGAATCGCCATGTTTGCAATGTTCACAATTAAAATATTTCGTATTCCGGAGCTGGATCAGATCTTCAGAAAACGTACAATGTACTTTCACCAATCCTCTCAAATAACCCAAATTTAAGACAGGTTCAAAATACAGTTCAATATAACCAAACAGATTTATTGAATGAATACAATACAGAATACACTCAGATATACCGAGTATTTATCAATGTTCACTCTAATTTAGCAGAATTTGAGAGATGTTTAGAACTGTAGATTGTGCATTTTCTGAAAATCTGACCCATATCTGACTGAAGCTTATAAACACGCACACCTAGCCCTAAACTGTCGGACTAAACTTTACCCACTGACCACTGGCTACGGCTAACATGTAAACATCTTGTAAGCTTTTTCATATTATACACAAAGGATAAGAATCACACGTCCCAATGAGTCACAGGTCCCAAGAGATTTTGGATATTATCATATCTGAAAGAATGGGATCAAGCCAATTCCAATGATAGTAAACATGAAGGACATCTAATAAGTACGTCTATATTTGTGTCATGCATGAACAAAATTGGAAAATGTTAGCAATATTTCCTGATGGTCAATCACTAGTAAAGTTATTAAATATACTCCTAAGGTTAGCCTTAGATACACATATATATATGTTCAATGTACGGTCCTGCGACTATAGGTACATGTATTTGGGTCAGATTTTCAGAAAATGTACAATTCGCCTTTACCTATCCTCTCAAATAAGCCAAACTTAAGACAACAGTGAGCTTCAAAATGCAGTTTAACATTACAGAACTGATACTTTAAATCAATGCGATATCAAATATACTCAGATATACCCGGTATTCTTCATTGTTCAGCCTAATTCAGGAGAATTTCCTAAATGTGTAGAGCTGCTAATTGTACATTTTCTGAAAATCTGACCAATTTATGCTACTAGCAGCGCTAAACACCACAAAACTGAACACATTGTGAGCAAGGTTTTTTGTGAATAAATCATTTAGAAAAATTGTGACTTGTGACTTATTTTGCTGAAACCCATCCCATTTATATTCATTAACTTGTTGCTCATCCATCTATACTGAGTGAAGGCTATGGAGGTCATAGGGTCATGCGTCCAGATCAGAGAGTTGTGTGGACTGGATATTGGGCATGAGTGACCCCCTGCTGCTCACGTTATCATAAGTACATGATCAACCAATTACCAACCTATACGATCTACAGTAATTAGGAACAGACAGACTCAGCTGGTTTCACAACCACCGAGATGTTTCATAACCTTCTGGGTCAGATTTAAAGAAAATGTACAATTCGCCTTCTCCAATCCTCTCAAATAACCCACATTTAAGACAAAAATTAGCTTCAAAATGCAGTTTAACATAACAGAACTGATAACTTAAATCAATGCTATACCAGATGTACTCAGATATGCCCGGTATTCATCATTTTTCAGCCTAATTTAGCAGAATTTCCTAGATGTGTAGGAGTAGGTGTAGGTGTAGGTGTAGCTGCCAATTGTACATCTTCTGAAAATCTGAGCCTGCTCTCAATCCACCCTTAGAAGACCTAGGTTTTATTTGTAGGGCTGCCGTGCATTCCAATGTCTAAGAATCTGTTAATCTGATAGCATTTTATAGTCACGGATAATCTTAAAATCAGAGAAATAAAAGCTGTACTCTCAGTTAACGTTGGTGAAAAACTGAACATTTTCTACTTTTTGTTCCATTTTTTTCCAACCCGTCTAAAAGACTAAAGGCTGCAGGCTGCAGGGCTTCTAAACCGACCTCATTTGTATTTGGAGGATCCATCTGAATCCTTTCCTATGATGACTATGAAGCGGCGACTATGAAGCGGCTTCTTCCTCTTGGCCACTTCCAATTCTTATATATA